>JAYKKI010000024.1:26040000-26640000 GCA_039881145.1 Druceiella hillmani | reverse complement strand
GGCAATAGAACCGCCAATAGCAAACACTGCACTACAAACTAGAGAAAAAAAGACACGCAACACTTTATATGGCACTCTTTATAAAACACTAAAACATCAACTTACAATAAAATCTCACGATACACAGATACAACCAGGGTGTGTTTACTTCATACAAATATTTCGATTGGAACGCGAAAGCCCTGTCTCTTTCGCACACACAAAATACATAAAATTTTGTCTATGGAACATAGAGCAGCGATAACGAACGCTATATAATCAAAGAAAAAAAAGACTACCTATGATACGAAATTTAAAATCGTTAACTTTATTTGAATTGGTTTGTCAAACTGCAAATTTGTAACTTAACATTATTTTATAGTTCAGTTTTACATTTGGTTATAATATCTGTAATATTTTCACTTTTAATTCAACTTTTATTGTATTTGTTACATTTGTTCATAATAAGAAGAAATTATTTTAAAGATCGTTCTTGTACATTGGGTTGTAGCCGTAAACATTTCGCGGCAAGTTGAAAATTATTAATTTGAAAATAGCATCGAATCAATTATACATTTTATTGATAATATTGTTCAAACTCATCATCAAAGTTACATTCGCGTTTTAATAATCAACAATAAAGAAGTTGCTAATAATTTAATTTTCTTTTTAGACAAGCGGATTGAAGAAGTTACGGCATGTGGAGAATAGTAGACCTAGCTGCCGACACTCTCAAAAAAACATCGCCGTCATACGGCCCGACACCTAATAAAGGCTAAATATTAATAAAATTATCATTTAGTAAGTTTACTTACGAATTTTTTAAGTTGAAAGCTTTCTCTTTGCGAATCAATTAATTTTATAGTAATCTAAGTAAGTTACATTAGACGGTTAGCTTAAGATTTTATAGATAGCCCACTGATTTCTAAAGAAAAAAACTTTTTATGATGAAGCAATTATTACAAACCAAAAAGAATCCATTTATAAATTTACAATATTATATATGTACATTGTTGGTTAAATAATTTGTTCTTTTATTTGTAGTTGAAGGTGATAAAAACAACCAAAATAGAAAGTAGTACGAAAATTGAACGAAGAGATTAAATTTTTTTTTATAAGTCATTGGAAGATTTAAGTAATTTAGAGAATATTTGTTAAAAGGTAATTATTGAATCAGAACTTGAAGAAATGGCACAGATTTAGTATGGATGCAAAGTTGTTTGTCAATATTTAAGAATAGCTCCGTATTACAAGTTCCTACAAAAGTTGTTCGATGTACCATTGATGGGTATATTGCATTCGCTTTCAAAATTTGTTAATTTATATCAAATACTGCATGTGTATTAGGTTGCGCGTAGCCCTCTGATTAAAACAAAAGATTGTGAAAATGAGATTTTTAGTAATGATGATAACATATAATATACAACAACTATGAGAATATTGATTTAAAAGATAAAAATAAGTTGTTACTGCATCCAAGTGATTTGTTCAGCTGAGGATGTAGTCAATGTATGCCAATAAATAAAAGATTATTTAGAAAATAATTTTCAACAAAATAATTTATTCATATGTATTAGGTTAGATTTGTTTTTTAGAAATTTTTGTAATTGTGTAAATATCACAGGAATAATTATGACATTCTTATATTCTACTTTTTGTATTTGATTCTTTATTAACTTTGTTGTCGACTATTTACATTGGGGATATTAAACTGAATGTATAAGATAGGTTAAGTAGGATATAGAAATTAGCCTACAATGAGTACAAAAGTCCTTTAAATCAACGATTGTACCAGAACCGTATCCTTTTTATTTCTTTTTATTCAGCACATAGTTTCAATTTCTTCGAAATAGTTTAAAAAAATAGAAATTATCTCCCTGATTTAGCATTTTTTTACATTTAGTAGCACAAAACTGAAGTGTAATCGCCACGATAACCGCATTTTTTTCTTTTCGTAAAGTATAATTTCCATAGTGAGTATATTTTATTCATTTCATAGATTAATTGTTAAATTCAAAATAGTAGCAAGGTTATAATAATTTTATTTTACTAAGATATAGAATAAAGCTGTAAGATATAGAATATTGATATTTGTTCACTATAAAGGTTATGAGTTATGCGAATAATGTAAACGTCGAATTAAATAAATTAATCGATGTTAAAAACTCTTAGAGTATAACGCAGTAAACATATTAAAATTGAAAGTATTAGTATATTATTTTAATGATAGAAGCTAGTTAAGTACATCTTGATATGTAAAAGCGGCAGATATTTTGTAAAGTAGAAACGTTCATTCAATGTGTTTGTATGTGGCCACTAAGTTTTTTGTTAGTTCTTTTTAGTTATATCGCTCGAACTGGCGAATTTTTTTCTAATTAAATTTTTAATTTCAGAATTGTTGTTTCAATTGTATCCTAAAATGTAAGAAAAGTACACCTGTCAAAAATACGAGTTGCAACGAAAGTACGAAGTTGCAGCGAGTGCTCAACAAATGGGCACTCGCTGCAACTTCATTAGACTAGGCAATAGGGGAATATAGAGGCTTAGTACTTGGAAACGCGAAAGTGCCATCTCGCTCGCACAATTGCTCGAAGTTGACCATCTATTTAGTATATTATCTGTGGATACAACTAAACTATTAAACGGATGTTCCAAATTCAAAATAACAAAACGTTTTTAACCTTTGCAAACAATCGCCGAACAAAGGCAACGTCACACAAAAGGCGCGCATCTATTGTTTCTGTATTACCATAGTAATTATACTTTTCTAGAATATCATAGGTACAAAACTAATTTTCCTCATAGCACAAAGATTCCATTGCAGTTTTTATAAGACATAATATTAAAAAAAAATACTTACAATCTATTACAATAACTCTATATCTAAAATTTATTTTGAAATAACTTTTCCCATTGAGTACATATTAATTTTCTAAATTAAACGATTTACAGAATTTTGTTCATCAACATTTTTAAAAAAAGAATCCGACTAAAATATTCTATTTATCCAATAGAATACTTAAAATGAATCCAATTTGCCTCTTACCTATTTCCATGTTTCACTTTTTCTTGTTTAAAAAGTTATCTTTTCCTGTAACATTTTGTGATTTAAAAATAATTTTGTAAGTTAAAGATATATAGAAAATCAATGTACGACTGAATTGTTACAGGGACACTTAACTAAAATTTCCTTTAATCTGAAATTGGCAAAATCAATTATTTTTAAATTATTCTTTAAATTCTCTTACATTAAATGTTATTCATGCTTTTTACCAAAATAAACGTTCTGGTTTTAATTTATCATTCTATAAGGTATTAAGAATGTATTTGGAAAAAAAAATTATAAAGTTAGAAGAATTTATTGAATAAGTAAATTATCAAAATTGAATTGAATATCAAAACCATTAATATCTTAAAGCATATAAAATTAAAAGATCTGGAACCGATATAAATTGATTTTTTAACTTTCAACAGAATTAATAAATACGTTAACTAGAAAAAAATGTTCATGAGCATTATTATAAAAACAAAATTTTTTTCCTACACTTTTATTATTTGACTTTAATTTTTTTATTATATTGTAATTATAACAGTTCACTATTCGCTTATTTTTTACATTTATGATATTAAAAAAAACGTTACATTACTTTTGCAAGTCAAAACAGACCTTTGGATTTCTGATGTCACTTTGTTGTTCCAAATTTTCCCAGTGCACTTTACTTGAAAAGAAAACAAAAAGTTGTCAAAATATTTCATTGTTTTCAAACAGAAGTTTTCAAACGGTAATATTAACTTTATTATGTGCTATTTACTAAGATTGAATAGAATTAAAATAGTAATTATCTATTACGTTAATTAATTTGTTGGTAAGGTGAAAAATGTCCAGTTGAACAATTAGTAGTTTGAAAAATTTGTATTACATTCAATCAATACTTGTTGCTCTTATCACGAAGAATCACATCGTTTGTAATCGACGTGGTCATCTTTATCGATTAAATGGTAAATCGCCTATGAATTTATTATTTTCAATTTTATTATCGTTTCGTTACTAAAAAAAAATAAAAGGGTAATATTGCTTGAAGAAAACCTAGCGAACATTTCATTGCACTGCAATGCAGTCACCGAATGACAAACTGAACTTCGTTTGCAACAGTGAATGCTATTTTTGTACAATTTGGTAATATAGGAAAGTTTTCGTTTTTTTATGACTAAAAAGTTAATAAAAAAAAGGGTGCGTGTACTTATGTACGCGCGTGAGAAGTTATACTTCTTTGGCATCATTAAATAATACATACGGATAGATAACCTCAATTATATTGGAGCACTTGAAAAAGTCTATAAACACAATTTTTTCACTAATATTTACGAATAGAAAATATATTAATCAAAATATTGAATTTGAATCACTACTGAATATAATTTATCAGCACATATATAAATCGCACTTATATGAAACTAAAACACGTGTGTGAATGTAGACACTAGAAACATGTGGATAAATACTATGAATATGAAAACAGTGAACAGAGGCGACGATGGTGCCAATAGCTTTTGTTTCGAGACTGCAATCGCTGCAACTTCATACTGTAACTTTTGTGTGACGAATCTTAAAATTTCACTCTCATCATTTTTTCATAACGCGCCTAAAGAAGTATAACTTCAAAAAGGTTTCATTAAAATAATATATTATTGTTTATATTGAGAAAAATATGGTCACAAAGTAATTTTTTACTCGGTACATTCACCTAATTAACTATTACTTTATCACTCTAATGTGTGCCTGTAATAGATTAGTTACTGACTATTAACAATGAAATTTAATTTTCATTGAATTTGTAAAATAATTATTCACTGCATCCATTTTTAAATATCTCTCTAAGAATTAAATTTTGTGTATTATTTTTAACATTATTCTTAACTTTAATGCATTTTTGTATTTTTTATACAAACCATGTTGCTAATGGATAACTGATGTTATATTATACATGTGAGTAACAATATGATATTTATCCAATTTTATTTATTAAATATACAAACTTATTTACCAAAACAGGCTGTTTTTGTTGATTCTAATTAAAATGTGAAGAAATATAACTTTAATATTTTGTAAGGACTACATCCTACCTAATTAAATTTGACACAATTTTACATATCTCATTTCTTCATGAGATAATGTAACTACAAAGTTAATAATGTGAAGTAAAATTCTAAATTGCGACTATTTAAGGTCTATCATTATATATTAAATTGTACTAGACCTCTGGTAGATGAAACAATAAATCGTAATGTTTTTTTGTAGAAATCATAATGTTTGTTTGTATTCAAGGAATGTTTTTTATTCCTAGGATTTAAATTAAATGAATACCTACTCTTTTACCGTTGCGACCACCAATGTAACTATTAATGATTTGTTTGTATTTCAATTAAAAGTTTTAATTTTTGTATTTTATAATGAAGTCCATAATTCATTGACACATATGTGTAGGGCAGAAAGTAATGTAAGCATTTATTCAATAAAATTAACAATTCAGACAGTTTTCTTCGCGGGATGTATTCAGATCTAGATGCATTAATTATCTTTATTGTTTAATTCTCTTAAATTACTCATTTCTGGAATATTGTAGATTCCTCGGCTATTCGTTAATGTTGGAGTATTAATCTTACATATAATATCTTCAAATACTACAAGTCGCACATATTGTCGCAGTCCGGCGACTTCCAATATTTGAACTCATTGTCATTGTTTTACTTTTTCAGTATCGTTGTTTACCTTTAATATTTTTCCTGGGAAGACCTCTGCTTCGCAACGAATTATGATAAATTAATTCTGCAGATAACTGACAAGATTCTCTTGTTTATTCACTTTCTTGTTTTTGTTCACAATGTGAGTATCGTTTTCTTGATTTTCAGATTTGCTTGAAGTATATCGGATGCATTATTTCTGTCTTTATTAGGTTTTGCCTTGGGCACTTTTTTGTTTTCACCCCTCTTTTTTAATTGCAATCAAAAAACTTCTTTTTTGGCACCGAATATGTCGTGTTAGTTACTTTTCTCTTCCTTATATTTTCTTCAGAGCAAGCAAGAGCATTTTCGTAAGGAGTTGGATATTCTGATTTTTGTTAAATAATTCATCAAATCTATATTATCTTTATCAAAAGTTAGTAGACTACAATCACGAACGAGTTATACACAATTTCTGGAGTCACAGCTGCAGTAATTGATTGTTCAAGAATGTCTTCTAAATCTTCACAACTTAACTTTTGTCCACAATTCCTTGTTCACCAGTCATGAACATTTTATTCACCAAATATTTTTAATGGATGAAACACACCAATGTCAAGAGGTTGCAGCCAATGAATAACATTAGGATAAAAACAGTTAACATTATACCTTTTTCTTTACAAAATTCTGTTATTTGTAAATTTATGTGTGAAGAATGGCCAACGATGAAAAATTTACTGGAAGGCGAATTTTAATTTTTTCCAACCAGAGGTAAAACGTTTGTTACATATTCGTAAAAAGCTGCACGTAGTTTATAATCTGATTTTCCTGTTGCAAAATTCTTAAGGTAATCAGTGTGAATGGAGGAGGGTATCTTTCTTTGTAAGGATACAAAACTGAATGAAGGAGCATTCTTCCTTGAACCCTGATTGTAATAAATACAAATATTTTTTTCCATCGTTACAAGTTATACAATTAGTGCATTGTTATATTTATTTAGTTATTTTCTCGTTAACACAAACTGTGATGGACAACTAAAAGCCACTCTGGTCTCTAACAAAATTCTTCGCGGACCAAGCATTAAATCTAATAAGTTGTTCTCTGTTAGGTAAGAACAAGCACGGCCCAAATAATTTTGAATTTTTTTTCAGTTACAGTGGCTGAAATGTTCCACCCTTAGTATATTTATTATTTAATCTGTCAATAAGTGTGGTTATTATAAGCTTTTGAAGCCTTTGTGACACATTAATTCAGTTTTAACAGCTTCATTTAATCTCTTTTGTTGATCCATTACTAGATAACATGAAATGAGAAATAAGGCTTTATAAATACATGTTCGAGGTAATATAAAAATAAGTTAATTTAAAAGAACTAGCACAAAAATTTCTAGAATTGTTGGACCTAATAACCGACCACTTTTAATTTGTTTGTATAACTTACTTTTATTGAAAGAAGTTCACTTTGAAATAAGTCTATTACGTATACCATTTACTAAATACTACACAATAACCACAGTTCTTTGTTATGTCAAATATCGTTTAAATAGTAAATTTTTATTAAAGAAAATTAAAGCTGCTCAAATAATTAACTAATTTAAGGAGACAGGTTAATAACAAATTGTGGTTTTTAATTAACATGTATGTGCGAATTACCCATAAAATGATCACCGGCCGTTTTTTGAACTTCATTAATTTTGCATAATTCTTATTCCCGACCACAACTCTTATTCCTGACCACATGGTGTTATAAACTTTGTTGTAACTGTGTGTCTGAGAGACTGTGTGTCTGTGTGACTGTATCTGTGTGACTGTGTGTCTCTGTTTGTGTGACTGTGTGTCTGTGTGACTGTATCTGTGTGACTGTGTGTCTCTGTTTGTGTGACTGTGTGAGTCTGTAACTGTGTGTCTGTGTGACTGTGTATCTGTGTGACTATATCTGTGTGTCTGTGTGTCTGTGTGACTGTGTGTCTGTGTGTCTGCATGACTGTGTGTCTGCATGACTGTGTGTCTGTGTGACTGTGTGTCTGTGTCACTTTGTGTCTGCGTCACTGTGTGTCTGTGTGACTGTGTGTCTATGTGAATGTGTGTCTGTGTGACTGTGTGTCTGTGTGACTGTGTCTGTGTGACTGTGTGTGTGTCACCGTGTGGCTGCGTGAATGTGCACTATGTGACTGTGTGTATGTGTGACTGTGTGTCTGTGTGACTGCGTATCTGTTTGACTGTGTCTGTGTGACTGTGTGCCTGTGTCACTGTGTGTCTGTGTGTCTGTATGACTGTGTGTCTGTGTGACTGTGCGACTCTATGACTGTGTATCTGTGTCACTGTATGTCTGTGTGACTGCATGTCTGTGTGACTGTGTGACTCTGTGACTGTGTGTTTGTGTGACTGTGGCTGTGTGACTGTTTGTCTGTGTGACTGTGTGTCTGTGTGACTGTGTGTCTATTTGACTTAGACAGTGTGTCTGTGTGTCTGTGAGACTGTGTGTCTGTGCGACTGTATGTTGGCGTGTCTGTGTGACTGTCTATGTGACTGTGTGACTGTGTCTATGTGACTGTGTGTCTGTGTGACTGTGTGACTGTGTGTCTGTGTGTTTGTGTGTCTGTGTGACTGTGTGTCTGTGTCACTGTGTGTCTGTGTGATTGTGTGTCTGTTTTACTATGTCTGTGTGACTGTGTGACTCTGTAACTGTGTGTCTGTATGACTGTGTGTCTGTGTGACTGTGTGACTCTGTGAACGTGTGTCTGTGTGACTGTCTGACAGTGTCTGTGTGACATGTGTGTCTGTGTGTCTGTGCGACTGTCTGTCGGTGTGTCTGTATGACTGTGTCTATGTGACTGTGTCACTGTGTGTCTGTGATGTGGCTGTGTGTCTGTGTGTATGTGTGACTGTGTGTCTGTGTGTCTATTTGACTGTAACTGGGTGACTGTGTGTATGTGTGACTGTGTGTCTGTGTCACTGTGTGTATGTGTGTCTGCATGACTGTGTGTCTGTGTGACTCTGTGACTGTGTGTCTGTGTATCTGTGTCGGTGTGTCTGTGTGTCGGTGTGTCTGTGTGACTGTGTCTATGTGACTGTGTGTCTGTGTGTTTGTGTGATTGTGTTTCTGTGTATCTGTGTCGGTGTGTCTGTGTGTCGGTGTGTCTGTGTGTCTGTGTGTCTGTGTGTCGGTGTGTCTGTGTGACTGTGTCTATGTGACTGTGTGCCTGTGTGACTGTGTGTCTGTGTGACTGTGTGTCTGTGTGTTTGTGTGACTGTGTTTCTGTGTCACTGAGTGTCTGTGTGACTGTGTGTATGTTTTACTATGTATGTGTATCTGTGTGTCTCTGTAACTGTGTGTCTGTATGACTGTGTGTCTGTGTGACTGTATGACTCTGTGAATGTGTCTGTGTGACTGTGTGTCTGTGTGATTGTGTGTCTGTGCGTCTGTGTGACTGTGTGTCTGACTGTGTGTCTGTGTGATTGTGTGTCTGTGCGTCTGTGTGACTGTGTGTCTGTGCGACAGTCTGTCGGTGTGTCCGTGTGACTGTATCTATGCGACTGTGTGTCTGTGTGACTGTATGACTGTGTGACTGTATGAACTTGTGTCTGTGTGTTTGTGTGACTGTGTGTCTATGTGTCTGTGTGACTGTGTGTCTGTGTCACTGTGTGTCTGTGATGTGGCTATGTGACTGTGTGTCTGTGTGACGGTGTGTCTGTGTGACTGTGTTTGTGTCATTGTGTGTCTGTGTGAAATTGGCACTAAAGCTGAAGCTGGCACTTGAAATTGGCACTAAAATGTCAACTGTACAAGCTGGTGATCTTCAGTTGTCATTAATAAATAATAACCGACCAAGTGTGAGTTGATATCGCGCACGAAGGGTTCCGTGGCACTAAGAAATATTAAACTTATAAGTTTGCTTTTCTCAAAGACACTGTGATAAACAAAGTCTGTACTGAAGTCGGTTCCAAAAAAATGAGTATCTCAAAAATGACACAACATTTTCAAACCAATTTTCGTTGGAAGTTTATTTTATATTTGCTATCTTATTTTTTTTCAGAAGTTTAGGCATATTAGTTGAAAAGATGGAGGACGGGACACAGTTTTTAAGACTTTAGAAGTCTTAAAAAAAAGTTTTTACTTCTCAGTCTTAAAGTTTTGACTTAAAAAAAAAATTATTTTCCTATATAATTTTTTAAGCCCTGTCTAATGATACACCACGTGGCTATGTGCCTTAGACCTCTCAGTTACATATGTGGAGTGCCGCCCCTCATAATATTTTTTTTCATAATTCCAATATTTTATCGCATAGTGGTTCATAGAAGACATCTACCATCCATATTTTATCTATATAGTACCAATAGTCTCCAAGTAAAATGGCTGTGATATACGGACAAGACAGACAGATGGACAGTCAGACAGAAGAACAAATGGACAGGACGAAATTATAAGGGCTCCACTTTTGCCATTTGAAAATGACAATAATTTAAAATTCCTGAAATTTTAAGCGGTAGAACAAAAACAAATTTGTTTGGAAGTTGCGCAGTTTTTCACTAAGTTAATTGAACATGAGTGAAAAAAAAAATTATGAAATTCGGTCCAAAAAGCTTAATACTGGTGACGAGTCAAGGATTGATGGTTATATTATTTTCAGGTTTCAAAAGGATTGCACTATATTTTAAGAATTGCTTCTTCATCACGATAATGCAGTTGCATTTTGTGCAAAAATGTTTATTGAAATATTGAATAGCTAAGGTTCATCAATCTTCATACATTCTTAGTCCACATACATTCTTATTTGACTGCTATCTAATGAAAATTCCATTGAGAAATAAACTGGACGACGAAGTAAAAACAATTAAAGGAAATGTGATGATTGTACTAAATGGGATTTTAAAATCAGTATTTCGAGAGTGCTCGAACGAATGGAAACAGTGTCAGGAGAGACTTTTAGGTTCAAAGGAGGACTAGTTTGTAGGAACCCGCTCGAGCAGCGATTTTGATTAGCAGCAAATTGTTTCCACAAAGCAAGGTCAAAACATTTCTGTACAGACCTCACACTAACCTTGTAGACATAATGTTCACGAAACCATTTGTCTTATTGTCGTAATGTATATCGATTATTGAGAAGAAAATAGTCATAAAAGATAGGTAGAGATGCTTATCAGGTTGATACTTATATCGACAAGGGTATATAGGTATTTACCTGATAATTATACCTAACTGTCAATGTGGCAGAATACAAGTCACTTCAGGTACTTTCATTGCAAGAGCCATGGGATGAGTCAAATAATTATATTCATGTTGGGAATAGCAAGACAAGGAATTAACATTTTTTTGCAATCTGATAGAAAGACAGCACAGCTTTTCTACTCCGTTCGGTGTAGCTATGTTAATTGATTTAACTGAAAAATTAATATTTTTCATTAATTGTTAAATCTGCAGTTATTGAAAAAATAAGTAAAGACTGAACACTATAGAGTGTAGCACGAAGAAGGCAAGTTCAACGCACAACAGAATACGAAAGCTCTGCATGTAAAATAGAGGAGGTTTTTATGACAGAAGAAAAGATTTTTATGGCAGAAGAAATTTCCTGATCAAAAGAAGAGTTTAGTGTATATTAACTTGTCAAGACAAGAATGAAGTGAAAACATACAAAAACCATCATTTTCAACACTATTCTTGTTTTTTTTATAAATTTTTAAATACTTTTACGCGGTCAAATGTTACATTAAACTAGTAGGAAGTTTCTGGAAGATTGGTTCATTGCTTTTTTTGAGAAACATTTTACAAAGAAGGGTAAGTCTACGTATTTTTGAAGCTTTTTGGCTCAACCAATTTTAGTTGCAAAGTAATTAATAAAAAAAAATGTTAAAGTAATTCTAACTTTGTCCTACAATATTAAAATTTCTGTTTACATTAAGTAAAAAGACAAAATGATAAAGAAAGTAAAAAAGGTTATATTGACAGTTTAAAAATATCCATATTCTCCAAAATGTCTAAAAATACCTGTTGCTTTGAAAGGAACAGTTAAATAATCAACACCGTACTTCACATTGACACGTTAATGTAATTTATTAATACAACAGTGACTACAGTTATGTAATTTGTATATACTACAAGTATTTTATTCCTGCCATTCCAACTCTGTTTAAATATTTTCGTACTTCAAATTAATTTTTACAAAGCAGTATATAGCTTCAATGGTTGCGAGTCAAGACGGCCAGCAGTGGAGGAAAGGTAGCAACAGATTGTTTGCAGCCACTTGCCATAAAGGTAAATTGCAGCGTTACAACAAGGATTTTGTCTGAGATGAAACAAAATATCCATTACTTTTATTATGTTCACAGTTTGGGACTTAAAACTTAAACTAATTCTAATTAACTTGTTTGATATTTTCCATTAGAGTATTCATTTTAAGAACCACAGCAATCCTTAGCTTTGCTAAATATATAAGACAGTGAAGCAAAATTCTGAAACACAACTAGTTTGATCATATCATGGCAAACACATCGTGCACAGTAAGTATACTCATGTAGTCACGACAGCTATTTCATATAGAGTAAAATATTAACGTTGTGTCAGAACTTTGCACATTTTGTGATGTCTATCCGATCTCTGAAGTTCATTAGTGTTGTGTGAGATAAGAACTTGAATGTCTTGGATGACGTATTTCAGATGAGGCTACTCTGTTACATGCTTCTGAAAAGAGAAAATATTGTTATGTACAGTCTGTACTGTTAGGTGCCTCTTATGTGATTTGTTGGAATAACAACAAAATAATTAAATTAAAAAGAATTTATTTTAAATCAAATTAGCAAGTAATTTTTGCATAATAAACAATTACGAGAACATGTTAACAACATGAGCTGACACGATCCAAACAACGACCATAACACAACAACCATGCTCAACTTCTTATTTGCAGCTCTATATTAATTTAAAGATCATTCACGGTAATTTTAAGATCATTCCACATAATTAAAACTTCGACAAAAGTCTTCGATATTCGTAAATTATCATTCACATTAAAGTGGTATTTTTCACACACAAATTATTTTTATGTGAATTTATGTTTTTATGTAAAGTTGTAGCAAATAATGACAAATACTACTAAACTATACAAGTTTCATAACAATTTTATCTCAATTGTCCCTCTCCCCCCCCCCTTTATTAATACTTTGTGTTACTTTTACTACAAATAATAAGTATTTCAGTAAAAATTGTTATTTTTAAGACAAAATAATTTTGGCTGTTAAAGAAATAAATGGAAAATATATAAACTTTAGTCAAACTGCCATATTCAAGTCAATATCTCCAATTCAGACTCATTGTTATAATATTTTCAAAATACATTTTTTTCTTTGCCTGACCTGGAATAAAGAGAGCATCCCCAATAACTCAAGTTACGTGGTATTCCTTGTATATTTCTCCATCAGCCCCATGTTCTTGTATGTAACTATGGAAGAAATATACAATACTCATTACAGCCTTGAATCATAAAATGTCAATTAATTTGTAATTATAATTGACTGATGAAGCCACAGCTTTGTTGATACAATTTTTTTCATAATAGCATAGAACTCAACCTCTCGTGAGAAAGTGTATGGCTCCTGCCCCGCTCTCTGTTTTTATTTTTAATTAGGGGCGAATAATAGCCAAAGTACCATACATAATAATAATATTGAGTATAAATAAAACAACAACTGGACCTTATAGAATTTAATATTATAATAAGGTCTAGTTCTTATAATAACTGGGTTGTGCTGTGTTCTCCTTAAAGTGACTCACTATTTCTATTATATTTATACTTATTTTCTTTACTTCTTTTCAAATATAGAAACTTCCCGAGTACATAAGTGTACAGAAAGAAGTTATGGACTTCAATAACACAAATTATTTTTTAATCACAGTTGCATCAGTAACGTCTAATGTGTTCTACAGCAATTCCTCATCATCATTGTCTTCTGACAGTGCATCCTTAACATACATTAACTGTAACATACATAAAACTGTTTGCACAAACATTGTATTGCAACAAAATGTTGCCAAAATGCTAACAAATAGAAAATGTAACGTTCAAATTTTAGCATTGTGGGCATCATAACGTGATATTAACTTTTGATTGTTTTATTTTTGTTCGAATAAGATTATAAACAATTGTAAACAACCATCACACAAAAACATTATATTGTTCTTTATATTTATCTACAAGCATAAGTTTCAAAAATAAAATTGGGGGGCAATAAATTAAATAATAATGTATATTCATTTATATTCTCATTCGCATTTATTAACTCAATAGAAATATGGGGTACGGCACATTGTGTGAAGCTGTTTGTAGAGTTCACACTCACAATATCCTACAAGTGTGCATTGGGAAGTTCAGTGGTGGTTTGAGCAATATTAATTTAATTGGGTAATATAATTGAGCAATATATAATTACGCCCAGTTCTCTCCACCTGTTGTTGATAAACAAATTTTATATAATAATGTTTGCTTACTGGTTTTAGATCACCCAATATTTGTCATCTGTTTGAGCGGTAGAGGTCCATAAAAAAAGTTTAAATAGATAAAAGGCTTCATATAGTATAACAACCAATACCTTTTTCAATTCTTCCCATAGACAGATCATAATATTTTGGTGCAGAACTACTTTTAGATTTAATCATGGCATGAATTTTCAATGGCACGCGTTAAAATATTCCAATAAGCCATTTGATCGACACATAAAACAATATGATTTATAAAATAAAATGATGAAGCTGCACATAGAGCGATGAAAATAATGCGAAATAAAAAAGCAATATACAATTATTGCAGCAACATACAACAGCAACACACAACAGCATATAAATATTAATGAAAACATTGCAATGTACTGATAAGTAATGATGAACGGCTTTATGTGTTTACAAATTGTCTCTTTTAAAGCTCCACTTGAAACAGTTCTCAAACAGACTCCGTACAGTTTTCAAAGCTTAAACATTACATTTTCCATATCTCTCTCTTCTATACGTATACATATATTTAGGGAATTATATTAAATTTTGCAGTTGCTGTATGTTTGAATAAGAATACAAAATAGTTCATGTTTTTATATCGTTTAGCACTTACCTGTCGGCTTTAATGTACTTTTACTGTTTAGTAATAGATTTCTTGTGAATGCTGAAAAACTCACTGTGTGAGTCTGCGAATGTTCCGGTGTTGATTGTTGGGCATGCATAGTGTAACAAATACAGTCTGAGGTGTAGAGTAGGTAGAGGATTAGGCCGAGTACACTTCTCTGCGGGAATCCCGCTGATATTAGACACAGGTTTGTCACTTCATTTCCACATTGAACATGAAGTGCTTATCTATTAAGAAGGCTTTAACGGTCGCATATAAATAAAGGGGCATGCTTGTTTTAATCTTGTATAATAATCATTCGTTCCACATGCAATGAAATGCCTCTGATATATCCAAAAATGCTTTTTTTCTTTGAAGCATTTTACTATTTCGTCTGTGAACTTGATCTATAGTGGCATGTTTGTGCCGCATTTCAAACTGTTGATGGAGTAAAAGGTGTTTATCTCTCATCACTGGCATCCTGCGGGTCAATAACCATGCCTCATACACTTCAAAGTATATGAGGCATGACTCCTGACTCCCCAGACATGCCTGGATCAGACACTGAGTGGAATCTGTACAGAGGACTTCCTTATGATTGACCTTGAAACAGCCCTCTCCCAGTGTAAAAAGAAAAAAGCAGCTGGTCTAGACCAAATCTTTCCTGAGATGCTGATTCATCTTGGAAAAACAGCAAAGGAGGTGCTACTGAGACTCGTGAATCTCACCTGGAACAGTGGAGTACCCGGCAAATGGAGAAAAGGTGAAGTTATACCAATCTTGAAAAAGGGAAAAGATCCGTGTAGAATCGACAGCTATCGTCCCATCACTCTAACTAGTTCCCTGTGCAAGGTGGCTGAGAGGATGGTCCTAAACAGGTTACAGCTCGCCACAAGCTATCTGGATCTCATCGACGATGCGCAGGCTGGCTTTCGTAAGCATAGGAACACCATGGATCAAGTTGTGGCTTTCTCTCAGTGCGTTAAAGACGGTTTTCACCGGAAGATGTCCACGATAGCAGTCCTCGTGGACCTCAAAGCAGCTTACGACACCGTGTGGCGCGGCATGCTTTTGCACAAGATGGCCAAGGCCGAATTGTCGGGAAAGCTTTTCCACTGGACAAAGTCCTTTCTTGGAGAGCGCTACCAAAGAGTAAAATTCCAAGGCCAGTGCTCCAAATTCCGTATCCGAAGACAGGGGCTCCCTCAAGGAGCCGTTATCAGCTGCCAACTCTTCAACCTCATGATTAATGACGTGCTTGATGCTATCAAAACCAACCCGGGTGTGGAGGCACTACTATATGCTGACGATCTGCTCATTTGGGCCAGCAGTAGCTCTCTTCTTTCCATCGAGTCAGCGCTGAATAAGACCCTCGAAGATCTCGAAATATGGGCGGATGAAAATTGCCTCACAGTCAGCACGGAAAAAACCGTATTCCAAGTCCTCAGCCTATCGACAAAACAGCCAGATATAAATCTGACTTACAAGGGTGTGAATCTTGAAAAACAAGATGTTAGTAAATACCTAGGCGTGTACACCGACAGCAAAATGACATGGAAAGCCCATATTAGCAGCTCTGCCGAAAAGGCCATCAAAAGATGTCGTCTGCTCAAACGCCTAACAGCAACGAAATGGGGTGCTACCCAAGACGTACTCCTAACGACGTACAAAACCTACATTCGTCCTGTCCTTGAGTATGGAGGCGAAGCTACCATAACAGCAAGTGAAAGTACTGTCTCCCCCCTGGAACTCGCACAAAATACAGCACTGAGAATCATAACCGGAGCCCCGAAATCAACACCTATCGCCGCTATGGAAACTCAAGCTAACATTGAGCCTATACAGTGCCGACGAAACAGATTCTGGGAAAGACAAAGACGAATACTTCCATGTAAATGGAAACAATACAAACAAGCTTTCTCCCGACTGAAAACACAGAAAACGCCTCTCACGATAATTGACTCTATCAGAGAAAAATATAACATACCACTACCAGAGCCAGCACCTTTTCCTCAGAGGTCAGATACTGTGTCCTGCTTGCCCCTTGTGGAGCTTCGACACATGAACCACAACTTGCCGAAACACCAATCAATTGATGTTGCCCTGAGAATGGCTGCCCTGGAGACTATCCACACCAGGTATCCCTCCCAGGACTGGTTGCATATTTACTGTGACGGCTCGTCGATGCCAAACACAGGGAATACCGGAGCAGGCTTCACATCTAAAGTATTTGAGGGCTCCGTTGCCGTCGGTTCCCCGCTTACCAACTACGATGGAGAGATTGCAGCGATATACGAGGCCGCCGGGGAACTGTAGCGTCTTACAACATCACAAAGCGTGGTTTTTCTCATCGACTGCCAGGCAGCTATTCTGGCACTCTCCACCAACCGCTACACAGATTGTCCCAAAACCCAACTCTGTCGTGCCAGACTGTCCAACCTGGTGAATGCTGGCTTTCGACTTACTCTGCAGTGGATTCCGAGCCACGTCGGGATAGAGGGGAACGAAAAAGCCGACGCACTGGCAAAACACAGAACGACTCTACACCAGCCCATCTGCTCTCCGTTTCCATCCTCTAAGTCGGCCGTCTGCAGAGCGATACATGCCTGGATCAAGTCTCGGCGCACACAGTCCGCCGTCGGAAAGAACTGGGCTTGTCTAATTGATTCGCCTATTCGACGAGACCTACCCAGAGCTGTCAGTGTCGCAGCTTTCCGGTGTGCCACGGGCCACGACTACCTGGCGTGCCACCTGAAACGTATCGGTGTCCTGGGGAGCGATGCCTGCCTGCTCTGTGGACGTCCAGGAATGTCTTTTGACCATCTCCACGTTTGCCCGAAGATGAAGCCCTACCTTGATGATTGGGAGAGGAGGGCGCCCCCTGATGATCACCCTGTCTACAAAACAGCTTTTCTCTACTGGTCGGCGCGCCACCTAATGGCAGACATGCCAAGGGTGGGCGTTGGCTAGTAGTAGTAGTAAACATGTTAAAGTAAAAGGTAATAGGCGGCTAATGAGACGGTATGATTTTGGGTCGTCTAGTTGTTTGTCAGGTTTTTGGATCATTATTATCTTTGCTACCTTCCAGAAGGTGGAAAGAAATTAATTTAAGCATGGCCTTATAAATGGATGTGAGTAATTTTATTCCGGAGGATGCCAGTTCAGCCAGGATGCGGCTTGTGATGAGGTCATGATGTTTCTTATAGTGGATTTTTTTAATTACACCTATTATTTCACTCTTTGTGAACTTGGATATGTGTCTTTCCATCTCAGTGGGAGTGGATTCTTCTGCCAGGAAGTTACAGACTTCTTTTTTATGCTTAGGTGGGCATTCTTTTGGTGAGGCTTGAGTACTCATATAAAGTGCGTAGAGAAGGTTAGTGCTTTTTCAGTGTCCGTACGGGCCAATTTCCTATCGGGCATCCATAGGGATGGTGAAACAGTTATAGGCCGGCTTTGATAACGTGTTCAATAGCAACTGTAAGATCGTGTTCTGATTTGAGTCTCACCGGATCTGCAAATGCCGTATTAATAAGGAGCCGATATAGAGTTCAGTTAGTCCCGCAGTTATGCAGGACGAACTTAGGTCCTATTTCTGTAAGGGTAGTGGACAGGTTTACAATAATGGGTGAGTCTCTGATGACATTTCGTAACATCTGCTGCAAGAGATATTTTTATTGGAAATTTCTTTGATTACGCAGAAATCTATTAGATCTGGTGTTTCATTTTGGTCTGTGGGCCAGTATATAGGTTGCCCTGTAGAGAGTATACCTAAATTGTTGTCTTGGATGCATTTCAAGAGTTCACGCCGACGTGGTAGTATTAGTTTTGATCCAAAATATGTATGCTTAGCATTATAGTCGTCGCCAGCTATGAATCGATTACCTAGCAACAACACATGTGAATACGAAAATATAATTTTTTTGAACTACTTTTTTATCTACTAAATTAATATCTCACTGTGGACAAAGACAAATAGAAATAAAAATTCAAATTTAATTCTTGTTATTATTATACGTTTATAATTATTGTTGTCTTACAATTGGTCCATTTTCCCCATCATCCATTTTATAGTAGTAAATTTACCAGTCCGACAATATATATCCCGTATACATGCTACTCTACACATATCAGTAGGTATATTAAATTGCATGTAGACCGAATGGATGTTGGAGTGTGATAGTATTACACATACATATGGACGTACCATAGGTAGCGTTTCGTTGCTTGCTGGGATATTAGAACATATTTATAATAGAAAATATATAATTATAATATATGATAATAGAATATATTATATTATATAAAAATATATAATATATGATAATAGAAAATATTTGCCATTCTAAATGGAGGCTTAGAATATTATTATTAACAACATCTATAAATTTTTTAAAATACCTTAAATTGTTTATTTTTTGGGATTTTCAATAGCGTCTGCCATGACCTTGGAACCACCATAGCTGTCTGCCATTGCTGTTTTTCAATAATAATAATATAAAATTTTATAATATCCAAGTAGCTGCCTTGTTACTATATACTATTACACTTTTTATACCTGAGTAACTCTATAGGAACCATTGCCGAGTTTAGTGAGTCCCTATCTCCCTATATAGTCCCTATCTTCCTATATCCAGTCCCTATATACGGCATGTATGAGAGAGTAATTAAAGAAAATATAGGATATGTGCAAATACCTAAGTCTGCGCACTGCTGTTCTTCTATTACCTGCAAAGTGTGTATTACCTATAAAATATGCTGAAAAGACGACAAAGAAACCAAAGTTAACATTACCGATACTGAAATTATTAATGAAAATATGCAAAATTACTTTTATTATTTCGTTGTCGGCCATAGTTGTTGTTTAAACAAATTATCCAAAGTGAAATGCCTACATTCCTTACATGATGTTATATTTTACAAATCACTGTCTGCGCACTCTTGCTTGCACATTCCAGATGAAATGGACTGAATAATGTTCCGGTTATTTTTATACGTATCTATTTTAAGTATGTAACACCACATAGAGTCAATAAGATCGTTTTTAAATTTACTATTTACGTATTAGTATAGTATATAGTATTAGTTATGGTGTTGTATATTGGGAAAAAATAATTTCTAAATATTAGGCATAAATTAATACTGATCAACTTGCAATTTATTTACGACAATATAAAATTACATTTTAAAAAGAACAAATATTTTTCACATAAACACAGTTATTAAAAATCAGCCATAAGATTATATAATTTGATACCTTCATAATCTCTGCATTTTTGAACGAGTCAATGGTGCAAATATAACCTTCGGCCCTTTAATGGTTTTAGTAACTTGTGCAACAACTTTATTTAGCAAAATGTAATAGTGACAAGATTCTTCCAAAATTTTGTTTTTGCCTGTATTTATTACACTATGCACTGCTGCATTTTTGTTTCGAACTGTCAGAATGGTCAAATCAGTAAATTTTTTAAATGTATTCATTTCAGCAGCATTTTCATATTTACTGAGTCCTGAATATCATAAATTTTTCCAATATTTTATCAAGTTTTTCTTCTTCAAATTAAAATCTAGTCACAAACTCTATGATGCATTATCTTATATTTTCTTCGGTACATTTTCTTAGGCTGGCTCCATCATTTTTCAAATTTGATAATAAAATACAATTTTGATTCTTTACAAACTAAGATAATTGTCAAGATTTACTTTTAGGAAATATTTGTCTGGAATTTCAGTACTTGGTGTCAATATTCTAATGATTAAAAAGCATGAGCGTATTAATCAATCTTACTGAATCTAAATTTTCTCCTTCAAACATATTTATTCTCACCTGAACATCATTCAAAATACTTTTTGAAAAGTATATAATCGATTGCCTTCGTCCTTATATATACAGCACAAAGTAAATCTGCCGTATAACATTTGTCTTATGTCAAAGAAAAATGTAGTTTAAGTATCTCCAAATAGTTAAAATTCTAAATATTGCATGTTCTAAAAAAACCAATGTGCGATACAACCTTGAGAATTGCCAAAGAATTTTTTTTTGTACTGATCACAGTATTTCAATGAAGTTCAGAACCATTAATCTCTTATCAAAAATACAATCTTTATATTGTACACTCTTTTCTGAAGCATGATTGACAGCCAATTGTAAAGATGATATATACACGACTTACGGGAATCAGATTTGGTAAATTGTATTAATTTTTCATACTTCCCAAGTACACCGGGTCCTGTCACTACTGATGTGATAGTGTCCAATGTTTTCAATCGATA
Organism: Druceiella hillmani; assembly: GCA_039881145.1. Lineage (NCBI taxonomy): Eukaryota > Metazoa > Arthropoda > Insecta > Lepidoptera > Hepialidae > Druceiella > Druceiella hillmani. Next base: position 26,618,942 of record JAYKKI010000024.1, on the reverse strand, counting down.
GACTATCTGATTTCGAACACTTCACTAATAATTTAACAATACCATTCGCATATGAATCGTCTGCAGATTCTAGTGATAAAAATTAAGTTACAACTATATATAAGTCAAAATAAAATACCTATTTACAATTCCAACAACTTTATTCACACTCTCGCTCGACCAATATTAGATTATACTTTTGAATGCCTATGTATGTATGTATATTCAGTGCTGCTATATTCAGTGCCTATGTATGTATGTATATTCAGTGCTGCTATTATGCTGTTAGGACGAATTTTGCGTATTTGGAATCAAAACCAATCTTAACAAAAAACCTGTCAAACATGAGTAGATCTGGCGTTAAGAGGGTTCTGTACAGTCAGTTACTTGTAAACATTTAAGATTACTTAAATGTTTTAAGCTATTTACAAATATTGAATTTTCCCAACATAAATATATTGCCGACTATATCTTTCACAGGCGTAAAAACATGATGCATATTTAAAAACTTATGACATTTAGAATCACCGCCTACTTTTCCTACAAGCGTTGCACAGGTTTCTAAAACTCTATTTTTTTCATAACTTTAAGTTCAATTGACTTGGAAATTCTTTCATATTTTTCTTTATATCTCTGAGAATATAATACTCAAAATTATAAAGAAAAGTATTTTTGAGATCCTTGTAACTAGTTTTTCCAAAAATACTCCACATTATACGTGGAATTTAAAATTTTTTTTGAAATACTTCATTTACATTTTTGGCAGTTATATATTGAAATTATACCAATAGCTAAAATAAAATAACAATGTAATTGCACACACTTTCCAACGTTGTTGCGTTCTTTAAATAAATTTTATTATCACCTTCGTGTTGTTTGAATATATTTTTCAATGCTTTCACTTGATTTAACGTATTTCTTGCTTTAATACACTAAAGTAGTCTTTGTTTAACGTAATGTGACATCAAAGATTAGATGCCATTGAATTATTACGACGGACAAAGTATTGCAATCATCTTAATCATACTATTAAATTTAGACTTGGATTCAAAATTATCAGTTTAGTAGAATTTGTCCTAAAATGCATTTTACTCTTCTGACTAAAATCACGGAATACATTCACACTGTTCAACCTTCTGATCTGTATTTAATATTCGTACACCACATTGTGCTGACATTTCATGTTCTCAGCTGTTTCCCTAATTCGGAGTGTTGCTTTAATCATAGATACAAGAAATAGGTACAACCTTAGTATGATGATTAGAATAAAACCTTAAAAATTCATCAAAATGGTTACTCTGAATTTATTCCAAGTTTATACACATTTTTACTTTTGTTTAAGAATTATTTCAAAAATTATGCCGTCGTAAAAATTTTAATTTTACTTTTTAATTATCGACGATAGCATAGTTATCACTTTCGTTTATTTGGATTTATATTCATTCGTAACAATCTTTTGCAAACTTCGAAATGTATGAAGAATGATAGTAAATTTATTTCTGTAAAAGTTTAATTTCCGACTATCATGCTAAATTAAACTGGACTCACTGCGAGTGGGTGTAATGTATATGAATATATAGTGTATTGCATAGTTTGCTTGCATGGACAGTGAACACTTCGCAACTTTGTAATTGTAATGCATTTCAATGTTATGTGCGTACAAATTTTGAACTATAAAAAAAATTTAAAAGAAATGTATGTTATATTTCATTATACATATTTAGCAACTGTGGCATAAGTATATTTTGTGTTTGGGGTGATAGCAAACAATTTTTGAAGCGACAGAAGAAAGCAATTATATTTCAAAAATATAACGGTAACTGCTTTATTCAAATTTAATCAAGAAATGTAATCGGTAAGCCCGCAACACATCATTCATTTTCCGTAAAATACTCATTAAAGTAAGGACTAGTTTACTTACTTAATTTTGCCTTTTTTCGGTTGGAGAAGTATGTGTGACGTGTCACATCGTAATAAGGTTGTGCACAGAGATAATTAATGTAGAAAAACCGGCTTAGCAACAATAGAATAGAACGTAATTTAGTGAAATATATGATGTGCCATCATGTTCATGCGCATGTCACAAAATAAAAAATTCAGTAGTTTGGGATTATGTGTCGTACAAAGTTAAGAATATTACAAGTAACAAGTCGTGAACATGGTTACCGCAACAGTTTTCTCCGTGAAAGAAAGTCTGAAACCATTAACGATTATTCAATTAATATTTGGACTAAAAAGAAACTGCTTATATTCGTTTGCCAAATACGACAAGCTTTATAAAACATACACTTTATTGCTTACTTGCTTCGTTTTCTTTAGCAGTGTATACACTAATTATAAAGAAATAAATTTGCAATATGAAGGACGTCTGATTTATTTTGAAAGTGTAGTGAGATATTTAATTTCTTTTGGATTTCTATGCAGCATCGCATCTGTAACATTCTTGAATCAAACATTAAACTTTAAAATGTTTGATACATTTAGTAGTGTCGATGAGAAATTAGCAATCACGAAATGTAATTCAAAATTTAATACCAATGTGCAACTTCGTAAACTATGTTTGTTATACGTAATATGTTACTTGAGTTATGTAATGTTTGGTTTTTGGAAGTTCATTGACGAAATAAGGTCTAATTACTTATTCGCTGTACATAACACTGCATTCTTTTTTATACCGACTTTAGAAATGATAGTTTTTGCACTCATTATCAAGGCGATTTCACTTCGTTTCTCACTTTTGGTTAAGAAATTAAGATTCATTTGCAAAGTTAATTCATCAAAATTTGAAAGAAATTCACAATGAAATTCACGTGAGAAATATTGGCTTATCCAGATTGAATAGAATTGAACATTATGAAGCAGCGCAGCAGTCATATTGTTCAGAAATCAAAATCGTCTGCGATGTTTATGGAGAGCTTATTGAAATATGTAACTACGTAAATAGTCTATTTAGTGCTCAGGTATTCTATGTATAATATCTGATCTCTATATTTGTTTTAACGATGAAATTGCTTACTGAATGGCCAATATCCTGGGTGTGAACATGACGGATTATCAAGAACTGGATTTAATTTCTAAAGATGCTTTTAGTTTTGATAAAATCTTTATTTTCTCGTGTCACATTTACATATTTATTTTGTCCACAGCTGCTGGCTTATATATTCCAATTCAGTCTGATAATTTTATATTGTTTGTATAAGATGCTCAATTATTTTCATGCAAAGGTAAATGAAATTTTACAAATTAAAATATTTTTATCGTATCAATGTATAATTTATAAAAATACTTCAAAATTTCAATTTTTAATTTCTGTCGATAAAATGCAATAGTCATATTGGGTTTTTATTCTGGCTTCAGAAACAACATTTTTTTAAATTTATTTACGTTTTTTTTATTTCAGCAAGCTGTAACAATGTTCGTAATAGAATTTATAGCGTATATTTTTTTGTTACACTTTGGAATGATCATACAAGTGTCACAACTGTAAACATCAACTCAAGCGAATGAGATTGATTATCAACAAAATACTTGCAACGTGTAAAATTGGTAAGCATTAACATTTTTCTTTGACAGAACTCGTCTATTGAGTTACACGTATCTTAATTGCACTGCACTTCACTTTTTGTAACAGATTAGGATAGTAAAGAAGAAGCCAAATAAGATTGCAACCACAGGTTACAATAAACAACGTGACCAGTATATATTCACATGGGGATATTGACTCCAAATGCACAAAGTTAATAAGAATAAATTTAGAAATGTTTCCTCGAAGTTTCATATGCTTTGATATCGTTGCAAAAACGAGTATACATGTTGATAGTATAATTTTATATCACCAATTTGTTTACTCTGTTGCTGTATTCAGTTAATATATACCACACAATACAAAACAGGATTTATCTAGAGGAAGATTTACACTCGTACTTCTGTTTCTTCTCCAGGTTGTGAGGAGTCCACTATGTTGAATCATCTGTATCAAGTTATCGGAGACGCGCCAGAAATCTCAGCATACGGTCTTTTTAAATTTGATATTCCCTTTATATTAACGTTCCTCAGTTTTGGAGTGACTTGGAGCATTGTCATGGCTCAATTTTTTTGAATTTAAAGTCAAACCTTAACCCTCTGTTTTCTCAGAGGTCTTATTATAAAAAAGTATCGCAAATTGTTAGCGATGGAAGAGAGCAGTGCACATATTCTGTTGTAGTTCAGATGTCATTTTGAGTCAATTTATGAAGTGTTCTGTGTCCTCACAAAATAGCAGTTTATTTGATTACAGCGCATCCACTCGCACCAATGTGCGCAATTACAAAGAAACAATTCTTGCACTGCTCGAGTTATTGAACACTTTTTTAGTATTTACACGAATCTTAATTTGATGTTGAAAGTACATGACAGTATTGATGTTGGCTTTAGCAAAATTAATCTGTTTGAAATAATAATAATAACATTAATAGCTCTATTTATACCTTGCAATTAATAAATATATATGTATGTATGTATGTGCATTTAGTGTAATGTTTATGTGTTGGTTCAATCTTGTTTTACGTCAGAACCCATTCAGACCGCATTCATTAGTGTTATTGTGAGGACCGCATTTCTTTCTAAAATGGACCAAACTGTTATTCTCAATGCCCGCCTTTCATTTGTAATTCTCTGAATGTGGCCTGTTTATATCCACAAAAGCATTATACTTATTTTATTATATGTTTCGCTTTTGTTATTTCCCTAATACTGATGTTTTTCAAGGGGTCTTTCAACTTTACATTCATATAGCCACATTAGATTGTTTAACATATTTTTAGGTTGCATAAAATTTTCATAGCATTTTTCAGGTAGAACAGGAATAAATTGGACAAGACATGAATATTTCTTTCACAGCCCAGTATCTGTTCTAGATGTTCTTTAATCCTCAATTTATTTCCATTTCTGTACAAGACTTAAATGATGTAATGTGGTCAAAATATATATAGTCATATAAATCTTCAAGAAGCATTGAATCAATCAAAATTACTGTTTTGTTTTCATTTGTCTTTGTTTTATCATGGTTTACTTTCAAACCCACAGCCTCGCTTTCTTGCCTGAGAGATCCTATCATGTACTCTGATTGTTTTATTCTTCTGAGAGTTCTTGAATCATCAGCGAATTGTCAATATGACAGATTACCCTTTACTTCTATATTCATATTTTCCTAAACAAACTTGCGAAATATGTTTTCTGTGACAGCAATGTATAATTTCGGTGAGAGTGTATCTTCATGTTTTACTCCGCATCTGGATTGTGGTGTCCTCATGGTGGTGGTAACTTATTATAGTAGGTGTGGTAAATTTCATACTCAAAGTTTATTCCTGGCTCGTTTAAAGATTTTCATATTGATATGCAGGATGTTGAGGATGATGTTGATTTTTTGTCCATCATTCTATATAATAAAATGAGTGTAAGGAAAATAAAACGAGGGAAGAGAACCTCGTTTTATTTTCCTCATTATTGAGTGCGTGTTTCTGATTTACAAGTTCGAGTTCTATTAGAATTTACTTCCTTTGGTTTGTAGATTTGTGTTTTTTGTATTTTCCATATGTCGCAATAAATGTGTACAGTTTCATTACCGGAGTGAGGCTGACTGTACCCTTTTTTAAACTCTTCATAATGTATTCTACGTATAAGCTTCTCCTATTATTATTACTTCTTATGATAATGTCTTGGAGAAGGTTTTTTTGACTTTGTATCCAAGGTTACTCTGACTTGGATGTAACAATTGCCTAATTATCCTAGTTTTCTGCACTATTGGGAATGTTGGTAGCAAGGAGGTCTGTTTCATTTTTTATTTTCCTATTTGAAACCAACCAAGTCTACCATAACTCTTCTGGTTTTTAAACATTGTGTTGGTTATTTTCCGGTTTTGTTGTGGCAGAAATTTTACACACTTTGACCTCTGTTATTGTTTCTTTTTCCATAGCAATTTTCACCCATTATATATCGCCATATGGTTTAGCTTTTCCACTTTTGCATTTGTATAGCAAATAGAAATTATGTTTTTATCATTGAAGTTGTGGATTTTTGTTTCGTTACGTGTGTTAGTAGGTGCGTAAACTTGTACTGTGTTTAGTAAAATAACTCTTTCTGATATAGTGATGAAGTAATGTACCTTTAGTTACTCCATAGTCATAAAATTGGTGGTTGGTTGATGCTCGCACAGATGTTTTTATAATGTTGTGCAGTTTTAATGGTGTTGTATATTTGTTGTGTGGTATAAAATGATTTAGAAGTAAATGTAATTCATAATTTAAAATTCTCCATGTAATTGGTTACTTCCTTTTTTTGTAAATATATCTGTGTAGCAATGAAGCTCAATACGGTATAACACGGACACGGAGAGTTATTTGAAATCACATATGATTATTGCTGATAAAATTATATTTAGCGTGTTATATTATTGCTTAGAATGTTGCCTTTACTACCTGCCCAATATTGAAATAATGTTTATATCCATGTATTGTAACGCTTTGAGGAATTTTAAGTTTTGATTAATGAAATGGTGTTATTAAAATTCATTCGAATTTGTTAAATTGTTATATGGAAATAGGTTTAAACTGAAAATCCACAAAGAAAATATATTTCCTAAAATAACTTCCCTAAATCGAGGAATCAATTTATTTTAATGAAATCTGTATACAGGCTGTTGGTTAATTGGTACAGTAAGAAATTCTTTCTGTTTCCTCTTGAAAATATAAGAATAAAATAAAAAATAATTTTTTTTAATTTCGGGCAATTACTACAGGGAATACTGTTTTTTAATAACAAAATATTATTTATTTGCAACATTTTCTAAGTCGTAATTACATTTAAAAATTTCATTATCATAAAGAGAACTTTCGTGAAAATAAAACTTGGGAAAAATATTGAAATTCCAGAAAAATACATTTCAATTTCTGTAAAATAATTATCATATCGCACAATATTCAAAGCCATATACGATGTTCACCATGTTGCTACTGGATGGTTGCATGTACCTACTGGAGAATACCCAACATTTACATTAACGTTGGAATAGTGAATCTCTAGAATGGAACAAGTTACGAGAAAATGTTATTGATTATAATAATCTTATTTTGTAATCAATACAAATTAAATAACAGCCTGTTTATACGTGACTTGAATATCAGTTTAAGTGTAAGCGACTCGTCTTTATTTGTATGTGTAAGTCATAACATTACAAGTATTTGAACATTGTCGATACTGCCTTCCGAAATTGAAGAGTGTGCACGAGTATAGATTACATTATGTAATCTATACTTGTGCATACTCTTCAATTAGTATAGATTATATGGAATTGTCATTAATCGCGTCTCCAATTTGTCATTGTGGTACAAAGAAAACCTTTTTTTGAAGCAGTGGAAATGTTTGTGTCTGTTGTGTTTAGTTGATTTTGTTTACCGTAGCCAAGTACGAGGAGGCTACAAATAAAATTAAACATTGCAAATGTGAGTGAAGGGTAATCCTTTGTGTTTTATATTTGTTCACGGCTAAACCAAAATTTTATCTTGTCCAGTTAAATGGTCAAAGAAAGGTTTATATGTGCATTTTGGGTAAGCAGTGGTTTTATATTTTCTATGTGTAGTGGGTGGGTTGAGAGTGCAAAACTGACTTTCCAGGGAGCCAACCGCGTCCATTTAACTGCCAATCTAAAAAAGTGGTTTAGTTAATTTCTTTCTTACATATCCGTAACGTATGTCTGACAAAAAATTGTAAAATGATTGGTTGGGGTTGGCACTTCGAAAACTCCTGGTTACTCTTGTAACCAACCTTCCTGCATAACGAAATAAAAAAATTGCTGCCCATCCAAAAAATCACAGCACAACTCCCGTTTAACTGGGCCAATTGGAAACTATATTTTTGCCATCACTAATTCAACTGATTACAAGCTTTCGTTCCTTCCTGTAAATCTTTGTTTGTCAAAAATATACTGTTTGGACGCATCGACTAAGCATGTAAACAGTATATTTTTCTCCGCTTCTAATCAGTAGACAGTATTTCATAATGAACCTTGGAAATATATATAAATGTAAATTTTCAAACAATCCAATTCTACAAGTTCTAGTGTGAATAAACAGTGGAGATATGGTAAATTTTCCGATACGAGAATGACCTCAACAGCACGTCTTTATTGATCTGTCAGAATACAGTTTTGCATAAACAGAGCACATTTCGAAAATATAAACTATTTACGATGAGTATAGTGTTTGTTTTATAAATTTATTGTTAAAACAAAGTTTATAGCACCATGTGGTCGGGAATAAGAGTTGTGGTCGGGAATAAGAATTAGTAAAGTTCAAAAAACGGCCGGTGATCATTTTATGGGTAATTCGCACATACAGATTAATTAAAAACCACAATTTGTTATTAACCTGTCTCCTTAAATTAGTTAATTATTTGAGCAGCTTTAATTTTCTTTACTAAAAATTTACTATTTAAACGATATTTGACATAAGAAAGAACTGTGGTTATTATGCTGTATTTAGTAAATGGTATATGTAATAGATTTATTTCAAAGTGAACTTCTCTCAATAAAAGTACAGCTATACAAACAATTTAAAAGTGGTTGGTTATTAGGTCCAACAATTCTAAAAATTTTCTTAATTCCGACCGAGTGCTAGTTCTTTTAAATTAATTTATTTTTATATTACCTGGAATATGTATTTATAAAGCCTTATTTCTCATTTCATGTTATCTAGTAATGGATCAACAAAAGAGATTAAATGAAGCTGTTAAAACTGAATTAATGTTTGTCACAAAGGCTTCAAAAGCTTATAATAACCACACTTATTGTCAGATTAAATAATAAATATATTAAGGATATATTTTACAGTGACGCAGACACACAGTGACACAGACACACAGTCACACAGACACACAGTCACACAGACATCCAATCACACAAACACACAGTCACAGTCACACAGACACACAGACACACAGTCACAGAGTCACACAGACACACAGTTACAGTCACACAGTAACACAGACACACAGACACACAGTCACACAGACACACAGTCACACAGACACACAGTCACAGTCAAACACACACAGTCACATAGACACACAGTGACACAGCGACACAGACACTTAGTCACGCAGACACAGTCAAACAGACACACAGTCACACAGACACACAGCCACACAGACACACAGTCACATAGTCACACAGACACGCAGTCACAGAGACACATTCACACAGACACAGTCAAACAAACACGCAGTCACACAGAGACACAGTGACACAGATATACAGTCACACAGTTACAAAGTCACACAGTCACACAGACACACAAACACATAGTCACACAGACACACAGTGACACAGACACACAGACACACAGTCACACAGACACACAGTCACACAGACACACAGTCACACAGACACACAGTCACACAGATACAGTCACACAGACACACTGTCACACAGAAACAGTCACATAGACACACAGTCACACAGTTACAAAGTCACACAGTTACACAGACACACAGTCACATGGACACACAGACACAGACACACAGTCACATAGAAACACAGACACAGTCAAACAGACACACAGTCACGCAGACACACAGTCACACAGACACACAGTCACACAGACATAGTCAAACAGACACATAGTCACAGAGTCACATAGATAGGGTCACACAAACACACAGTCACACAGACACACAGTCACACAGACACACAGACACACAGTCACACAGACACGCAGTCACACAGATACTCAGTCACACAGACACACAGTTACAGAGTCACACAGTCACACAGACACACAGTCACACAGACACACAATCACACAGGCACACAGTGACACAGACACAGTCACACAGTGACACAGTCACACAAACACACAGTCACACAGACACACAGTCACACAGATACAGTTACACAGTCACACAGACACACAGTCACATAATCACACAGACACACAGTGACACAGACGCAGAGTCACAGACACACAGTCATACAGACACACAGTCACACAGACACACAGTGACACAGACAGACAGTCGCACAGTTACAGAGTCACACAGTCACAAAGACACACAGACACACAGTCACACAGATACACAGTGACACAGACACACAGTGACACAGACACACAGTCACACAGACACAGACACACCGACAGACAATCGCACAGACACACAGTCACACAGACACACAGTCACACAGACACACAGTCACACAGACACGCAGTCACACAGACACACAGTCACACAGACACACAGTTACAGAGTCACACAGTCACACAGACACACAGTCACACAGACACACAGTCACACAGACACACAGTGACACAGACACAGTCACACAGTGACACAGTCACACAAACACACAGTCACACAGTCACACAGATACAGTTACACAGACACACTGTCACGCAGATACAGTCACACAGTTACACAGACACATAGACGCGCAGTCACACGGACACACATTCACGCAGACACAGTCAAACATACACACAGTGATACAGACACACAGTCACACAGACACACAGTCACACAGACACACAGTCACACAGTCATACAGATACACTGACACACAGTCACACAGACACACAGTCACATAATCACACAGACACACAGTGACACAGACACAGAGTCACAGACACACAGTCATACAGACACACAGTCACACAGATACACAGTGACACAGACAGACAGTCGCACAGTTACAGAGTCACACAGTCACAAAGACACACAGACACACAGTCACACAGATACACAGTGACACAGACACACAGTCACACAGACACAGACACATCGACAGACAGTCGCACAGACACACAGACACACAGTCACACAGACACACGGTCGCACAGACACAGTCACACAGACACACGGTCACACAGATGCACAGTCACAGTCAAATAGACACTCAGTCACATAGACACACGGTCACACAGAAACACAGTCACAGTCAAATAGACACACAGTCACATAGATACACAGTCACACAGACACAGTCACACAGACACAGACACACAGATACACAGCGACACAGACACACAGTCACAGTCAAATAGACACACATTCACACAGACACAGACACACCGACAGACAGTCGCACAGACACACAGTCACACGGTCGCACAGACACACAGACACACATACACACAGTCACACAGACACACGGTTACACATATACACAGTCACAGTCAAATAGACACACAGTCACATAGACACACGGTCACACAGACACACAGTCACACAGACACACAGTCACACAGACACAGTCACACAGACACACAGTCACACAGACACACAGTCACACAGACACACAGTCACACAGACACACAGTCACACAGACACACAGTCACACAGACACACAGACACACAGTCACACAGACACACAGTCACACAGACACACAGACACACAGCGACAGTCATACAGACACACAGACACACAGTCACACAGACACACAGACACACAGACACACAGTCACACAGTCACACAGACACACAGTGATACAGACACAGAGTCACACAGACACAATGTCACACAAATACACAGTGACACAGACACACAGTGCCAAATTAGCCACCACTTTCGTTGCCCTTGCTCCAGTGCATTCTACGTGTTTCTTGAAACTAAGACGATTGTCTATCATTACTCCAAGATAGCGAATGTACGGTTGCGTCGTGAGTGTATGGTGGCCAACCCTCAGTGTCATTTTCTCAATTTGCTTCCTGCTAGTAATGAGGACAGCTTCCGTTTTATGCTATGCAAGTTTGAGTCCCACTTGGTCCATCCAGCTTTTTATGACTGCGTAGGTTTGATCAAAAGCCCAGTTAATTTCTTCTACGTGTTTGGCGACTATTACCACCGCGATATCATCCGCCAATGCGACAAGACGTGCTTCTGCAGGAAAGGCTTGTTTCAGTAATGTGTCATACATGATATTCCAAAGCAAGGGGCCCAGCACTGATCCTTGAGGTACTCCTCCAGTTACTTTGTTCACTTTTGGCCCAGCATCAGTATCGTACCTAAGGACTCGATCTGTGAAGTAGCTCGCCACTATGTTCTGCAGGTAGTTAGGTACATGGAATTTGGCAATGGCTTTCATAATCACATCCCATCTGGCTGAGTTGAAGGCATTTTTAATATCTAATGCTGCAACCAGGCAATACTTTTTTGTGCCTCCTTTCCATCTGTTTCCAGAGATTGCCCGCTTTGCAGTATTGACCACCAAGTTGATTGCATCTAGCGTAGATCGGCCCTTTCGAAAACTATACTGGTTGTCGGCCAATTGCGCGTCAACACCAGCTTCAATTTGTCTGTGGACAATAATACGCTCCAGTACTTTTCCAGCGATATCTAGCATGCATAATGGGCGGTATGAAGATGGCTCCCCTTTTGGTTTGTTCTCTTTTTGTAGAAGCACTAACCTTGGAAAGGTACCTTCTCGGAGACAGGTGTTATAGATATCTAGGAAGAGATCTGGAGCTGTTTTAATGGCAGCTTTTAATGTAATGTTTGTGATACCATCCAAACCAGGAGCTTTAGTGTTTCCTATTCTTGAACAAGCTTCTAGGAGTTCCTCATGTGTAATCGAAGGTATTGTGTCAGCTTTTTCCTTCTGCACCGTGTAGGTTTGCTCTATTTGTTGGGGGAATAGTGCCGTGACTATAGATTTTAACAATTCAGGGTCAGTTGGTGAGCATGATGGTTGTCTCTTAAGCCGCAACATGACTGTTTTATATGGCCTTCCCCACGGGTCTTTCTCAACTTCCTCTAGAAGATCGTTCCAGCACTTCTTTTTACTATCTCGAATAGCATTTTTGAGCATTCGGCGTGCTTCTTTATACCTTTCCATCTTTGTGTGGTAGTGGGTGTTAGCCTTCTTCCGCGCCCCTTGTGTAAGCCTTTTTGCTTGGATGCACTCTTTGCGAAGCGTGGCTATTGTGTGATTCCACCAAAAAACTGGAGGAAGTCTATTTGGACACCGTTTCCGTGGCATAGAGGCGTCGCAAGCTGACTCAATTTTTCTGATGACAACAGTTGCTTTTCCGTTAGCATCGTATCCCTGATCTGTGGGCTTACCATCCAAAGCAATATGGAATGTTTCGAGATCAAAGCCATTAGTCTTCCATCCGATTGTATTGTTTCTCTTGATGAGCACCCTAGGTATCGTGTCCAAAACTTCCCAATATATTGCTTGGTGATCACTAGCCGTGTAAATTTCTGAGACTTTCCAAGAGTTGTTACCTTTTGCCAAGTTCATGCTTACGAAAGTTAGGTCCACGATAGAACATGCATGTCCTTTTATAAAAGTGGGTTTGTTTACACTGTTGAGTAGCACAACATCTAGGGACGCCATAGTTTCTAGGAGTGCTAATCCTCTGGCGTTTTTCCATTTACTACCCCAGTCAGTTGCCCACGCATTAAAATCACCTGCGATGACCACAGGATAGTGATTTCTTACGTCGTCTGAAAGTATTTCCAGAAAGTCATTATATACCTGCAGTGTGAAGCTAGTGCCGGTTAATGCCAAACATTGGAAGGCCCAAGCAAAACAGAAGACTATTGCTGACATCTGTAGTTACATCAGTACTAATGTATGGAGTTCCTATCTGGTCATTGGCCCTTGCCAATCAGGATAACCGGCGTAAAGTCACATCGGTCTACAGGCTAAGCGCACTACGGACAGCTAGTGCTTTCCGTACTGTCTCTGAAGACGCGTCTCTGTGTCTGTGTGACTGTGTCTCTGTGACCGTGTGTCTATGTGACTGTGTGTCTGTGTGACTGTGTCTGTGTGACTTTGTAACTGTGTGACTGTATGTCGGTGTCACTGTGTCTCTGTGTGACTGCGTGTTTGTTTGACTGTGTCTGTGTGACTCTGTGACTGTGTGTCTGTGTGCCTGTGTGACTGTGGCTGTGCGACTGTGTGTCTGTGTGTCTATTTGACTGTGACTGTGTGTTTGTGTCACTGTGTATCTTTGTGACTGTGTGTCTGTGTGACTGTGTTCTGTGTGTCCGTGTGACTGTCTGTCTGTGTAACTGTGTGATTTGTAACTGTGTGACTGTGTGTCTATGTGACTGTTTCTGTGTGACATTGTGTCTGTGTGACTGTATCTGTGTGACTGTGTGTCTGTGTGATTGTGGGACTGTGTGTCTGTGCGTCTGTAAAACTGTGTGTCTGTGCGACTGTCTGTCGGTGTGTCTGTATGACTGTATCTATGTGACTGTGTGTTTGTGTGACTGTGTGAATATATGACTGTGTGACTGTATGAATTTGTGTCCGTGTGTTTGTGTGACTGTGTGTCTATGTGTCTGTGTGACTGTGTGTCTGTGTCACTGTGTGTCTATGACGTGGCTGTGTGACTGTGTGTCTGAGTGACTGTGTGTCTATTTAACTGTGACTGTGTGTATGTGTGACTATATGTCTGTGTGACTCTATCTATGTGACTGTGTGTCTGTGTGTTGGTGTGACTGTGTGTCTGTTTGACTATGTCTGTGTGACTGTGTGTCTGTGTGACTGTGTGTCTGTGCGAGTTTGTGACTGTGACTCTGTGTCTGTGTCACTGTGTGTCTATGTGACTGTGTGTCTGTGTGTTTGTATGACTGTGGCTGTGTGACTGTGTGTCTGTGTGACTGTGTGTTTAATTAAAATCGGTTTGAACCTTAATATTTTACAAATAAAATTTCAACAGTTTATATCCAGTGGTATAATATTTAGAATATCCATATTTTCATTGAATAAATAAAAGTAACAGAATAATTTGTGTAAACATATTAGATATATATTTAGAAGTAGGGGCAATTTGCAAGAAAAAATTTATTTTGCCACATACTACTGTCAGATTCTCCATGAATGTGCCACAATAGTTAAATAAATGTTTCCTCTTACATTAGTCAACTAATCTACTCAATTTAAAATTGACACACCCTAGTAAATACTCAGAGTTAACAAAACCATGCAAAAAGAATTAACTCAAAATCTTTAGTCCTTAAGTACAAGTGGGTTTATATCTGGTTTAGAGCGGGAGTTATTGAGTGAGCAGTGGCCACATTATCGCGTCGCTTGTCACAGAAGCAGCAGGTTTCTAACTTTTGTTCAACACTTAATTACCAAGTAATATTGATTTGTTTGTTTTTATCGAACTTCCCAAAGGAGACGGTTTTTAATTCGACCGTATTTTTGGTGTATATTATCTTAAATTTCGTACATTTATTAATAGATATGAATGATAATTTTTAATTAAGAACGTTACATACCTCGTATTGTGACGTTAAAAATGTTAAGCAGCAAGTTACTGCTGAGTAATTATGTTTTGTGGCTACAGGCTGGTTTAGATTGTATAGGTCTAATAATAAATTATCAATAGAAAAAAAATAAGAATAAAATAATTATAATAGAAAATAATACCAATGAAACATTTTGCTGGCTGTCAAACAGACACGCAGTCACACAGAGACACAGTGACACCGACATACAGTCACACAGTTACAAAGTCACACAGTCACACAGACACAGTCACACAGTCACATGGACACACGGTCACAAAGACACAGTCACACAGACACAGTCAAACAAACACGCAGTCACACAGAGACACAGCGACACCGACATACAGTCACACAGTTACAGTCACACAGTCACACAGACACACAGTGACACAGACACACAGTCACGCAGACACACAGACACACAGTCACACAGTCACACAGCCACACAGTCATACTGACACAATCACATAGACACATTCACACAGACACATTCACACAGACACACCGACAGACAGTCGCACAGACACACGGTCACACAGACACACGGTCACACAGACACACAGTCACACAGTCACACAGACACACGATCACAATCAAATTGACACACAGACACACAGTCACACAGCCACAGTCATACAGACACACAGTGACACAGACAAAGAGTCACAGACACACAGTCACACAGACACACAGTCACACAGACACACAGTCACATAGATAGAGTCACACAGACATACAGTCACACAGACACACAGTCACACAGTCACACAGACACACATTCACACAGCCACATAGTCACACAGACACACAGTCACACAGACACACAGTCACAGTCATACAGACACACAGTCACACAGACACACAGTCACACAGACACACGGTCACACAGACACAGTCACAGTCACACAGACACACAGTCACACAGACACACGGTCACACAGACACAGTCACAGTCTAATAGACACACAGTCACACAGACACACAGTCACACAGACACACAGTCACACAGCCACAGTCATACAGACAGACAGTGACACAGACACAGAGTCACAGACACACAGTCACACAGTCACATAGATAGAGTCACACAGACATACAATCACACAGACACACAGTCACACAGCCACACAGTCACACAGACACACATTCACACAGCCACAGTCATACAGACACACAGACACACGGTCACACAGACACACAGTCACAGTCAAATAGACACAGTCACACAGACACAGTCACACAGTAACACAGACTCACAGTGACACAGATAGACAATCACAGTCAAATAGACACAGTCACACAGACACAGTCACACAGACACAGTCACACAGTAACACAGACTCACAGTGACACAGACAGACAATCACACAGTTATAGAGTTACATAGTCATACAGACACAGTCACACAGTGACACAGACACAAAGTCACAGTCAAATAGACACATAGTCACACAGATACACAGTCACACAGCCACAGTCACACAGGCACACAGACACACAGTCACATAGACACACGCAGAGACATACAGTCACACAGTTACAGTCACACAGTCACACAGACACACAGTCACATAGATAGAGTCAAACAGACACACAGTCACACAGACACACAGTCACACAGACACATAGTCACACTGACATAATCACATAGACACAGTCACACAGACACAATGACAGACAGTCGCACAGACACACGGTCACACAGACACACACACAGTCACACAGTCAAATAGTCACACAGACACACAGTCACATAGATAGAGTCACACAGACACACAGTCACACAGACACAAAGTCACACAGACACAGTCACACAGACACACAGTCATAGAGACACACAGTCATACAGCCACAGTCATACAGACACACAGACACACAGTCACACAGGCACACAGACACACAGTCCCACGGACACACAGTCACATAGATAGTCACACAGACACACAGTCACACAGACACACAGTCATACAGACACACAGCCACAGTCATACAGACACACAGTCACACAGTGACACCGACATACAGTCACACAGTTAGTTACACAGACACAGTCAAACAGACACACAGTGACACAGACACACAGTCACGCAGACACACAGTCACACAGACACACAGTCACACAGACACGCAGTCACACTGACACAATCACATATACACAGTCACACAGTGACACAGACACAGATTCACAAACACAGAGTCACACAGACACACAGTGACACAGACAGACAGTCACACAGTTATAGAGTCACACAGTCACACAGACACACAGTCAATAAAGACACAGTGACACAGGCACACAGTCACAGTCAAATAGACACACAATCACACAGATACACAGTCACACAGCCACAGTCACACAGGCACACAGACACACAATTACAGAGTCACACAGTAACATAGACACACAGACAAACAGACACACAGAGACACAGTCACACAGACACAGTCAAACAGACACGCAGTCACACCGAGACACAGTGACACCGATATACAGTGACACAGTTACAAAGTCACACAGTCACATGGACACACGGTCACAGAGACACAGTCACACAGACACAGTCACACAGACACAGTCACACAGACACAGTCACACAAACACGCAGTCACACAGAGACACAGCGACACCGACATACAGTCACACAGACACCGTCAAACAGACACACAGTGACACAGACACACAGTCACGCAAACACACAGACACACAGTCACACAGCCACACAGTCACACTGACACAATCACATATACACAGTCACACAGTGACACAGACACAGATTCACAAACACAGAGTCACACAGACACACAGTGACACAGACAGACAGTCACACAGTTATAGAGTCACACAGTCACACAGACACACAGTCAATAAAGACACAGTGACACAGGCACACAGTCACAGTCAAATAGACACACAATCACACAGATACACAGTCACACAGCCACAGTCACACAGGCACACAGACACACAATTACAGAGTCACACAGTAACATAGACACACAGACAAACAGACACACAGAGACACAGTCACACAGACACAGTCAAACAGACACGCAGTCACACCGAGACACAGTGACACCGATATACAGTGACACAGTTACAAAGTCATACAGTCACATGGACACTCGGTCACAGAGACACAGTCACACAGACACAGTCACACAGACACAGTCACACAAACACGCAGTCACACAGAGACACAGCGACACCGACATACAGTCACACAGACACCGTCAAACAGACACACAGTGACACAGACACACAGTCACGCAAACACACAGACACACAGTCACACAGCCACACAGTCACACTGACACAATCACATAGACACAGTCACACAGACAAACCGACAGACAGTCGCACAGACACACAGTCACACAGACACACAGCCACAGTCATACAGACACACAGTCACACAGTGACACAGAGACAGAGTCACAGACACAGTCACATAGATAGAGTCACACAGACATACAGTCACACAGTCACACAGACACACATTCACACAGCCACACAGTCACACAGACACACAGTCACAGTCATACAGACACACAGACACATAGACACACAGTCATACAGACACACAGTGATACAGATACAGAGTCACAGACACACAGTCACATAGATAGAGTCACACAGACACACAGTCACACAGCCACAGTCACACAGACACACAATTACAGAGTCACACAGTAACATTCACACACACAGACAAACAGACACACAGAGACACAGTCACACAGACACAGTCAAACAGACACGCAGTCACACCGAGACACAGTGACACCGATATACAGTGACACAGTTACAAAGTCACACAGTCACACAGACACAGTCACACAGTCACATGGACACACGGTCAAAGAGACACAGTCACACAGACACAGTCACACAAACACGCAGTCACACAGAGATACAGCGACACCGACATACAGTCACACAGTTACAGTCACACAGTTACAGTCACACAGACACAGTCAAACAGACACACAATGACACAGACACACAGTCACGCAAACACACAGACACACAGTCACACAGTCACACAGCCACACAGCCACACAGTCACACAGTGACACAGACACAGAGTCACAGACACAGTCACACAGACACACAGTCACACAGACACACAGCCACACAGTCACACAGCCACACAGTCACACAGTGACACAGACACAGAGTCACAGACACAGTCACACAGACACACAGTCACACAGACACACAGTCACATAGATAGAGTCACACAGACATACAGTCACACAGTCACACAGTCACACAGACACACAGTCACACAGTCACACAGACACACATTCACACAGCCACACAGTCACACAGTCATACAGACACACAGACACATAGACACACAGTCACACAGACACACAGTGATACAGATACAGAATCACAGACACACAGTCACATAGATAGAGTCACACAGACATACAGTCACACAGCCACAGAGTCACAGACACACAGTCACACAGACACACAGTCACATAGATAGAGTCACACAGACACACAGTTACACAGACACACAATCACACAGTCACATAGTCACACAGACATACAGTCACGCAGACACACAGTCACACAGACACACAGCCACACAGACACACAGTCACATAGTCACATAGTCACAAAGCCACAATCGCATACACACAGACTCACCGATACATAGACACACAGTCACACAGACACACGGTCACACAGAGACACAGTTACAGTCAAAGAGACACACAGTCACATAGACAAGGTCAACAAATACAGTCACACAGACACACAGTCACACAGACACGCAGTGACACAGACACATATTCACAGACACACAGTCACACAGACACACAGTGACACAGACAGACAGTCACACAGTTATAGAGTCACACAGTGACACAGACAGACAGTCACATATTTATAGAGTCACACAGTCATACAGACACTGTCACACAGACAATAAAGATACACAGTGACACAGACACACAGTCACAGTCAAATAAACACATAGTCACACAGATACACAGTCGCACAGCCACAGTCACACAGGCACACAGACACACAGTCACATAGACACACGATCACAGAGACACGGTCACACAAACACAGTCAAACAAACACGAGGTCACACAGAGACACAGTTACAGTCAAAGAGACACACAGTCACATAGACAAGGTCAACAAATACAGTCACACAGACACACAGTCACACAGACACGCAGTGACACAGACACATATTCACAGACACACAGTCACACAGACACACAGTGACACAGACAGACAGTCACACAGTTATAGAGTCACACAGTGACACAGACAGACAGTCACATATTTATAGAGTCACACAGTCATACAGACACTGTCACACAGACAATAAAGATACACAGTGACACAGACACACAGTCACAGTCAAATAAACACACAGTCACACAGACACACAGTCACACAGACACACAGTCACACAGCCACAGTCCCACAGCCACAGTCATACAGACACAGAGTCACAGTCAAATAGACACACAGTCACACAGACGCACAGTCACACAGCAACAGTCACACAGTCACATAGACACACGGTCACAGAGACACAGTCATACAGGCACAGTCAAACAAACACGCAGTCACACAGAGACACAGTGACACCGACCTACAGTCACACAGTTACAAAGTCACACATTCACACAGACACAGTCAAACAGACACACAGTGACACAGACACACAGTCACGCAAACACACAGTAACACAGACACACAGTCACACAAACACACAATCACATAGTCACACAGACACACAGTCACGCAGACACACAGTCACACAGTGACACAGACACACAGTCCCATAGTCACACAGACACAATCACATACACACAGCCACACAGACTCACCGACACGCAGACACACAGTCACACAGACACACGGTCACACAGTCAAAGAGACATACAGTCACATAGAAACACGATCACACAGACACACAGTCACACATACACAGTCACAGTCACACAGACACACAGACACGTAGTGACACAGACACAGATTCACAGACACACAGTCACACAGACACACAGTGACACAGAGAGACAGTCACACAGTTATAGAGTCACACAATCATACAGACACAGTCACTCAGACACACAGTCAATAAAGATACACAGTGACACAGACACACAGTCAAATAGACACACAGTCAAATAGACACACAGTCACACAGATACACAGTCACAGTCACACAGTCACACAGACACACAGTCACAGTTAAATAGACACACAGACACACAGTCTCTCAGACACACAGTCACTCAGACACACAGTCACACAGCCACATCACAGACACACAGTCACAGTTAAATAGACACACAGAAGCAGTCACAGAGTCAAACAAACACACAGACACAAATTCATACAGTCACACAGTCATACCGTCACACAGTTACACAAACACACAGTCACATAGATACAGTCACCCATACACACCGACAGACAGTCGCACAAACACACAGTTACACAGACGCACAGACAAACAGCCACACAGACACACAGTCAGACACACACACAGACACACAGTGACACAGGCACACAGTCAAACAGACACGCAGTCACACAGACATACAGACACACAGTCATGCAGACACACAGTCACACAGACACACAGTCACACAGTCACACAGACACCCAGTTACAGTCAAATAGACACACAGACACACAGTCACACAGACACACAATCACACAGACACAGCCACATCACAGACACACAGTGACAGTCACATAGACACAGTCATACAGACACACCGACAGACAGTCTCACAGACACACAGTCACACAGACGCACAGTCAGACACACAGTCACACAGGCACTGTCACACAGTCACACAGGCACTGTCACACAGTCACACAGACACACATTCACAGAGTCACACAGACACACAGTCACACAGACACACATTCACAGAGTCATACAGTCACACAGACAGACAGTCATACAGACACACATTTACCGAGTCACCCAGACATAGTAAAACAGACACACAGTCACACAGTCACACGGACACACAGTCACACAGTCACATAGACACAGTCACAGTTATATAGACACAGTCACACAGACACACCGACATACAGTCGCACAGACACACAGTCTAAGTCAAATAGACACACAGTCACACAGACAAACAGTCACACAGACAAACAGTCACACAGCCACAGTCACACAGTCACAGAGTCACACAGACACGCAATCACACAGACATACAGTGACACAGATGCACAGTCACAGAGTCGCACAGTCACACAGACACACAGTCATACAGACACACAGTGACACAGACACACAGACACACAGACACGCAGTCACACAGACACACAGTCACACATACACACAGTCACATAGTGCACATTCACGCAGACATACGGTCACACACACACAGTCACACAGACACAGTCACACAGACACATAGACACACAGTCACACAGACACACAGTCACAGTCACACAGACACAGTCACACAGACACACAGTCACACAGTAACGCAGACACAAAATGACACAGACACACAGACACACAGTCACACAGCCACATCACAGACACACAGTCACACAGCCACATCACAGACACACAGTCACACAGCCACATCACAGACACACAGTCACAGAGTCAAACAAACACACAGACACAAATTCATACAGTCACACAGTCATACAGCCACACAGTTACACAAACACACAGTCACATAGATACAGTCACACATACACAACGACAGACAGTCGCACAAACACACAGTCACACAGTCATGCAGACACATAGACACACAGTCACACAGACACACAGTCACACAGACACACAGTCACACAGACACACAGTCACACAGACACACAGACACACAGACACACAGTCACACAGACACACAGATATAGTCACACAGATACACAGTCACACAGACACACAGTTACAGACTCACACAGTCACACAAACAGAGACACACAGTCACACAGATACAGTCACACAGACACACAGTCACACAAACAGAGACACACAGTCACACAGATACAGTCACACAGACACACAGTCTCTCAGACACACAGTTACAACAAAGTTTATAACACCATGTGGTCAGGAATAAGAGTTGTGGTCGGGAATAAGAATTATGCAAAATTAATGAAGTTCAAAAAACGGCCGGTGATCATTTTATGGGTAATTCGCACATACATGTTAATTAAAAACCACAATTTGTTATTAACTTGTCTCCTTAAATTAGTTAATTATTTGAGCAGCTTTAATTTAAATAAAAATTTACAATTTAAACGATATTTGACATAACAAAGAACTGTGGTTATTGTGTAGTATTTAGTAAATGGTATACGTACTAGACTTATTTCAAAGTGAACTTCATTCAATAAAAGTAAGTTATACAAACAAATTAAAAGTGGTCGGTTATTAGGTCCAACAATTCTAAAAATTTTCTTAATTCCGACCGAGTGCTAGTTCTTTTAAATTAACTTATTTTTATATTACCTCGAACATGTATTTATAAAGCCTTATTTCTCATTTCATGTTATCTAGTAATGGATCAACAAAAGTGATTAAATGAAGCTGTTAAAACTCAATTAATGTCTGACACACAAGCTTCAAAAGCTCATAATAACCACACTTATTGACAGATTAAATAATAAATATATTAAGGGTGGGACATTTCAACCACTGTAACTGAAAAAAAATTCAAAATTATTTGGGCCGTGCTTGTTCTTACCTAACAGAGAACAACTTATTAGATTTAATGCTTGGTCCACCAAGAATTTTGTTAGAGACAAGAGTGGCTTTTAGTTGTCCTAAGAACAGTTTGTGTTAACGAGAAAATAACTAAATAAATATAACAATGCACTAATTGTAGAACTTGTAACGATGGAAAAAATATTTGACTGTATTTATTACAATCAGGGTTCAAGGAAGAATGTTCCTTCATTCAGTTTTGTATCCTTACAAAAGAAAGATACCCTCCTCCATTCTTACTGATTACCTTAAGAATTTTGCAACAGGAAAATCAGATGATAAACTATGTGCAGCTTTTTACGAATATGTAACAAACGTTTTACCTCTGGTTGGAAAAAATTAAAATTCGCCTTCCAGTAACATTTTTCATCGTTGGCCATTCTTCACACATAAATTTACAAATAACAGAATTTTGTAAAGAAAAAGGTATAATGTTAACTGTTTTTTATCCTAATGTCATTCATTGGCTGCAACCTCTTGACATTGGTGTGTTTCATCCACTAAAAATATTTGGTGAATAATATGTTCATGACTGGTGAATAAGGAACTGTGGACAAAAGTTAAGTTGTGAAGATTTAGAAGACATTCTTGAACAATCAATTACTGCAGCTGTGACTCCAGGAATTGTGTATAACTCGTTTCGTGATTGTAGTCTACTAACTTTTGATAAAAATAATATAGATTTGATGAATGATTTAATAAAAATCAGAATATCCAACTCCTTACGAAAATGCTCTTGCTTGCTCTGAAGAAAATATAAGGAAGAGAAAAGTAACTAACACGACATATTCGGTGCCAAAAAAGAAGTTCTTGGATTGCAATTAAGAAGAAAAAAAATTTTATGCATAAAAAAGAGGGGCGAAAACAAAAAAATGCCCAAGGCAAAACCTAATAATGAATCCGATATACATCAGACAAATCTGAAAATCAAGAAAACGAAACTCTCATTATGAACAAAAACAAGAAAGTGAATAAACAAGAGAATCTTGTCAGTTATCTGAAGAGTGAATTTATCATAATTCGTTGCGAAGCAGAGGTCTTCCCAGGAAAAATATTAAAGGTAAACAACGATACTGAAAAAGTAAAACAATGACAATGAGTTCAAATATTGGAAGTCGCCGGACTGCGACAATATGTGCGACTTGTAGTATTTGAAGATATTATATGTAAGATTAATACTCCAACATTAACGAATAGCCGAGGAATCTACAATATTCCAGAAATGAGTAATTTAAGAGAATTAAACAATAAAGATAATTAATGCATCTAGATCTGAATACATCCCGCGAAGAAAACTGTCTGAATTGTTAATTTTATTGAATAAATGCTTACATTACTTTCTGCCCTACACATATGTGTCAATGAATTATGGACTTCATTATAAAATACAAAAATTAAAACTTTTAATTGAAATACAAACAAATCATTAATAGTTACATTGGTGGTCGCAACGGTAAAAGAGTAGGTATTCATTTAATTTAAATCCTAGGAATAAAAAACATTCCTTGAATACAAACAAACATTATGATTTCTACAAAAAAACATTACGATTTATTATTTCATCTACCAGAGGTCTAGTACAATTTAATATATAATGATAGACCTTAAATAGTCGGAATTTGGAATTTTACTTTACATTATTAATTTTGTAATTACATTATCTCATGAAGAAATGAGATAGGTAAAATTGTGTCAAATTTAATTAGGTAGGATGTAGTCCTTAAAATATTAAAGTTATATTTCTTCAAATTTCGATTAGAATCAACAAAAACAACCACTTTCGTTAAATAAGTTTGTGTATTTAATAAGTAAAATTATATGAATATCATATTGTTACTCACATGCATAATGCAACATCATAGTTGCCAATTAGCAACATGGTTTGTATAAAACATATAAAAATGCATTACAATTTAAAAATAATATACAAAATTTAATTCTTAGAGAGATAGTGGAAAATTGATGCAGTTAATAATTATTTCACAAATTCAATTTCATTATTAATAGTCAGTAACTAATCTATTACAGGCACACATTAGCGTGACAAAATAATAGTTAATTAGGTGAACATACTGAGTAAAAAATTACTTTTTGACCAATTTTTCTCAATATAAACAATAATATTCTAATGAAACCTTTTTTTATTGACTTTTTCATCATAAAAAAACGAAAACTTTCCCATATTACCAAAATGAACAAAAACAGCATTCTCTGGTGCAGACGAAGTTGAATAATCAGTTTGTCATTAGGTGACTGCATTACAGTGCAATGAAATGTTCGTAACGTTTTCCTCAAGCAATATTACCCATTTATTTTTTTCTTAGTAACGATAATAAAATTGATAATAATAAATTCATGGGCGATTTACCATTTAATCGATAAAGATGACCACGTCGATTACACATGAGGTGATTCATTCGTGATAAGGGCAACAAGTATTGATTGTAGTACAAATTTTCCAAACTACTAATTGTTCAACTGGACATTTTTCACCTTACCAACCAATTAATTTACGTAAAAGATAATTAATATTTTAATTCTCTTAATTTTTCGAGGCAATCTTAGAAAATAGCACATAATAAAATAAATATTACAGTCCACATTTTAAAAATTTATTTTTGAAAACATTGAAATATTTTGACTTTAGTAAATGATGTGATTTTGACAAGTATTTTTTTTTTTTCAAGTAATGTGCTAGGGAAAGCTTGGAACAACAATGTGACCTCAGAAATCCAAAGGCCTGTTTTGATTAGCAAAAGTAATTTAACGTTTTTTTGAATATCATAAACGTAAAAAATAATCAAATAGTGAACTGATATAAATACAATATAATATAAAAATGAAAGTCAAATATAAAAGTGTAGGAGAAAAATTTTGTGTTGAAAATAATGCTCATGAACATTCTTTTCTAGTCAACGTATTTATTTAATTCTGTTGCAGGTTAAAAAATCATTTAATGTCAGTTCCAGATATTTTAATTTTTTATGCTTTAAGATAGTAATGGTTTTGATATTCAATTCAATTTTGATCATTTTCTTATTCAATAAATTCTTTTAACTTTAATAACTTTTTTTCAAATACATTCTTAGTACCCTATAGAACGATAAATTAAAACCAATGCATTTGTTTTTGTAAAAAGCACGAATAATAAATGAGAAATCAATGAATAATTTAAAAATAATTGATTTCGTCAATTTCAGATTAGGAAATTTTAATTAAATGTCCTTGTAACAAATTAGCATTTCCAGTCATACATTAATTTTTTATATTAATATCTTTAAATTACAATTATTTTTAAATTACAAAATGTTACAGCAAAAGATAAATTTTTGTCCAAGAAAAAGTGAAACAAGAAAATAGGTAAGAGGCAAAATATTGGATTCATTTTAAATATTCTATTGGATAAATGAAATATTTTAATCGGATTTTTTTCAATGTTGATGAAACAATTCTGTAAATCGTTTAATTAAGAAAATTAATATGTTCTCAATGGGAAAAGTTATTTCAAAATTAATTTTAGATATGGAAAGTTATTGTAATAAATTGTAAATAATATTTTTTTTAAATATTATGTCTTACAAAAACTTGTAATGGAGCCTTTGTTTTATGAGGAGGATTAGTTTTTTAACTATGATATTCTAGAAAAGTATAATTACTATGGTAATACAGAAACAATAGATGCGCGCCTTTTGTTTGACGTTGCCTTTGTTTGGTGATTGTTTGCCAAATTTAAAAATGTTTTGTTATTTTGAATTTGGAACATCCGTTTAATAGTTTAGTTGTATTTGTGTGTCCTGAGATTTTATTATATGTTGCTACATATTGTTCATATTTTAGTGTTTTATATAGAGTGCAATATAAAGTGTGTTGCGTGTATTTTTTTTGTTTGGTTTGTAGTGCAGTGTTTGGTATCGGCGGTTTTATTGCCGAAATATTCACTCCGTTTTCATTCACTAACGAAAATATTCAGGTGAGAGCATGTACAACTTCTCTAGAGCTAACGTCTACAACTCTTATTTCATATATGGGAGGTATTTTCTGATTGTGACAGACGCCAGTTATTTATCATGTTTTCCCGGTATAGCAGTTAACAACTCCTCTGTGCAAAAATAAACAGGATTTCTTTAGACTAAACTAATTTTGAACAAGAACACTTGTTAATAGTTAGAACATTTAACTGCCAGTCGAAATGTCGTAAGTTTACAGTTGCCATGATATATATAAAATATTTTTTTCAATTTCTACAAATTATTATTTAATTAGCTTTCGTACCTAGAACCTTCTAAATTTCACGTTTCCAGCGGCCTGGGCTGGGCGTTGATCTTAGATTTAATTAATGTAGGCAAAATGGAGGATGTACTAAATGTATTGCATTGATACGTACCAAAACTGTATTTCGTGATTCGCCGCAAAAATTAAAAAATAATATTTACAAAAAAAAGTAAGTCAATCGCATACGAGCGGTATTAATAACTGTTAAGTACATTGTTTATTATACATTTTCTTTTAAATAAAAAGCAAAATAATAACAAATCAATGTTTTGTAAAGTGCGCTTGTTCAAATAGATAGATAGAATCAGGATCGGATCACGAAAATATTGCCCAACCAGTCACATTTCATGTAGTTTTTTATGTTATTTAGTTTTATAACCGAAAACTTCAAATTCTAATACAAAAAAATAATTATTCCTTGTTCTTGTGAAAATATAAATTTTTGCAATAATTTTTATTTATAATGTTAATAAAAAAACTTCAAACTTTACATCGTTTTAACTTATTTTTCGACAAATCGTAAATGAAATTCAAGGAAATAATTAAATTTATTGCTAACTAAAAATCAGTCTTTCCCAAAACCGACGGCGCTTTCCTTTTAATGCTTTAGCTATTAATTAAATTTATTTTGATACAAGGTCACTTCGTTATTTTTCTTTCTTGTTGCATTTGGGAAGCCGAAAATATACAAAGAAATCTTTGAAATTGTTTCTATCCAGTTGGAGTGCATTTCTTTCTGGCCGCTCACTAGAAGTTCAGCTTTCGCGCATAAATCTAATACACGCATCACAATTAATGGAAAGGCCACAGCCGGATAAGAAGGGTGAATGTGGCCCCGCATGGATCGTGGTCATTTTGTACACATCGACCGACACTAATATAAACATGATGTTCTTAGAATACAATATTAGCCGGCAATATCTTAGCGCTCGACTATAACAGCTAATTATGGAAAATTTACGAACGATTTGTATATGTTGAACGACTGAACTGGTTTTGATAAAATAAATATGCGATAAAAGTATGACTGAGACATGCCTATGCAAGAATCAACAAAGATAAAGAATGATAATTATGTAGAAAAAACCACTTTATAGGCTTAGTACAATTATAAAATTATTTCTTTAGAATTTCTGGTGCTGTTAACATGTGTCTTTTGTGAATTTTTGAAAATATATACTTACTTGACATAAAAAAATAATAAACCTTCATTACTTTTTTTACATATCTACTGTATTAATACAAGTACGAATTATTTTTCTATGTAACTCTTTACGATAAATAATCTTTAATATTTATTTACAATATACAATGGAAGAGAAAATAAAGGGATCATCCAATTTTTTGAAATTGTTTATTGAGTTTTCAAAGACAATCACAAAAAAGCTTTCTAAAGCTTGAATTTTCATTTTAATTTTTGAATCTATCGACAAATTATTTTTATTTTGCAGTAAACCCTACTTTTTAAAATGTGGGCTTTAAAGAAAAGTTTTAAACATTTTCTAATGGCTTCAAACGGTCCTACGAACCGAAGTAAATTTTATGATAAATTCTAATAAATGCATTTTGTAGATTGCAATTTTTCCTCTTTAGTAAAAGCATTCCTCATTTACACGAATAACAATTATTTATTTCATTTAAATCGTTCCAGCCGTTCAGCAAGTAATGTTTATAAAATTGCTATGCCTTGTGCAGGAAACGGCATTGAGGGCTAATGTTCTATGAAAATTGTCTGTATATTAATGTAATTGCCATGTCTATAATGACCGAGACCCATGCTGAATTTCCTTCTTTATACAGATTTTCTTCTGTAAACACGACACTGAAACTGGAAGATCAAATTTGTTACCGAGCGGTGATTGTTTTGTTAACTACGCGGCGGACATTCGACAACAGCTTTGGATCACCATTATTTAATAAAACTTATATAAGTTTATTTCCGAAATCGTTCTTCAAGTTTTATTAAATAATACCGAAACCGCCAGACTAAATTTCTAAGCAGGTAGAACAATTTTGTGTCGACTGTACCGCGTGTCCGAGCGAGCAGTTTTTTTCCATTATTTAAATGTCCCTCGTGTCGCTCCGAATTTTATAATTAACCCTTTTATGACGACGCTGAAATATGCCGACTAAATATCGAAGCCGGGAGAAAACTTAATGTGTTGATCGAACTACGAGCATCCAAACAGTATCTAAACGGCTGTCGCACCGAATTTAACCGTTGTTGTTCTGTGACTGGTTGAAGTATATCCCAGCAAAATTATAAGACCTTACAATTTTTGTGCCGCCTACCATTTTTTCATTATTCGAATGGCTTCTTCTAATTCGTTATTATTTTGTTACGGATTAATGTATAATCCTGCATAATTACGTTGTAACTGCTGGGTCTCGCCGCGCGAGCTTTAGCCGCTTATCTCTCATTCTTCTCTTCTTGTTTGAAACGTAAACAGGTAATTTGTTAGTATTTTTATTGATGTGTTTTTACACTGAGGAACTGCACAGTACTTGTAAACTTTCCAATTTATTTTCAACACTCGAAATGTGCAATATAATATGTAACCTTCTTTGTTGAACGTAGACACAACGCAATGTTTACTTGGCTGTGACGTCGCTGGCGGACGCCATGACACCTGCGACCGTTTTAGCGCAAAATTTAAAGTAGGTAGAGGAAATGCAATGATTTGCTATTAACTCTGCTGAAATAATGTTATTTCCGGAAATAGTAGACGCGTACGTAGATTACAATGTAAAATTTGTCCGAAACTCAACGGGCGCTTCCGATTTCGTTAAAAATCTCACAAGTCTTACACGCTTTACTTGTTTAGATAGATACAATAGTGTGCTATATTACAATTATAATAATCAAATCAGAGCAGTGGCCATATAAATATCAAAGAAAAATAATTTATTCGAAATCCAATATTACAAGTTTTACACTACTAATTAACTAATTGCTCCACTTGAAAGAATAGACAATTTTCCACAGAAAAAGAATATAATTTTTTTTTAATAAAATAAAATCTGAGTTATAGAACTGTTTTCAATGCTGGAAAATCTATATAATTGATCAAATTCTCATTTGTCAAAACAAATGGGCGAAATTTGCTGACTCTATTAATATACGGACACCATGTAACCCATCATTATGATGAAGTGAAATTAGCAAAGAAAAACAGTGACACCAAGTCCTAAACAATTTTGGTTTCTTCCCTTTACACTTTATTTTTTTACAAGACATTAGAACAGTTGATTTACGACATTCAAGTTAGATTTATCCTACTATTTTACTAGCTCAATTACATTTTTACTAATGTTAGTATACAACTCTTGCAAGTAATTTGAAAATATAATAGTGAACAGTACACTCTCACAAATTTATTTTATACGTTTTACAGCGCCGCCGTTCATTCAACCGACGATGAGCAATGTATGTATTTCTATCCTGTTGGCTCTCTAGAACTCAATCAATGATCATCTTAGCGTTGTTATCCCAATAGACATATCTTTCATAAAACCACATTTGGAAACATCAATTTTATTTTCGGAACACTCAAATTTCGTTGCAAACAGCGTAACATATTGGACAACATGAAGTTTCATAAACTCATTCAACCACTTTCCACTCATTATCATGATAAAGTTAGTAATTCCGGTTCCTTGTCCCATTTAATTTCTACAAGACTCAAACGCTCAGCTTTGTTTAGGGGTGTTGCAACAGTTTTTAAATATATTTTTAGTACAGTGGACGGAGATGACGCGGTAGAGTATAACAACTCCATTCAAACTCTAGAAAGAGATCAAAAGAATAGCAAAATTTCTTGAACACAGTGTTTTAATTAAGTCATCAACACTTTCAGCGCTTCAAGAAGCGTTAAACAAAATAAATGGTAACGAACAGTCTGAATAGGGCTGCTGAGAGTGTTACCTTGAATGTAAACAATCTGACTGCTGTATCAAATAATTTACTATATAAATCTGAATTTATGGGATCGTTAAGTATATTACAGAATATTTCATTGACGTTATGAAATTGAAAAACATTAATCTAGATTCCCTTAATGGTAACGATTGAACATTTGGAGAAATCGTTCGCAATGTGAACTCGGTTGTATACGAACCTCATATTTTAGAATACGGTCATTTCTATTCATATACTACCATGTACTATACAAATATACTTATTAAGTATTATGTTTTACATATGTTATACGTTTAAGATCAATAATTGTAATAATTTTCTTAGATAACTAATAAACTCCTCATCAAACCAAGGTAACATAGATCCCAAACATATTAATGACACCGATACAGTCAATTCTCCTAGTCTAGGATTAGGAGATCTATGACATAAACTCACACAAGGGTGTAAGTTTAACCTTTAACGGAGTAGCTGTTATACCCCTAACTTGCCAGTCACAATGATTATTCAGCATGGTTTCCAAGCATATATTTTAACATCCGGCCCCAGCGTCTCACCATCCTGAGATAAGGTTCTGTTCGCAGAAACCTCAACAAATAACATTTCCACATGAATCGGCGTTTCTAATCATTATAACCCAGATACCATCACCACTCAGCTCAGAAGTCCGTAATCCCAATTCACGTCAGTCGTCGTTCCTGTTCAGTCTTAATTTAATTAAAGTACCGATCATAAAATACTGACTAAAATGTTTCTCAACAATTCCATTATGACAGTACGTAAATATGTCGTTATTAATCTACATGTTATTGAGTAATTGTAATATTTTGAAAAATCTTTGCCAAAACTTGATAATTGGCATTCACCGCCATAACTCTTCCGCACGCAGATCCTGTCAAACGAGAACTTCTTGCAGAATTCTGGAATTAAATAGTTTGAACATCTATTCTAGAGCCTTGTGACTATCTTTTTCAATTATAAAGGCCAGTCGAAAGAAAGGAAACCTGTAAACGATACCAAGTTGTTCACAGAGCGGAACGAAGCTTGCTCAGATCTCTCGGAAATAAATATCTAATAGCTGATTTTTACGCATTTATTGTGGCGGTAATCACTTTCAAACTTTGTAATAATTAATTGTTTTAGGTAATCATTTATGTAAATACATTTTTAGATTCGTTCCGTACAGATGTTAATTTATAAATCAGAAACGATTTTGTCAAATTCGGATTAATCAAATGTGTCGTGTCGGATATATACATATTTTACTTTCGTTCGATTAAGTTTTAATAAACAGCAAAATACGCGGTTTAGCTGGGTAATAAGGACGTCCGTACAGTTAGCAGCATCAACGCCATCTAACTGCACCTCTTCCAAACAAAAGAAACGAAAGGTATTTCGTTTTATTTGTAGAACAATCACACCAACAGTCTAACAGGAAGTCTTCCTTGATGTTCAATTCTTGTTATATTATTATCGATCAAACAGGAAAATGTGCGAGTGTAGGCGAATGTGGAAAAAATGGAGTATACTAAAGTATAGTTTGCAATATATTATATTATTTTATATTTTAAAAAATATGCAAATTTAATGGAAACCAAGTATTATCTTTATGTGTCCGAAGATGACAAGTTAATTTAAATGGGTCATATTAAACCGTTAATAAACAATAATAATTCGTTTTATTTTAATAGTAAAAGTAAAATTTCGATAGAAACAAAAAATTAGTTATTTTTAACTAAATTAAATTTGTAATTCTGGAAAAATTCAACCGTTCAACATTAATAAAACAATTATTTAGGAACAATTAGGTATATCATGAAGAAACAACAGTTACGTCGGAACATAGCGAACGGTGACCGGTTCGATTCGAAGGCTATAGAATGAGCGCCATCTAGGGGAACCGCGTCCGGGTGCGAACAAGCGCCATCTGACGGCGGACGTCGTCATACTGTTCCACTGATAATCACCCATATTATTAGTTCGGCCATTATTATTAGTCTTGCTCAGTACGCCTTATTTTAACTGAACGGGCAAAATGATTCTAATTACTGTTCGACACTGCTGACTTCCACAAGAGACTTCCCTTTAACTTGTAAAGTTTTCGAAGACTGATTATAGAATAATAGGAGCCAATTACAACAATTACACATCGAATAATCGCTATTCAACTCGCGAAATTAATTCTAAAAATATCTAAATATTGCTAATAACACTCGACGAGTCCCAATTAAGAACGGTTCGCCTAATCTTTGTTTATAACGTTTATTTAATTGGCTTAACTTTCCACTGACCTGCTTGTGTTAAATGTTTACATTTATAGCATACAAAAATTTACGCGTCTGCTGTTTATTTCTTGTCGAGGCCCTTATTTCGTACTCTCTCACAATCCTGACATTTTGGCATATAAGTCTTTCACATTTGCGCCGCGGGCGGTATTGTTTGGTTATCAGAATAGAAAGTACCACGACCTAACGATTAGACGTGTGGAACTCTTTGTTCCGGAACATCGCTCTGTTCCAAATGATTCAAAACATTTTCTTTATGTCGAACGTATCATTTGGAACATTGCATCTCGAGTTCCGAACGAATGAAATGAAACGAAGCGAACACTGTTCCGCTGAGTGAGACAGAGATACGGATGCGGCGCTACACACTGGGAAGCAAACAAATGTTTATTTACACATTATATTTTATTGTCCTTGATTTATATATTACTAACTGCTTATAGTAGGTCAAGTTCCTAGTGTTGACCATTCGTCTGAAAATTTTTTAAAATTAATTTACCTAAATCACATCGATTGATGAAAAAACAATGATCGTGTATCGAAATAAAGAAGGGTTATAAACGGTTAGTTTTACTTATAATACATACATTCGCTTTAAAGTGAGCCCAGAACCAATATTTATACATACAAAATTATTATAGTTACATAAAACTAATAATTGTTAACACTTTCCGTCCGGACAGTAAAATTTCAAATTAAATATTTCTACGTTCTAATCACAACAATAATATATTCAGCGCGTCGCAAACACCGTCGATACATTTTAGCAATATTTCGTTTTGTATCTATTCCGTTTGGAACTCGCGAGTCGACTTCCGAATTTTCCAAATGAAACGTATCATTGTTCCGCCGGAAGATTTCAATGACCCAGATTCAAATGTTTCAATCACCACAAAGATACGTACGGCACACCTCTATTGAGCGCCCAATTAATGTTTTGGTCACAATGCAGCTCTTATGTAAGTATACTTGATATATCAACATGACTAATCGTTTTGTATTGTCGTTAGTTAAAAATATTGCGATTGTTTTTATTAAAAGGTTATCACAATATTTCGAATGTTAGTTAACACGACACCGATATATCGAAATGTAGATACTCTAGCAAATTCGTTATTCCTAGTTTGAATTACGGTCGATTAATCTCGCTTTATAACAATGGAAACACGGCGCGTCGTATTTACGCACGCAGTAAACCAAATGGAAAAAATTAGGCATATTCCGAATAACAGAAACTCGTGTGCCAGCCCTGAAAAGGGCTTTATGGTCAAGTCGGTGATGGATGGACAGGTCGCGAGGCACGAAACCCAATTGTTAGCAGCTGATAGCGCTCGCTGTGAACCTTCTACGTGGATCATCTTCGAAGGAGTCTCACTTCTTGGGGCTGCCTTCTTAGCGGAACTTTTCGTTTTCGACGCGGCCTTCGGCTTAGGCACTTTAGGCTTCTTTGTAGGCGGCTTGGCAGACTTCTTTGCTTTTGGAGACTTCGTCGCAGCAGGCTTTGCTTTTTTTGCAGGCGCAACTTTCTTTGGAGATGCGGATTTTTTGACGGCAGGTTTGGCGGCGGCTTTCGCCTTCTTCTTTAGCTTGGCCTTTACCGGCTTGGCGGCCTTACTCGCAGGTTTCTTGGCAGCTCCCTTTAAAAGCTCCTTTTGCAATCGGAAGTATAGACAGAATTAAAATACTTAGGAGCGGGTTCTGAAGATTAGGGGTGTGTTCCGAAGATCGGGAGTAGGTTTAAAATTTGTGTCAGGTCTTTAGAATTAATAAAAAAAATATTTAAGAACAATTTAGATGAATTTAAAAGTATTAAGAGTATTTCTCTCGTTTGCAATAGGAAGTATAGACAGAATTAAAATATTTAGGGGCGGGTTCTGAAGATTAGGGGTGTGTTCCGAAGATCGGGAGTAGATTTAAAATTTGTGTCAGGTCCATAGAATAAATAAAAACAAATATTTAAGAAAAATTTCGATGGGTTTAAAACTATTAAGAGTATTTCTCTTTTGCAGTCGGAAGTATAGACAGAATTAAAATATTTATAGGTGGGTTCTGAAGGTTAGGGGTGTATACCGAAGGTCGGGAGTAGGTTTAAATTTGTGTCAGGTCCTTAGAATTAATAAAAAATATATTTAAGAAAAATCTAGATGGGTTTAAAAGTATTAAAGTTAGTTTTCTATTGCACTTAGAAGTACAGATGGTAATAAAAATATTAAGTGGTGGGTTCTGAAGGTTGGGTTGTTTTCCAAAGGTCGGGGGTAGGTTTAAAATTTGTATCTGGTTTTTAGAATTAACAAAACAAATATTTAAGATAAATTTAGGTGAGTTTAAAAGTTTCCATTTCTGTAATTTTTTTTTCGTTCATTTGAACCTTCGGAACTTCATTTACATACAGATTAAAATCGTCGCGGGGCGGCAATACGGCTATATTATTTGATGCCATCTTCAAAAACAAAAACAAGCCCGCTCCAACTGTTTGAATACGAGTTACCTAAAGCGTTTTATGTTCGCACATTAAATACTGAAACGAGACAATTTTTGAATTTTTTTAAGACGATGTACTTTAAATCGAATCGCTATCGGCGCACTGTAACCGCCTCCCGGAACATAAACTACCTCATTTCAGACTCGGCAGACATTTACCGCCTCGGGACGACGATAATTTGAAAGATTTCCGTCGAGACTCGACAATTGGATTGAAGATGGAAGTAAATATTCGCACAGCGAAATGTATTGTCACTCGTGGTGATAATTATTTTATAACTCTGCGATAAATAAAGCCGTATTGCAAAAGTTATTTAGTGACTTTTATATGGAAACTGTCTATGAACATTTTTGGATTCGATCATTTTTAATTTATAGATCAGATACTACTTGTCAAATTTAGATTAACTGGACACTTAAATTGAGTCATTCATATAGGTACATCTCACATCCAGTAGATTCGAGTTTGAATAAAGTGCAAAATAATCGCTTTCAGTGAATAATAAATCGAAAATAAGAACGTGCGTACAGTTCACAGCATCGACGCCATCTACCTGCTGCGCCTTTCCTAAATAATAGAAATTGATGATCTAAATTTGATTCGTCTGTAATACGGCAGATGGCGCTCCACCAGATATGAATGGAGCGTAAAAATGTTGTCATTTTATTGCCGATGCGATAGCAAAATGTTCGGTAAGTATTTGTTTATTGTTGTACATATCTTTTTAAATCTTCTACACATCTTTTTAAATCTGCAAGTTTAATATAATCGAGTATATCCACTGTAACTTGTGTTCAATGACGATATGTTATTTACTTGAGTAAAATTAAACCATTTATGAACAAGAATAATTAGTTTTATTTAAAAGGAAAACTGTAAAGTTTGAAGTGCGCGCAAACGGTTGGAGATATAAAATAAATTTTGTACTTATACGAGACGAGTTCAGTCATAAATGAATGTAAACGAATTTTTGGGGCCGATTCTATCGTGAAGGAACTTCATAACGTCAGTAACGTTAAAGCGGACGGCGATCGGGTCGATGCGATGGCTGTGGAACGAGAGCCATCTAGGCGAAGCGCACACTGGTGCGACGAATGAGCGCCATCTTACGGCGGACTTCGTGATACTATTCCTCAGTTCGGTGAGCACCGCGGCCATCCTGTCAGCCCTGTCATTAGGTAGTAATGAAATTGGTTTCAATTATTTTTATGGATGTTATAATAATAAATTCACTATCGCCGTCGAAAAGGGGCTATTTTCGTTGAGTTGTAGAGTTTCCGAGACCTAATGACAGAACAACGAGAGCCAATGACGACAGCTGCACATCGAATAATCGCTGTTTAGCTCGTAAGATTACTTCTGCCGATATCTAAATGTCGCTAACATTTTCATTGTAACTCGAAAGTGAACGTTTCGCCCAATCCTTGTTTGTGATATTTATTTAATTTTTTGACTGATTTGCTGTTCGCCGATCCGAGCTTAGCACGATTTCGACAATCGCTTCGTGTGCGTGTGTTGTAGTATTTTATTTCATATTCCCTCCCAGTATAGCAGTATTTGGCATACAAATATTTTCTCTCTTCCCCGTTGCGGGTTTCATTTTGTCTGCGTGATCGAAATATAAAGTGCCGCTGTCTAACGTTGACGTTTTTGATTTTATTTTTCAAAAACCAACGCTGCTTAAACAACTATTGATCGTCCGATGCGTACAGTCAACTGTATGACTGAGACGGAACATGATCATCCGTCTATTTCTTTCTCATCGCTTTCGAGAATACCGAGAAGGGCGCACTGCAAATTGTATCCATTCCAAAACGTATGTAGTTTAGAGCGTTAAAAATAATATTTTGCAAACGTGTAAACCGACATTCGGTTGAAATTTAGTAGACGTAATATTACGTTTCTCTCGTCGGAAGGATTCACGGTTTTCCGCACTTTCTCACACTGACGTTCGTAGTGTTTTTGTATTGATCTTGTATCGGTTACGAACTTACTGGTTCTGTACCGAGTTCAATGAAAATAGGAACTTTCGTATTCGCTGCGTGAACACGCACTGCAGCTATGCTAATACGATCTATCAATTGCATAAGGTTAAACATCTCCAAAAGACAATCGTGTCGTGTGTAAGACAATGCAAGTAATGTAAACTTTCGTGCGGCCCTGAGAAGAGCCTTGTGATCTTTTAAACGGAAACAGTAGAGAGCGGACGGTTTACTTGGAACTGGTGTACTTGGTTACGGCCTTCGTACCTTCACTGACGGCGTGCTTGGCCAGCTCGCCCGGCAGCAGCAGACGAACCGACGTCTGTACCTCCCGACTAGTGATGGTGGAACGCTTGTTGTAGTGCGCCAGGCGGGAAGCCTCGGCGGCGATGCGTTCGAAGATATCGTTCACAAAACTGTTCATGATGCTCATGGCCTTGCTCGAAATGCCGGTGTCCGGGTGGACCTGCTTCAGAACCTTGTAGATGTAGATGGCGTAGCTCTCCTTGCGCTTGTGTTTCCTCTTCTTCTTATCCGTCTTTGTGATGTTCTTTTGCGCCTTGCCGCCAGATTTTTTGGCCGCTTTGCCGCTTGTCTTTGGTGCCATGATGACTGATACGGAATTATCTCACTGACGCTTGCGAATGAGTCGTCTGTATACGAAGAACAATTTCGGCCGGTACTAGTTGACTCGGGCCACTGATCGGCGGCGGTCGGTCGCAAAGGTACGTAAGCTCTCGACCAATCGTGAAAGGACGCGTACAGCGCTTATCTCCCCTTCCCCCGCCTCTCTTGTCGATGAAGCAACGTCGCGTACAATGACCTGCGTGTTATTCGGTTCAATCGGCCTAACAAATATTAACAATACCAAAGTTTAAATCTTCCTTCCAAACCCCAAAGTATCGTGTTTCTCTTCGTAGAGAAGAATATTTCAAGTTTTTTTCCGTTCATAATCGAATGTTACTGTTGAATACCAATAGAAAAAACAAATTCACACATTACGAGTAAATTGAAAGAACACTTAACTACCACCGATGGTGTAAAACATTAGCCTATCCCTGTTAAATTTGGATCGGATAAAAAATAAAATAGTTCGTTGTATATGGTTTTATTCGAAGTAACCAAAAGCGAATAGATTTGTATGTGTATTTAATTTAAAATTTCATCCTAGAAATGTATGAGGGGTAAACAAGGATAAATACCGGCGATTTGGAAAAGAAAAATGCCCGCGCACTTCCCTTTGCTCTGCCACAATCAAACGGACAATTCCCATTGTTCCAGTTCTCTTTGTTTATTTTTACTGCTGTCGTTTTCCAATGTTCTGTTCTCAGTTTCATCAACAAATTCTATCTTACGGATGAACGGTGAATTTTTCAAAAATTGATACCGCATATAAACAGTCGTTCACATCTAAATATTTCTCATGAGATGCAAGTATCGGTAATATTAATTTAAACGGTGATTAAAAAGTGAAATTCGTTAAAAATCTATGTGATAATTTTCTAGCCGGTTTTATTTGATAATTACAACTTTACCTGTAGGTGAATATAAACAGTGGTGTGTTAAAACTGCATCGAATTACTGAAATGGAGCTCACTCCGTTACATCTGAAA
The DNA here is from genome assembly GCA_039881145.1 of Druceiella hillmani. Taxonomy (NCBI): domain Eukaryota; kingdom Metazoa; phylum Arthropoda; class Insecta; order Lepidoptera; family Hepialidae; genus Druceiella; species Druceiella hillmani. Next base: position 26,578,389 of record JAYKKI010000024.1, on the reverse strand, counting down.
TGTGAAAATATTGCACGACCCCCTCGACACTAGATAATCAGTTGCGCTTCGCCAACAATTCTGAGTTTCCCACAAGCCGTAAAGGCTATACGGAAACTTAGAATTGTCAGTTTTGTAGTAACGTAACGAATGTGCGTTTATAAAAAACGTAACCGCGTATATGACGGGACGCAACTGATACAAGAGTCCGAATCCCTCGAGGAGCTAGCATTCATTGCGAAGACGATACGACATACTTGTTTGGCGAAAACCAAAAATATACGAACCTGTATACGGACACAAGCTAAGCGACATTTCAATGTTGTGACTAAATTCGTTCCGTGCAAAAGACTATTTTCAGTTACAACATTGCCAATAAATATGTGCATAAGAAATACGCGATGCATAAGTTTTAATTAGTGTGAAATGTGAACTAGATCCGCCGACCACGGTGCCTCGTTTACTTACACATGAGTAGTGAACGTAGAGTAATTGATATGAATAATTCGCAGTAATGAATGCGCTATATCTTTCCTCATCTCTTAATTTATAATAAATGAATACTTTGTTGAAACAAAATAAGTTGAGAGACATATTCCAATAAAACAGACACATTGTCGGCCCTGAGAAGGGCCTTTTTTGTTTTCTCGCTGTATGAAAATCGTTTTTAAGGTGGAGCGGGATAAATAAAAGTTTATGTCTTCTTTTCGGTCTTCTTGGGCAAAAGCACGGCCTGGATGTTGGGCAGCACGCCGCCCTGTGCGATGGTCACACCGGACAAGAGTTTGTTGAGTTCTTCATCATTGCGGATCGCCAGCTGCAAGTGCCTCGGAATAATTCGGGTCTTCTTGTTGTCACGAGCAGCGTTGCCCGCCAACTCGAGCACCTCAGCGGCCAAGTATTCCATGACGGCGTCGAGGTAAACCGGAGCGCCAGCACCGACGCGTTCGGCGTAGTTTCCCTTCCGGAGCAGTCGGTGAATACGACCCACGGGGAACTGTAGTCCTGCACGGTCCGAGCGGGACTTCGCCTTTCCCTTCACTTTGCCTCCTTTGCCACGACCAGACATTGTTGATATTCAAAGTTGAAAAATATACACGGAAAACGCTGTGACGTTTATTTTGTCCAAACTTAACAATAACTCGCGTAATAAATACGTTCATGCAGAATGTAGCGAGCTCTACGTACAACTTCATATATCGCCAAGCAAAGCGCCGCGTACGAAACGTGTCTTCGTCTTTTAATCTGTGTGTTACTCCGGGTGGCAATAAAGTAATATTACAGTTACCATATATATATATTATTGTGGTAAAGGGCCACTTTGTAAGTAACCTCTTATATTCAATGAATATCAGTTCTTGCCTCAAATCACTTTCAGTTAAAAATGGATACTATATCCTACACGTTAAAAATGGATAGCTGGCTTCAAGAAAAGAAATTTGATCATGTTGCAATCAGAAAGTGATAAGAGATCTCTCCTTCAATGGTGACGTTCTTCATGAAAATGTGCGTCGTGTACATTTTGCAGCATATTTCAATTCAACTCTTCGTAAGTGTTTATGGACGGAGGCCACATTGACTACAAATAATAATAAGAATGTAATATATTTCTGTTCAAAGATTCCCTTTCATCCAGTGGGCAATACAAAGTTTCTGGAGGCATAAATAGGATATAAAATAAAACTTTTACATTTGTTGGCAAAAACTGATTCACGATAAACGAATTTTACACGCGCGTAACTCTGGCAATATATTTTAAAAAGATAAAATCTGATTTACGGATATATTTTACTTTCCTTTTAGATTTCGTGTTTACATTTCAAGTAATACGCTGTGAAATACCTCTTCGAAACCGACTGATAACTCTTAAAATATGTTACCCGTTCATTCGCAAACAGTGTTTGATGAACCCTGGCTCGCATCGAGTCATTACTACCACACCGTGTGACCGATACCGCTATAGAATATACACCCATCTCTTTCATCGTTTCTTAAGTTGCTGGTAGCGGTTAATACACGTCCGAGGAACCCTGAAATGAATCTCCATAGCACAATACACAGGGTAAATATTAACGTTTATCCAACCAGATCGTGAAGTGTGGATGCCGCAATTATTGAACTGGGTTTGGACAGAGTGGTTTCTCGTAATAATTGTGCATTCGTTCGGTTCAGCGCTTTTTGTACAAATTATATATATGTATATATATATATATATACACACATACATATATATATATATATATATGTATATATATATAGTCTCGACGTCATATTTTGGCTCAAAATTTGATGTTACATCAGGATTTTAGTTTTATGAGATGGTTTACTGTATTTTACGCCATAACGCATCAACGTCAAATCAAAATTCACACATATAAAGAATACATTTGTGATTTTAACTTTCAACTGCACAAATGTCTACACCGCACCCCGCATTATGTTACTAATTAGAGTTTATCTTGTTACATCGCGTTACACCTACTGTCGCATGAAGTAGCCCCTCATATCATGCGCGTACCCAGAGACAAAACAAATAATAGAAAACACTTATGGCGGCCCTCAAAAGTCCCTGTTCGCGACACGCGATAAGAAGGCCTTTCCCGATTACGAGAGAGTGGAAAGTTAGCATGAACGGAAAAAAATTGATCGTGAACGAGAAATAAACGTAAGGTGTAATGAAAAATATCGTAATGAATATATTTCGTGCTCGCTTAATGATCGGACTGTCTTTGGCGATCGGACGACTGGGAGCCTCATTCTTATTTCTTCTGCACCAGTGAAGTATATGGTGAACTACCTACAAGAAATTACATTCCTTACACTTGTCGAATGACCCGATTACGATATGCACGTGTTTATAGAATTATGCAATTAAAAACTTATTTTTTTTTAAATAGACGTATTTATTGCATACGCCAAGCGACCGCGGCTTCGTCTGTCAGTTAAAGTTCTACGTCCAAACCGATGACTATCAAATCGTCTCCCAGACTGCACGTTTAAACTCGAATACACGTACGAAATTTTATTTATTCATTCATTCAGACCGTTTCCTTACGAACAAAGTGCAGGTGTCCGCACGATACATAAAACTATTAGTTTTCAGTCGTATTTTCAAGGTTCAAGTGTACACACTTGCGGGGAAGGTAACGAAGTCGCGTTTGGCTGTTATCCCAAATGACTGGTACGTTCGAGGTCATTAAACGGATAAGGGAAGCGCGTACTAAAGTTTCCTTCTGCATCGATAACTATCTTAAAGAAATCCCTTTATGTAACAACGAAGAGGTGCGAAAGACAACGCAAAGAATAGTAATGCATGGGCGGCCCTGAAAAGGGCCTTGTGAACGGTAGTAGTAGAGTATATGGCGTGGCGTAGTGATCGTGTGCAATATTCCGTCGTAACGTTTAACCTCCGAAGCCGTACAGCGTGCGACCCTGTCGTTTCAGCGCGTACACGACGTCCATGGCGGTGACGGTCTTGCGCTTCGCGTGCTCCGTGTAGGTGACGGCGTCACGGATGACGTTCTCAAGGAAGACCTTCAGTACGCCTCGCGTCTCCTCGTAGATCAACCCGGAGATTCGCTTCACTCCGCCTCTGCGTGCCAGACGGCGGATAGCGGGCTTGGTGATGCCCTGGATGTTGTCGCGCAGCACCTTTCTGTGCCGCTTGGCGCCCCCTTTACCCAGCCCCTTACCTCCCTTGCCGCGACCGGTCATCGTGGTGAATACGCAAGTCTCGCTTGAAAAGAAGCAAAAAAAACGTCCGACGTCCGAGATTCGAAACGACTGTGCTAGTTTGGTGGGCGTAAATCGGCTCTATTTATAGAGACTTCACCCGTGCCCGATAGATAAATTCGAGACGAACGTTGATGCTCTATGCGTCTCACTCGCACACGCGCGCTGCCTCTACCGAGTCAAATGTAGAGTCCGTCTCTACATAAATTCAAAAAAGCTTATAATACAGAATTTTAAACTTATGTACTGCACCGCGTATTTCTCTTATTCGCTGTCTTGATTGCTGTCGTTTCTTAAGCACGTTTAAGACTTCCCTATCGGTAACCGAAGCCGGTCCAAGTTAACTGCAGACGGGTGATGCGATACCGGCGCTCGGATAACTACAGAGAAATTTTAAATTGTAAGTTCGCGGTGTACAAAAAATGCATATACAGTAACAGATTGTGTAAACCGAATTTATTTGAATATCTTTCGAAAACTTTTCATCTCAGTGATGCGGTACGAGCGGGTGAATATATCGTGCGAGCGAGACAACTTTATTTTCAATAGCTGCTTTACCCATGAAAGTGAGCTTTTTTCTCCGTCCCCACTCCTATCGCTCCCGAACGTATATAAAGGTTCCGGCCTGTGCGCACGAAGACAGAAATTAATAAAATTCTGTAATGGCCCGCACGAAGCAGACTGCTCGCAAGTCGACCGGAGGCAAGGCGCCGCGCAAGCAGCTCGCCACGAAGGCGGGGCTCGCAAGAGCGCGCCGGCCACCGGCGGAGTGAAAAAGCCGCATCGTTACCGTCCCGGCACCGTGGCCCTTCGCGAGATTCGTCGTTACCAAAAGAGTACAGAGCTTCTCATTCGTAAGCTACCATTCCAGCGTCTGGTGCGCGAGATCGCTCAGGACTTCAAGACCGACCTCCGCTTCCAGAGCTCGGCAGTGATGGCCTTACAAGAGGCGAGCGAGGCGTATCTCGTGGGTCTCTTCGAGGACACCAACTTGTGCGCCATTCACGCCAAACGCGTCACCATCATGCCCAAGGACATCCAGTTGGCGCGTCGCATCAGAGGCGAGCGCGCTTAATTCAGTTACTATACCCCCCGACGACCGCACGCTTGTGAACGAAAAGGCCCTTCTCAGGGCCGCATATTGTTCTCCATTATTTTGAATAAGTCTCGCTGGAGGTCCTAAAGTTTCTCGATGCATCCTAAGAGTTAAATTGAAATGAGTTTTTATCTTTAGGCTGTGACTATATAAATTTGCGCATTCGACTTGCGTTGATGCCCTGTAGCAATTATATATGCCGGTTCGCTCGTATCTGAAACAAATAAACTCTGTTTCGTACGAGGAACGGGATGCGCATGTATTCAATGGTTTAAAAACTAACCATCAGCAGCTAGAAAGTTTAGGCTCGTTTTATAGAAAGTTTAAACAAGAGAACGAGCTACAGCAAGACGCTCTTCATTTATTACGTCTGGATACGTTTTATCTTAACGGCACATCTCTTGCTATTTCTTTGAAATAATTACTAGTCAAAGTAACTCGAAGACACGGACGAAATAAAGCGGGCGTCGATGTAATTACGACAGGTCATACGGCGTTAAAACCCTGCCGTCCAATGACAGTACACTTTTGAAAGACGACACACTTTTGCTCACTCTCATAACGACAAGCTTGATGTTAACACGTGCGAACATTATACGATTATGCCGGCCTACGTATTGAAGAAATGCAAAAATCGGTCTCAAGTTCACAAAAAAGGAAGGACTTTCCAAACACTTATATAAATTTAAGTACCACTTATATAATTTCTATTTTTATAATTATAATAAAATATTGATGTTTGGATAGTTATGGGCATACAAAAATCGATGACAAAAATGCAATATATTAAACAATATGTAAGAGAGAATGCGCTATGTGAAGTGATTCCTCATTTATAGCTGCGTCTCGCTCTAACCGGAGCATCGTACAGGGCCGTATTAACATTCAAGAAACAATAATGAGTTTAAACTTATTATTGTGTGGAACTTAATATTTTCCCCAGTATTTTTTGGAGATCGCATTTCTTTTTAATTTATAAATTGTATCGATTGATATTTAATCTATATGAAAATGACCACAATATATAAAATTATAGACACGCGTTTATGTGGTTAATATTAATTGTTTTAGAGTCTAGAAAGAAACCCGGAATTTTTGGTCTACTTATTTGTATTGAAAGTTTGAAAAAATTATATAAACTACATGTTTGCATTAAAAAGTTAGAACATACAGCCACTTATTTTCAGAGCCAAGACCATATAGCGTTACTCTCTGGCACCATTTGATAGCGCGGTGTCGACACAACAATCCCAACGCAAGTCAATTTAAAAATATTTACAAAAAAGTACTAAATCGCTCGAAACTGAGATCTTCATTCAATACCAACTAGAAAAGAAATTTTTAATAATTTCATAATTTCTTTATTTTGAATTGTTCATCTTCTGCCAAATCCATAAACAATACATCATCTAGACACAGATTTGATGAGTACGTGGAACGTAATCAGAAAATATCCAGCGATTATATTATTGTAATCAGAAGCTGTGTGAGAAATAGTCGACGGTTCTAACAATGTTTCGCAAATTGTTAAATATATTATCGAGTGTATATCAGGATGGGTAGAAATTTGAAATGCGTGCGTCAAATTTCAAATGTTAAGACCGAGACAGTTATAAGAAACAAATTAAAAGAAGATATACATTTCCAAAAAAATACATGGCAATGCATTACATATTCACGTCTGCAAGAATCTATCAGTACCAATATCTTCACTTCTTTATTGGAACATTCGCTAGAGCAGCCTGAAACATATAATCATAGGTTACACACGATACGTGCTGTTATAATGGATTCGTTGGATTGCTTTTAAAAAAAAAACAATTTTACGATTATCTTTTCATTAATGAAGATTTATTTAAAATTACAACAAACTTTTAATTAGAAGATTAACAATTACTTGTTAAATATAATTAAGACTGAAATGACAACTGACGTGACTGCGGACTTCCGAGCAGTGCGGGGCTGCTAGCCAGGGTTTATAAAGATTAGAAATGCTGACGTGTCTGGGAATGTACCTTGTTGCGGGTTCTGCGAAACGCGCTTTTATCTTAGGATGTTGAGACTTTGGGGATGGCGTTACCATGTTTATATGATGTGCTTGGGAGCAATGTTACATAAGCATTATGAGGATGTTTAGATGTTGGGGAAAGGATGGCGTTATCATGTTAATATGATATGCTTGGAAACAATACTGCATAAGCATTATGGGGATGTTTAGATGTTGGGGACTACAGAAAAATTATGAAGATGTTTAGATGTTTAGATGTTGGGGACAGGATGGCGTTACCATGTTTATATGATGTGCTTGGGAGCAATGTTACATAAGCATTATGAGGATGTTTAGATGTTGGAGACTACAGAAAAATTATGAAGATGTTTAGATGATTGAAGACAGGATGGCGTTATCATGTTAATATGATATGCTTGGGAACGATGCTACATAAGCATTATGGCTGGGAAGTCAAGGTTATAACAGTGCGATTGTATCCAACTATACATATATCAGAACGCATTATATAGCAAAAAAAAAGATAACGTAACGAAATTATTAAAACGGTATAAATTTAATAAAATAACGCTTTTTGAAGGCACATAAAATATATTGGTATAGGATAAACTTTTGTATTATAATAATGTTTCGGAATGTAAGTTAAATAGACTTACATTCCGAAACTTTATTATAATCGTCGAGCGTATCTGAACGTAACTTTGAACCGTGCAACATATTTTTTTATTTATTACCATTTATTACTCCACTTTAAAGTTTGTAACGTGAAATATTTATTTTATAACAGAAAATATTAAAATTAATAATTCGAGTTCGACTCTGTGCTGCATTTACTGTAGAGCGAGGTAGAAATATATCGTACGTAGCTTAATCTGATTAGAAAATACCGCGTGCGCAACAATGAGAGTCATATTGCTGTCTCCAATGACCAACCATATTGTTTGCTCAAAATGTTGACACATATTTTTGCTTGTTTCGTATGGACATAACCTAACCTTTAGATCGATGAATGCGGGTCACTTACTACTTTTATTTCATTCTCCTTAATAAAGAAACGAAGTGAACCAGTTTTTGGTAGTGTCCTACTCGCGTCCGGTCATAATAACACTACCAGCTCAAAGTCCCTGTAAGTAGTGCCAGACCATCAGCGGTAGCCAAACTGCTGACACTAGCGACGTCGAGGCGATCTGCTAACGCTGATTTGACGCATGCTTGAAATTATACACGCGCCGTTTGAAACATACCTATTGATACTAAATCAGACAAAGGAATCACCGACGTCAAGGAGAATTGTCAGTCTGCGAAGCAACTGGGCAAATTGTCCAGTTAAGACTTCACGATGACACTCCTGCCAATTGACATTTTTACAGTTTGAAAACGGTAAAAATGTCAATTACAGACAATGTTCACACTTCTGCTAGTTTACTTCGAAATATCACCAAACTCTATCCAGATATTCAAATTGCATGCAAAAGTAAAATAAATCCATTGTCCGTTATGTTGACTAATGAATGAATTCTTATTTAACGATAAGTGCATTTCATGTTTTCTTTTAACACGTATCTACTTTACGTAATCTACGGTTCATATTATATTGGAACGTAACAAAAAAAATGTGGACAGTTCGTAGTTATAATCTTGCGTTTTGACAATATATTCAAGAGTGTTGTGGTGAGTAAAAAAAATTATTACATTACGTACGAAGAAATGGAACGGTCGCGTGTATGAACACCCGTGGATATCGAAACTTTCCTGTCGGTAGAGCTTTGAGAAACTTTTGGCGGAGATCCGTTACGAGGAGTGAGAGCGGGGGGGGGGGAGATATCGGCGGAGACCACGCATGCCGTGTCGCGATTGGTCAACAACTAGCGTACTCACATATTCGCTTGTCGCCGTGCCGCGCTCTGAACCGACTAGTATCGGTCGAAGAGTGTTTTCGCTATTAGAGAATTGCTGTCAGTAATTTTGTTAAGCTGTTAAATCAATGAGTCATGGCTCCTAAAACTAGCGGTAAAGCGGCCAAAAAGTTCGGCAAGGCTCCAAAGAATATAACCAAGAGCGACAAGAAGAAAAGGAAGCGTAAGCGCAAAGAGAGCTACGCCATCTACATCTACAAGGTACTGAAGCAGGTCCATCCCGACACCGGCATCTCGAGCAAGGCCATGAGCATCATGAACAGTTTCGTGAACGACATCTTCGAACGCATCGCCGCGGAGGCGTCGCGGTTGGCACAATACAACAAGCGCTCGACCATCACAAGCCGGGAGGTTCAGACGTCCGTCCGTCTGCTGCTTCCGGGCGAGCTGGCCAAGCACGCCGTCAGTGAAGGTACAAAGGCCGTAACCAAGTACACCAGTTCCAAGTAAACCGCCTGCTCTATACTGTTTCCGTTGAAAAGATCACAAGGCCCTTCTCAGGGCCGCAAGAAAGTTTACATTATTTGCATTATCTTCACACACGACACAATTGTTTGTAGATGTGTTTAACGTTAAGAAATAGATACATCGTATTAGAATAGCTGCATACGAAACTTCGATACAAGGTCAATACAAAAATACTCCGAACGTCAGTCAGTTTGAGAAAGCACGGAAAACCGTGAATCCTTCAGACGAGAGGAACCTAATATAACGTCTACCAAATTTCGACCGACTGCGGTTTACACATTTGTAAAGTATTATTTTTAACACTCGCTAAACTACATACATTTTGGAGTGGATGCAATTTGCAGTGCTCCTCACTCGTATTCTCGAAAGCGATAGCAAGAAAAAGATGGATGATTATGTTCTGTCTCAGTCACACGACTGCACGCATCGGACGATCAATAGCTGTTTAAGCAGGGTTGATTTTTGAAAAATAAAGCCAAAAACGTCAACGTTAGACAAGAGGCACTTTATATTTTGATAACTGAATAACAACACTGACAAAATGAAAACCGCAACGAGAAGGAGAAAGATTTGTATGCCCAATATTGCTATACTGGCAGAGAGCATGAAATAAAGGCGTGGCCTCGACAAGTAACCAACACACGCACACGAAGAGTAATCAATTGCAATTGTGGAAATCGCGCTGGACTCGGATCGGTGAAAAAATTAAATAAATGGCACAACCAAGGATTGGACGAAACGTTCATTATCGAGTTTCACTGAAAATGTTATTAACAATATTTAGATATCCTCAGAAGTAATCTTGCGATTATTCGATGTGCAGTTGTTGTCATTGGCTCTTGTTGTTCTATCATTAGCTCACTGAAACTCTACAACTTAACTAAAATATTCCCTTTTCGGCGCCCACAGTGAGTTTATTATTATAACGTCTCTAAAAATCATTAAAACTTTCGTGACTACCTAATAACAGGGTTAACGACAGGATGGCCGCGGTGCTCGCCTAACTGAGGAATAGTATCACGAAGTCCGCCGTAAGATGGCGCTCGTTCATCGCACCAGTGCATGCGTCGCTTAGATGGCGCTCGTTCCACAGTCCGCTTTAATTTTACCGATGTTATGTAGTTCTTTTTTTACGGTAGAGTCTGTCCCAAAAATTCATTTTCATTAATTTCAACCGAAGTCACGCAGACGTTCTCATTCAAATGACTGAACTTGTCCGAAGTAACTACCAAATTTATTTTATATCTCCCACGGTTTGCGTGCACGTCAAATTTTACTGTTTTTCTTTTAAATAAAACTAATTATTCTCGTTTACGAATGGTTTAACTCGATACAATTAAATTAGCAAATCCTCATTAAGCACAAGTTACAGTGATATACTTGGCCATATTGAACTTCCAGATTTAAAAAGAAATGTATGGGTGAAGAGTATTAATGGATGTGCACAACAACAAAAAAGAATACTTACCCAACATTTTCACGTTACATCGGCAATAAAATGACTGAGTTTTAGTAAATGTGACATTAGACCATACTTACCTTGTCCTCTCGTTTTATTTTTTATACATATCTCACAAGTTTCACAATGTCTTTTAATATTTATTGTTAAATTTCTTGCTGTATATAACGGAATAACTTTGTTTTGCATTTGTTTTACACATGGGTGTAAAACAAATGCTCATATTTTCGTGTATATCTTTAATAAGTGTTTTATTAAAGTTTTCCGATAAAATCATTGTTTCACGTTTTCTAACCTTTTTATAGTAAACATTGTGTCTTGATATTAAATTTGATTCATTATTTTGTATATCTGCATTGTTTTCTTGATCTGTAATAATGTCGTCCAATCTTACCACGTTAACAATTTTTAATTGTTCATCTGTATCCTCATGTAACACTGGCTTCCTGCTTAAACAATCTGCTTCTATATTTTATCTTCCCGAGGCGTATTTTATTTTTAAATCATACTGTGTTTTCTTCTATTTTTATTTAAACTTTCATGTTGAACCAGTTTAAATTGTTTTATGATATCCAGTCCAATTAGAAAATCTTATCTAAACTCTTCTCTACCTATGATATAAACATCGTTTTTTTTCTTCTATATCCAAAATGTTTCCTTTAATAGTTGTCAAACCATTTGTCTTTTTAACACCATTAATTGTGATTCAAAAATAACTTTTTGAATCATCCTCTCCTTCTCCTTTCAGTCTTATTAATCTGGAATTAATTACAGAAATATTTGAGCCTGAATCATATATCTCAAATGTCTCTAATTTTCCATTCAATAATAGTATCACTGTAATTAATGGTGTTATTATTCATTTTGTATCATTGTTTTTTAGTTCAATATCAATCACTGAATCGTTCACGGCTTTACTACTGTTTCTCTTCTGGTTATATCCCTCTTTCTGTTTGAACCAGCACTTTTCTTTAGGGTGAAAGCGAATACCTTTATTTAAATTTTCACAAGTCTCATGGTTTTATTTTATCAGTATTTCCTTTACAGTCATTTGTATTTTTTTATTCTCACTGTAGTTCTTTTTGCTCGCCATGTCTTCATGCTTTCCAATTTCATTGTAGAGGCTTGCAATTGATTTTACGGTTTCATTATTTATTTTATCCATCACGTAATCTGGCAATTCCATTACAATAAGATTTATCATTGTTTGGGTGTCGATGTGTTTGTTGACCTCTAACAACAGTCTTTCCTTTTAGTGGCATGTTCCAGTAACGAGCCACCTTGAAATCTAATTGTAAATGCATATTTGACTTGGGATCAAACTTTATTTCCATATGTTTCACAAAAGTTATCCTTCCATACTGACCACTCCGAATTCACCTGTCAGCTATATTAACGTACTCTTGTACCAATCTAAGCAATGTTTTTCTAGAAGATGTTTTAAAATCTCAACTTTCTCTTCATCTTGTAGAATCTCTAATATTCCACATTCTCTCTCAAATTCACTAATCCATTGGACAGCATTCGATGTATTATTTGAAAACTTTTTTATAAAAACCTTTCAGCCGTTTATCCTAGATTTTTATTTTCTGGTATAGCACTATCAGTGTTTTTGTGTAAGGGCACTATTGTTCCCGTAATCTCATCTAAATACTGGTCACCAAACTGTAAATTTTCACCTTCATCTTGATATATTTTCCTAAAGTACTTATTTAGACAAATTCATACTGAACGTGTTTGGTGTCTTTTTATTAGTGAATTTCTGCTTTTCGTAAATACGTCTGATGACAATATGGCAGTGTGCTCACTTGCCAGCTTTAAATCATCTGGGACATCAAAAACACGTCCGTCGGGCGTCTAAGTAGAGGTTAATGCAAATCACATTTGTTTTTCTGTCCGTTGATCCCAGTACTACAAATTTAAAGCGTAGTCTTTCCGTTAGATTCCAAGACAATTTCTTCGAACTTATTAGGAATTGCAAAATTCGAAAAAAATGCACTTTAGAACCAGGACCATTTCGACAATTTTTTTTAAATCATACTAAAGAATATACATTAAAAACGAGAGATTTTAAAAGAAATTCTGCACCTGATGATTATTCATCAAAAAAAAATAATACTGAAAAAAAAATACTCACCAGAAATATATCGAAATTTATATGTCGAAACCCCCAGCGGGTTGGCTGGGTTGGGCTTAATTTAAATAATCAAAAATATATTTCATCAAAACTGAACTTTTTATTAGTAATAAAATTAACTATGTCAAAAATGAAAAAAAAATTTTTCGTGACAAAAATAAAAGAAATAGTAAGTGAATTTAAAATATATTTAAAATTCAGGCGACTTCAAGGTGAAATGAATGCCTGAAATGATATTTTATATATCCAAAAAACATATATGCCATAATCAAATAGACTTTATTTTTTCCTGAATGTGAATAAAATTTACTTGAGATAGCTCTAAATATATTGAAAATGTCCAAAAAAAATATTTTAATTAATATTGTATTGTAACAATATTAATTAAAATATACAGAGCATAACATTGCAAAATCATTACGCGCATGAACGTAATGATTTTGCAATTTTATGGTGAAACGCAAGGTGTTCACAAAATTTCGGACCAATCAATAAATTTTATCTCAAATTTAAGTATCCGTCGCTCTGACTTTGAAAATTGATAGTACCGTAAGACATTACAGTGTATTGCTATAAAAATACAATTCCCCGCCCATAATAATTGCGAGACTTTACAAAACTGTGACAACTTATCGCGTTCGCAGGGTTTCGGAACGGTCAATATTTCTTTGCCCCTGTTTAAACGGCCATCATTCAGACTTCGACGATTGACGCGGTTTTGTTACAGGTTAAGAAATTCCCTGTGCAATCACCAGCATTTACATCAGCCTGAGCATCAGGTTTGTGAAATTTCAAACGAGATTTTAGCGGCGTTTGCTGGGTTTCAGTTCAGTCGATATTTAATCTTTTTCTATAATTTAAACGGCCGCTGTTCTTACTTGTCTAACTGCTGTTAACTTATCATACATCATGTTATATCTACAAAAATAACAATTAGGAAAAAATAACACTGACCCTGAAATCAATAGACCGATCCAGCAAACCAAACTTTTAAGGGGGCAGAGAATTGTTGCGCCGACTGTACCGCCGGAGCTCAATAAAAATGTTGGAATGTGAACCTGGGAAGTTTGAAAGTTTATTTATATAATTCGTTTCAGTCATACCATAACGACGTATAATTATAAAAATACGTAAAATAATGACGCAAAATGATCATTTTTATTTCATATTTATATGGCCGTCCCGTTTAATTTTGATTATTATAATTATAGTTGTATGACATACTTGAGACATTTTTCTGAAGCATCTAGCTTCAAGCGTGTAAGACTTGTGAGATGTTTAATCAAATCGGAGGCGTCCGTTGGGTTTCGGACATGTGAATAATTTTTATTCGATACTTACACATCCGTCGCTCTGAATTTAATTATTGTAATACGACACACGAAAAAACCTGTCCGAAAAATTACAAGCATCTAACTTCGTACGTATGAGCCTCGTGAGATTTTATATAAAATCAAAGGCGGTCGAGTTTCAACAAATTTAGTCTGCCAGTTTCAGCTTTATTTAACCACTTTTCACTGAAGTCTTATACGCAGGCAGCAAGATCCTAGTAATATTGCAGACATATACATCAATCTTTTACGAAACTGTCAATTGCAGAACGACGGCCAAACAGAATGAAAAAAATATTGACTGTCTCGAAAACCTGCGAATAGTTTCGGCTCCCAAATCGTAGACTTAACATACTACGAACCCCAAACGAGACAGAAAAAAAGAAAAAGGATGTAACCTTGCGTCAAAATAAATTTCATTCACAACGAAAGCAATAAATATCGAATAATAATAACAATTCAAACTCGCCTGCTGTGCAATAACCAGTAATGGCGTAACCGCCACAAGTTTTGAAAAAGGCCGTAAACTACACACGACCTCATTTTTTGAAAGATTATTAATATAGAAAACATATCTATTTTTTCCGTGAATTGTTACGAAAATGTTATGAATTCTGTGAACTTACTTGTTAGTAAAAAATTAATAGTATCAGTACTAAAATGAATAACAGAGCTGTGACGTCACACACGAGTATGAAACGTAATCAAAAATGTACCCTTAAATAAAGTCACAACACATTAACAACTACACAGTTTCCAGTTCGGCTCCAACAATGTAAACAACAATTATTGCAAAATTTTATATTTTGAAAACAATAAGGAACAAATCCTTTTTGTGTCTGTGCGTGGAGGTTCCTGTGACGACATTGAATATCGTCAAAAACCAACGTGAAATATAACCGAATATTTTCGTGAGTCGTTATCAATTTTCGAAGAAGTGCACTTTAGGAAAATGTGGTTTTCAATTTTTTGTGCCGAATAAGTATGAAAGTCGCTCGTTTTCGATTTACTAAGAAACTAATGGTAAACTAAATGCAGCTGAAGCTAACGTACGGGGCGGAAACGGCGGTAGCGACCAGTCAGACAAAATTTGAATGAACGCACGGCGCCAACTAAAATTACTATTAATACGCGTAACGACATTCCTCAGAAATTTTTCACAACATTCATGTTTTTTTCTGATGCGGTGTGATCCGTTTCAATTCAGGTAGGCTAAGAAAAAATCCTACCTTCGTAGTCTCAGATGTTGTTCAATTTCGTTTTTGTTAACATACCAAGGCAAAAAATATATACATGTTTTTTCTACTTTTGGTCAAAAAAAATTTTGGGTGCGAGATAAGAGCCTCCAAAGATGACATCATTCATCAGCGCCATTTTTCACGTGCGATTTTCAGTAAAATTTTAAATTCCTCAAATCTCTGAAACGGCTCAAGATTTCGGATTAGTTTTTTTTTCTTTGAAAGATAACGTTTTTCTTATTATAATAGTATCCTCAGTTTGAAAGTACGTGGCCAATGTCTCTTGCTATAGCCGGCTAAATTTTGTTTTGTTTATTCAATTTTATTTATTTTCACTTGATTAGTACCATATAATGTTACATTCCCTGAAAAGGAGAATTTGCACTTTTTGGTTTAAAATTTTGACAATTATTGACAATTGAATATTCTTCCATAAGTTAAGAGTATTTCCTTCACCACGTTCACTGTATGTTTGAGTTACACTCCTCAAATGGAATGACTTAAATCATTTTAAATCCTTAAACGTTTTGTTAGAACCATGTGGAGGCTTCTCGAACAATGTTGAAGCTTCCAGGTAATTTCAGAATGTAAAAGAGCCTTCTAGAGTAATGTGGAAGTTGCCAAGTAATTCTGGGATATATCAGAAGGTATGGAGAAATGTTCAATTGCCAATAAAATATTTTAATCTGAAAAGTGGAAGTTCACTTTTTTCCTTGAATGTAACACTGTATGTATGTAACAACTTGTAATGTAACAACCTCCTTGAAATGTAACAACAATCCTTGAATGTAACACTGTATGTATGTAACAACTTGTAATGTAACAACTGTAAAAAAAATCGAAATTTTTAGGATTGACATTTTTGAGAAAGAAAAACAAAATTGAATAAACAAAAACAATTAGACGGCCATAGCCTTTATTAAAAATCAACTTACATAGGCTTTTTTAACAATCATTTCAGTCTCATTGAACACAATTAAGGCACATTAATTAGGAACTATCAAACAGTTTTAGCATATTTTGTTTTGGTGCTCATTACAAATGAAAGTTTTACACTTGGCACATTGCGTGCGTGATTTACGGTCTTTGGACCTTGGGCAAATAGAACACTTTCCAGATTTTGGAATTGAAGGGGCTTCCGCAGCTATTGGTCGTTTTTTTCCTAATATATCTCCAATACTTATTTGTAGGGACGTTGGCAAATTTCGATATTGAAATCTCTCTTCCAGGTGGGGTTTTATGAGATCAAGGCGAGAGTCTTCAGGTATTATTAAAATCTTGTTTATTAGTGGCAATATCATGGAATTGGTCCCCACGATATTTAGTATCCCATAGGAGACACAATGCTCCATCGGCGAGTTCTGCATGATACGCTGTAGATTTGTGACAAGGCTGGTCAAATGCATCAACTCCGCCCTTCGTTTGATTATAAAAATTTATTAATCCCGGCAACTTAACAGATTTAACTTTATCTGCTTCGTAGTGCGCGGTGGAGATGTGAAGACGCTCTTCTTTTTTCCTTTACTAAGCTTTTCATCATGATAAGCAAACATTGATGTATTCAGGTCACGGTCTTTTGTTCCAGTAAAATGAGTAGGTATTTCTGTTTTATTTTTTTTATTGTTCCAACTGTAGTGCAGGTAGAGAGGTAAACCAATTACCGTACGTTATATTGCAGCTAGTATTGTGAATAGTAGTTGACAGCTCAAGCGCATAATATTCGGTAACGGATATTCCTCTAGAAGTAGAATCCTTTCCCGCGTATACTATGCTGTTCATCATGTAACACGTTTTAGCATCACAAAACATTAACAGTTTGAGCCCATATTTATCTGGCCTTAAAGGAATGTACATTCGGAACGGACACCTCCCCCTAAATCCAAGCAACTGTTCATCTACGGTAGTGCAGTCGGATGGGGGAACACAGGTTCGTTAAAGCGTCTATGATCACTATATATGATCAAACAGTTCTTTTACAGGAGCCAATTTATTTACCTGTCTTCTCTCACCTCTTGTCGAACGATCATCAAACTGGAGACAATTTGTAAAAAATTCAAATCTTTTCTCACTCATAGTCGACCGAAAATAATCTGTATTTTTATCAAATATTTCCTTGATAGTTAAGTGGTTTATTTTCAGTACACCAGTAGTATAATCCAAAAAGGGCTTTTAATACTGTTATATACGTATCTCGAACAAACGAAGGTTGCATGCTCGATAGAATAAAATCATCATCTTCATACTGAGTTGGTCGATCCGACTTGTATTTTTTGCGCTGCTCAGAAATCTCTTGGTTTGTGTTAAATACTAAATTCCCAACTATCTAATCATCAGGTAATGCATCAGCAATATCAGGACTACAAACTGCTCTTAAATCATCCTTCAATTATTTCATCTGCTTCATCTTCTAACGCCTGGCCTAGAACAAGATATTCTCCATCTTCCACCTCAAAAAAGATGTTCTGAATTTCATCGTTGTGTATTATACGTCGTGAAGTCATCTGAAAAGAAATAGAATAAACTAGTAGTCAAAAAAGCATGTAACAAAACAACCAAAACATGAAATAAAACAAATACCTTTTGAAAACACAAAAAAAACCTACAGAAACAAATTTCTGTGTAAAATATTTAAATAAGTTATCATTGAAACTTTTACGAAATTCATGTCGATAAATCATACACAAAAAGCAAAATAGCAAAAAAAAAATTAAAATACTTATGTTGAACATATCCTGGGATACTGCAAGCAGCATACCACGTCCACTTGCCAGCTGGACCGCCATCCGAATGAAGTATCCATGCGTGACCCCGTCCCGCTATATAAACCGTCGTATAGAAAATAAGTCATAAACAATTTAAATTTTTTTTTTTAATTTGTACCCCAGGGTATGGTTCTACAGTTAAGGCGCAATAAGGCGATTAACTATACACACCCTAAGGCATCTTTAATCACCGACTTTGCAATTGCTCAATAAAGGATAGATAAATAGCGACATTTTTACATATGTGTACAAATGTCGTTAGCGTCCTCATATGAATTAGAAATAATTATAACAAAAAATAACTCATCTGTATTTTTTGGGTTCTGTACCTCGGTGAGAAAAAATAGACTTCACACAAGATCACTCACATCTCCATAAATCTGTTGGTTTAATTTGTATTCAACATCTCATTACTCGGCATTCAAAAACATTCATATGCAAGTTTTGGAAAGGACAAATAATGCACTCGGAAGAGAAAGTTTTAAGCATAGCAAAACTGTTTTTTTTATTTATGTGGGACAGTGCACCCTGACTACTAAAGTTAATATTATGAAAATTGAAGCGTTAATAGAAGTTAACCGGAAAACTGCAGCTGAGATTTTAATTTTTCACAATTTTAGAGATATTTAGAGCTATTGAAAGTTCTTTTACAAAACGTGAGGAGAAGATGGCCACCAATATAAATATTAACATCAATGAAAAATTCAAACAAATCAAGAATGAGTCACGCTCGCGAATACAGGGTCAGGAAAGGAGATGAATTGCAGAAAAATTCAGTAAGAAGAAATCTTGTCTTTTTTGGCGCAGAACAAGGAGAAAATGCATGTTTTCAATTACAAGAGAAAGTCTTAAATACTACAAGTATTTACATTAGTGCACACTGTAAAAACTAATATTCAGAAATGGAAAAGGAAACTCCAAGGAGATTGGGCAGAAGAGGAAATAACACCAGACGCATAGCCATTGCACTAACTGCACCAGGAATAAAAATTGAAACATTAAAGAATAAAGAGCTGTTGCAAGGAGCAGGTATCTATGTTGTACAAGAACTCCAACCAAACATTCTGAAAACTAGAAAAGAATTAAAGCTACAACAAAACCAGACACAGACACAGGAAACAAAGCATTTATACGTTATAGTAAACTCATAATGACAGAAAACAATACGAGTGTCTAGTAGTAAAAGAGCGCCATCGACCCGAGACAAACTACAACTCGAATAAAGAAACTTCCACAAATGTTAGCTCAGAGAAAAGCTCAACAACATATACAACTATCATATCTCTTATTGCTGAATATGTTAATCAATATGTCAATACTCCTATGCTCTTATTGTTGAATTAAATTACTCAATATAATCAACAACAAGGTAGAGGAGTATCGACACTTAAATTGTGTTCAATTTCTCGGCTTTCCAGGTACTTTTTATCATGGCTTAAAAGAGGCGTAACTCTAAAGTTCAGTAATACACATTCATCGTAAAGAGCATTCATCATTCTATTTCATTTGATTTATTAAAACGCTCTTCTCGTGTCTTCTAACGCTCCCCAATAAAGTGGTTATGCACTTTTTATGGAATTTTTCATTTGTCAAGGCAAATAATAAAAATGTTTTTACATTTGTCAAGGTAAGTATGTAAACTATTTATAAAATTGGATCTAGACTGTCAATCTGCATTAGGGGTAAAGCACATTCTCCATTATATATTTTGTAATGTAACCATTTTTTTTAAATGTAATCGTTTATTGTGAGGTTTACTTACGATAACACGAATTATACCTCGCCTCATAGATGTAATAGGGAAAATAACAGTTGACTTTGAAAGTGTGTTAATGTCATTCGATGCCGAGTAGAAATCTAAAGTATGTCGTTTTGTAGAGTGAGACGGCTGCAGTGTAGTGTATGGTACGGATTGTGCTCCATAAAACTAAAAAATAAACGATGTGCCAAAGAAGAAGTTTGGGAACGAGGCTCACAAAATTTGGAACTTTTAACTTACTACACTTTGGCTCCATTCTTAGGATCACTCCGTAGAGGTAGCAATGACAAGTTTCTCATTCAAAAAGCTGACGAAATAAGGTTTTCGAAGTAGATTCTGAAATTATTATTTTTTAAACGAGGTCAAAAATTAAGATCAGTACCTGTTGTTCCAATTAATACCTGTTGTTTTTCTGTTAATTTTTTGACGCCATGCTAAGACGTATGTAAGGGAAAGTCAAAATTACAAAAAACACCAGTGTTACCCACAAGAAGTTTCATAAAGTTGGCAAGAGAACCATATCGAACCTTCTAAATTTCACTACTAAACTAAGTTTCTGAAACACTCACGACATTTTTATTCCAGTGAAGATTATACTAAAGCAATGTACGTTGAAAAATAATATTAATATTTGCAAATAATATAATTCAGTAGAAATATTCTGCGCCTGTAAATTTTTATATGTGCCTAAGTCGTACGGAATTATTATCATGCTCATTCTACTCACGCTCGATAAGTTTATGCAAATTTATTATTAAACTGTAATAAGTATCCATGAACTGCGCGTACTCCGAATGATACCGATTTAAGTTGTATGAAAGGTAGAAATGTCACATAAGTTTTAAAACTGTCCAATAATAATGTGTCTGTCACAAAAATTCCCTTAATCGGAATAGAAAGAATCTATCTCACTTTAATACCATCTGCGTATCAAAATTGCTCTCGACTAGGACAAAAGTACCTCATGTTCTATGTCGAACTTTAAGTCGAATCACTCTCACAGTCTACAATTTCCATCGATCGGTTCGCGTAGTGGAGCACATACATTGAACATAAGTCTGCTCTTGCAGGTTTAGGACAGCGTACAGCTTTCTGGGAGCGACTCGGCGCGTATCGGTGGTTTGAAAAGACCCATTGTGTCTTTCGAATAGTTGTGGACCTGAATTGGGACATAATGGACGTGTTATTAGAATAAAATGCAGTTTTAAGATTGGATTTGTTTAATGAAAGACTACTCTAAGCTGCTTGTGATGTCGCAATTTAATGGCCCGAATGTGAAATGTTTGTTATATCGTGTTTTTCTTCGAGGACAAAATGATAAATTTGTTTTTTTGTTTTCATGTACAACAATATCAATTAAATATTCTGAATATTTACAAAATGCCGTTGCCTGCTCACAAGGATATTGATGTCATAGAGCGAGAGCCCGCGACGGCCAGACCTTTGTTATTTTATAAAAGCTGAAAGTTTCTCTGCGTATATTCCCAAAGTGTCGTTTGTATCGCGATTAGTTTGGCAGGTAATAGGTAGCAATGGTGTATAAAATAGGATCTCAATTTCGTTAAAGTATAAAGCAAAGTTTTTTTATATTTTCTTCAGAATAATATTGAAATTATGTCATCCATTGCTAGACACTTAGTACAGTTACAACCCCCTGCCAGACACCCCTAAACTTTAATAAAGTATAATTTGGATTTCATATACGTTATTTGGTGAACTATCAAAAGATGTTACCTCTGTAGCCAGACAGTTTTTATGGTTTTTACATCTTGCCAGACACATTGAAAGTCTGCCGTCGGTGCGAGCGCGAGGCGATCTTATTCAAGCGGGTGCGAGTGAGATAGTGAGTTCGGTCTATTGCGCTCTTTTACTGCGTGCCATCTGTCGTTTTATTTATCCTTGTTCTACGAGAGATTTGAAGTTAAATGTATACATTTTATTATCTATCTGTGCAGTTTGTGAAATCAATGTGATTCAGTTTTAGTAACGTGTTATCATGGGCGATGTATTAATTGGTTTTGTTTGTAAAAAAAAATGACAAAGTAATATTTTTTTCGTTAAGAAAATGTCAAACTGTTTTGAAAGTCAGAAAAAAACATAACCTGAAATATAGAGACTCCATCGTGCCTGGCGAGTATACAGACAGTGGATATCATCGCGAACGAAAAAAGAATTTTATTTCTAAACCTGGAAATTCTAAAAAAAAAGTGAAATAGAAAAATCGGCCAGTGTACCTACAGACAATAGCGCTCCAGCCACGCCGTTGATACCTGAGGTGACCATAGAACCATCTCATTTACAGTCTTACAGAATATTCAACAATATCGCAACCAAGTTTAATTACTCAATCAATAGAACCACAACTTACAACTTCTCAAGGAAAACATCATTTACAGACTTTACCTGCAGAATCTTCACCAATATTGCATCCAAGTTTAATTTCTGAATCAAAAGTTTACAATCTACAACTTCTCAAGAAAATGTTGAAGTTTATGAACCAGATGTTAGTGAAAACAATGATTCAACTCAGGAAGCAAGTATTCTAACCGGAAGTGATGCTGGTACTGATAACTATCAAATTGTTTGTGTATTTTGTGATAGAAAATATAAAAAATCACGATCGAAAATGCTTCCGCTTCATGAAGCTGACACCGACCAATTTAAATCTAGAATGCTACCCAAAATTGAAGGTCGAGAAGAGTGTACAGAATTATTAAATAAATTGGTATATTTATCAGGTCCTGAAACACATTGTCATACGCAATTTGGAGTCAATTTCAGTAATAAAATATCCTCCTCAAAGAAAGCATTCAGTAAAAGTGGTTGGCATCACCATCGAGAATATCACCAATTAGCTTTTAGTGAAATAAGTTGCATCATCGAGGAGACGTAATCAAAAAAGTACGCTGTTATTTATTAGTATATTTACTTGAAGTGTATAGCGACTCATTGGAGAAAATCTTCGAAAAAAGTTTCTTTGAAATGAACGTTACTTTAAAAAATTATGAAAACGTTATCTAAAAATGTTAAATTTTGGACTATTTGTCGATACAGTATTTGAAAAGCTACAAACTGAAATTATCTTACAAAAAGCTGCATTAATTTTAAGAAAATTAATCCTGCAAATAGAAAAGAAAAAGTTACCGGTTAACAATATTACAGCACAGCATTTAATATCAGGAGAAGTTTCGATACCACAACAATTACTGGACTTTTACTTTACCCCCCTTGATGGATGCAATCAAAAACGGAAGAAAAGCTTAAAATGTTCTCATCCAGTTCATTCTTACTGTCAAGATGTGATTTTTGGAGTCCATAATGGTCAAGTGAAGCACATCCCGTTAGGTATGACTTTAAAGAGCTTACGAGCAGTAGAAAAATTATTGACATTCTTAATAAATATGGACACTGTATTAGTTATCAAGGCGTCGAGGAACTAGAAACAGAAACAACGTATACCTACATTGAAAAGTCCAGTTTATACCCAGAAAAGATTATAAAAAAAAACCTGCATATGACAATTTTGACCGTTTTGTGGAAACTTCAAGCGGAAAACATACTTTACACGACACGGTAGGAATTATTTACTAAAATATCAAGTCAAATACAACCGAAGAATCTAAGATGTCCGAAGCCCCGATTACAATTAATGAAAACAATTCACCGCTTAAAAAGAAGAGAAGAAGAATCTTTGAAGCCATGTCCACAAAAGAGGCTCCTTATCTTAAAAAAGCAAAACTGACGAGTGATCTGCAATCAACGGTTGATGATACCGAAGTTATACACTCTACAAACTCGCAATTCTACACTGAAATAGACAATATATGGATAATTAGTCATGCTTTGGAATTACCTGATGTTCCTATGTGGGTTGCTTTTAATAACCAGATTTATAACAATGACGACCCGCAACGACTTATTTCTTATCTAACTCCAATGCATCACCAACCAGAACATCCACAGTTCTAGAAACTATAGAATAAAGTAAAAAAAATAGCTGAAGTTTTACATCAACTTACATACAGGTTACATACATTCTCGCGATAGCAAAAGTAGCATTTTAAACACAAGCTACGGAAAAACCAAAATTTGATAATTTATTCATACATTTAGGGCCGTTTCACATAATGATGGCTTATTTTATAGCACTCGGTAATGTGATAAGTGATTGTGGGTTAATAAATGTTATGGTTGAGTGTAGTTTGCTGGCAAATGGTTCTGTAAATGGAATTCTTGATGGAAAACATTTTAACCGCTGCAAAAGATTACATCCTTTGGTAGCATTAGGATTGGAAATACTACATTTTAAATCATTTCTAGAAAATGATAACACAACATTAACAGATGAATTGATGAATAATTACGGTATTTACAAGCAACAATTTCTCAATGGCGAGTTGGTAAACCTTCATAATTTTACTTGATTTACATCAATCTTATACATCATTACTTGAACCTGTCACGCAACATTCGTACTGGAAATTTCGAACTTTTTATATCACTATTACCTAAATTTACAAATATATTTTTTATGTGCAACCGACAAAACAATGCACGGTGGACCGTAAAATATTATGATAATTTGCTGAAAGTTGCAGGAACTTATCCTGATTTATATGAAGTATTTAAACAAGGATGTTTTGGTTGGAAATCGTTTTCAAGTCAACCTATTGATCTGGTGTTAGAGGAAACTATAAATGCAGACGCTGCTAGAAGGCTCACAGGTGTTATACACTTCACAAATTCAATTTCGGCACGTCAACAGTGGGTTCAAAACCACGTTAGGTCTACAATAATAAGTCAAGTTTATCTGAAGCTAGGACTACAAGCTCATCAAGATGTTTCAGCAGACTTTAATCTCCATAATATCCAGAAAAATACCAAACAATTAAAACAATTTATTGCCACCTTCGATTTATTAATCCATTTAGTTTAGGAGTGCCAGAAGACCAACTAATTAATATTTCATCTGGAAAATCGGCATCACCACCAGTAGAAGCATGAAGAAAATGGAGATTATCATCGTAAAACATCTGTATCCAGATTTGAAAGAGCTATAAAGAAAATATCAATTGAAAATTTTTCCAAAGACTACGAGAAGAAGAAATTTCAAGAAGGGGGTAAAATTAAAGAAATTAAAATCCAAAGAGATTTATTTGGACGTATGCTGGGAATTTCGATGGATTTTAGTGTAGACATTTCAAAGATTTTGTCTTACCCAATTACCTCAGTGCCATTGTCCATGTACCATTTAGATGGCACTATTTGCAAGACCGATAAATCTGCTTCGATGAAATGCTTAGAGAAAGAGGTCCGGCATGACCAACCACGTCATATAGATTTTCTAATAATTGAAGGTTTTTTGTATTGCTTACGATGAAAAATGCTCCAAAAAAATTTGGAAACATTTCAAAAAAATGTTGCAAATGGTAACTCAATTACAAGCGCCAAGAATTGATGTGATCTTTATCAGTATTTCATGCCATCAATCAAAGATTACGAGCATTTTCAACGATTAGAATCTGCGCAATTAAGTATACCATAACTAGGCATGAGTAAGTTCGACCAAGTGATTTTGCGAAAGAATTGAAAAATTCAAATTTCAAAGACCCCCTTGTTGATTTCTTCTACTGGTGATTTATTGATAGCCAAATTATACACATAAATTTCTGAAAATGCCATTCTTTCACTGCTAATGATTCCAACAATGTTGTGTTAAGTATTGATGAAGAGTTGTCATGTCCAGAACATGAGGAAGCAGATACTAAGATAGTATACCACATGTGCATCATCAACTATCAAGCAAATATACAAATATAGTACTCAGAAGTGTTGACACTGATTTTGCTGCTATAAAGCTTGGTCATATGCACCATCTAAAAAATGATTCGGTTGTTTAGAAGCTAATGGGTTCTGGAAATAACTTAAGATATGTATACCTAATTAAAATACACGCAGAGTTGGTAGAATCTGTTTGTGAAAGCTTACCTGGATTTCACGCAATCAAAGGATGTGATTATAATCCTGCATTCATCAGAAAACGAAAATAAAAATCTTACAAAATATTAAAAAAATATCAAGAAAACCAGAAAGCTTTCATGAAGTTCGGTAACAGTGGATTAATTGAAAATAATGATGAACAAGAAAACGTCTTTAATATTATTCAGAGATTTATATGCAATGTATACAATGTCAGTAATATAACTGATGTCGATGCTGCTCGACTTCAAATGTTGATCGACTCGTGCCCCGTCTCTGATGTGAACGAAGCTTTTGACCGAAAGAAATTGCAGAATTTCGATGTTAGCAGTCTACCACCTTGTTATTACAGCAATTTCTGGAAGCAAACTTTATTTGGTTGATCCCAAGGCATTCGGCCTTTGACAATGCGACGCACCGCGGCGACCCAGGTTCGATTCCCTGCCGTTCGTCGAACGGGGCTGGACTGGTGTTGTGGTTGGCTGTAACAGATTGCTCTTGTAGCAATAAGTCCGCCATATGTATCAATTAGATACATTAAAGTAGATAAATAAATAAATAAAATATATTTACTATTTGGAACAATGCTCATCTGAAAAATCCAACCATTTATCAACCAGACAATAACGGTTGGGTAGAGCGAAATGACCGATACCATTTCAAATGGATTGAAGGGGATCAGCTACCTAATTACATCAGTGATTCTCTGACAATTCTATCAAGTATGTAAATATCCTTTTGTCTCAGAATACCAGATTCTCAGAACACCCGATTATGATAATACCAAATTCTCAATATACCGGAAGTATAGTCAAGCAAATACGAGAAGTGTTATGTCACCAAACATACTGCTTACAATTTAACTCATTATTTTTACACCATACAATATATATAGGTAAGCGAGGAGCAAAGCGACGAGCTTGTTAGTTACACCTACCTCGTTTTAATTTACAGTGCAAATAACAAGCTCATTGCTTCGCTGCTCGCTTACCTAGGCTGTCTGTTACGAATCACAATTTGTCGACAGTTTACAATCTCGCGGGATTTTGCTCGCGAGATTGTAATCTAACGGTATTTACAATTTTACAGTGACAGATGTTTTATTTCTCTTACAAAAGATTGAACCAAATTTTGAGTTAGACTGTACAAAATCTGTTATATGGAGAACCCGGTATTATGATAATCTGGTATTCTGAGACCAAAGGGTAAATATGATGTCAAATTATTGTACATAATTTTGTAATTATTCATAATTGTATAAACTTGGCTAAATTTTTAGAGAAACTGATGGAGAAGGCGATATTGCCATTGATCAAGCCACGGACTGGAGTCAAAGCGACAAAGACAACGAAGATACAGACAACAACGACAGTCATTAAGACATTTTTTATTCAATAATACTTTGTTACTTTATAATAATAAACTAATAATTTTTATTTTCCGTAAGACGGCTATAAACATAATAAAACTTTTTCATTGGACTTCTTACTACTAAAACTGCTGTTCCCTCTTGTGACAATTAAATATTTAAATAAATTTAATAAAAATAATTTGATGCGCGAAATTTTTCGATAAATACGAAAACACCGTTCAGCACACAATACAGTATAAACAATAAATGGTGCGCCGGAAAAAAGCGCAATAGACTGAACGCACTATTTCACTCACACCCGCTTCAATAACACTGCCTCACACTCGCACCGACGGCAGCCTTTCAATGTGTCTGCAAGATGTAAAAACCATAAAAACTGTCTGGCTACCGAAGTAACATCTTTTGATAGTTCACCAAATAACATCATCATCATCATATATATTAATACGCTAAGGTTAAGATGTTACACTCCCTTTTTAGAAAAAACCTCACAACTAATCCACATAAATTATATATCATTTTATAGATAATTGCTTGCTCTACCGGCATCCACAACTAAAAAATGTATTATTGCTATTGTTTTTGCAAATTAATTAATTATTAAAATTATATACACAAAACAGCAATGCTGCCATCTAACGGCTCAACGTCAATACGATTGACGGTCGGTAAAATTTTTGTTTAATTTCAAATCCACTCACGTATAAATAAAGTGGCGCTTTAGCTCAATGCTTTTGATACTTGCGCCTCTATATGTCAATTTTAGTAAAACATTTGTTTGATCTGTCATCTGAGCTTCATAATGGAATAAATAATGCGAAGACTTCGCACGGGTCACGCTAGTATATAAAATTCAGCTTTTATACTAAGACGTAAGAGTATAATTATAATTTATTAAAGTTTAGGGGTGTCTGGCAGGGGGTTGCAACTGTACTAGGGAGGGGGGGTAAGTATCTGACAATGGATGACATGATTTCTAATATTATTCTGAAGGAAATATAAAAAAACTGAGCTTTATACTTTAACAAAATTGAAATCCTATTTTATACTCCATTGCTACCTGTTACCTGCCAAAGTACCAGCGAACTAAAGTCGAATGTTTGGCCGTCGCGGGCTCTCGGACTATTAAGATAAGAATCAAAAGTACATAAAATGTTTCTTGGAATCAGAAGCCTAATATTGTTAAGCGTTTACAAAAATGTTTGGCGTTTAGCATCGCAGACTGAGAGACTCTCGCTGTTTAAGGTCAGGTGCTGTTTAAGGTAGTGTCGTGTAACTGTTATATCTAGAAATGAATATAAAAATGTTCATTGAAAATTATGTTTTTTTTCCATAATATAACATCATTTTAACAGTTTGTAAAAAAACAACTCTTCATTTCTTATTGTGTTTTTTAAATTAAATGAAGTGTGTTGAAATAGCTTTCCTTTAAAGGTTTTCCAGAGAGATTTCTACCACTTACTTAACGGTAAATATTTTCCTTTCAAAATGTTAATATGATATCATTTTACTGACTACTATTAAAATACCCTTTATTTTCCCCTCCTTGAAGCATTGTAAAGTCCATAAAAGTAGAGACAGCTTTAGGCAGGCAAACGATGTGTCTTCCAACGCTCCACAATAAAATACTAACGCATTTTTTTTTACGAAATTGAAAGTGAAGAACTAAAGTTTTAATAAATTATTTTGTCTTCTCCGACTCGTACAATTTTAATGACACGTGACGTTTACGTGAGAATTTAGTTTGAATTATTTGATATTCTACAAAAAAAAATAGCTTTGTCAAAGTTTTGTAAAACATACGGTTACAAAGCTGAGAACGCCATCAATTTAATATGTCGACCAAATGAAGGGACTTCGAAACCTACCCTTGGTGTCGAATGCCAAGGATGACTGCCCATGCAATTCTCAACACGTTTTTAAAAAAAAAGTATCATGAAATTACCACTACGTTCAAGATAATTTTAAAGTCAATTAGTAGATATATTTTCAAATGAACATATCTAAAGACAATACAACAATTTCAAATGGTAATGTAAAAAACACACATGGCGCATTCATGACGCATTGAACCTGGACACTTAAAATTGAAATGTTTTGCGGTCAACACCCCCTCACCCACCTACCCGACAAGCGGTATTCCTTTGACACTTTCTACTATATTTTTAACAGGAGTAAAACATGGCGCATATTTAATGAATTATAAGATCTAGGATAATTGCTATAATTTACCAACAACCTTTTGTGTGGGCTTCTAAAATACCCTATCTCTTTCCTAATTTTAGGTGAAGTAGTTTCAGAAACACGGGCTCATATTTTTTGGACATTTTGCAATGTACCTCAGGAGCTTACTTCCTAAAATTACAAAAAAAATATTTCTGAAGCCCTTATTATTAGCCCTGTCAAACGATACTCCACACTGCACATGGAATTAAAAAAATTTACTCGAGAACTTAATTTCCATTTATTAAGAATTACAAATACGTCCTTTTTCTATTAATACGCTCTTTATCTCTTACTGGTAGGCTTACCTACTTTTCCTACCACTATTTGTTCAGAAAATGGCTGAATTAATTAAAAGCTTTACCTGTAATATCTAAAGGTGTATTGTCTGCCAAAGCATTCTGTAGAGCGAGCTGCCACCTTCCTGAAATAAATATGCCGATTCAAACTTATTATTTCTACCGAGTTTAATGTGCAACATCAGAAACTTAAATGATTTATATACCGCTTCGCATCAATTTTAGCCAATTTGCTGTTCCCAACCTTCATCACTCCTGTTCCAAGCATCATATTTACCAGGAGATCACTATCTAAAATCATGAAAAGAATATTTTTGAAAACCTTATTATTAGCCATTTCAAATGATGCCCCCATAATACGTATGGAATTAAAAAAAAATTTTTGACTGCTTAATTTGCCATTCTGAAATTTCCACTTTATTTTATTTAACAATATGTTTAAGTGTTATATATACCATATGTTTAAGTATTACATATACAATATGTTTAAGTGTTACATATACAATATGTTTAAGTGTTACATATACAATATGTTTAAGTATTATATATACAATATGTTTAAGTGTTACATATATAATATGTTTAAGTGTTACATATATAATATGTTTAAGTGTTACATATACAATATGTTTAAGTGTTACATATACAATATGTTTAAGTGTTACATATATAATATGTTTAAGTGTTACATATACAATATGTTTAAGTGTTACATATACAATATGTTTAAGTGTTTCATATACAATATGTTTAAGTGTTAGCTATTAAGACATATGTGCAAGTTAATATATTTCATTACTGAGCCAAATTAGAAACTAATTGCCTTCGTGCTGTTCATCCGACAATTTTGAATGCAAGACAGTGAATTTAATTGCAATTTTTAAATGAAGGCATCTCGTGTGGAACTTCCCTACCGCTACTTTGTGTTGAAGCGCAACAAAAGGACAGAAACCAGAAGAAAGCAAATTTATCATCATTCCGAGGCCACCACGGTGATAAAATTTGCAGGAATTAACTGGAGGATTTAACATCTAAAATAGTGGAACTATACGATCACATCCATTATTTACGATTCAATCCATGATCAAATTTTAAATGAGTTCTCTAGTAAATAATAAGTGAATCATAACTGCATGGAATGAAGATTTTTTAAAACAGATAAAACTTTTTTTTTTAACAAAATATTAAAAAATTGTCAAAGCAATATCATGAAAAATCAATTGCACCAAAAACTCTTTTTTCTAGGTACTTTAAAAATGTGTTTTTATTTTATTAGAGAAAAATCTCCAGATATTACAGGTATCGTAGAAGCTATCAACATGAAACAGGTAACTTCTTACCTGTGTGTGTTTTAATGTCATTGGAGATTTTCAACAGGCATTCATTTCATTAAGAAATACATCCTTCTTTTTCTACTGGTAGACTTACCTACTTTTCCTACCGCCATTTGTTCAGAAAATGGGTGAAATAATTAAAAGTTTTACCTGTAATATCTAAAGGTGTATTGTCTGCCAAAGCATTCTGTAGAGCGAGCTGCCACCTTCCTGAAATAAATATGCAAATGTTAGATGGGTAGTGCAGTACAGTGTCAGAAAATGAAATGGTTTATATACCGCTTAGCATGGGTTTTAGCCACTACGCTATTCCCACCTTCATCATTCCTGTCCATAAAATCATATTGATTGATATATATATAGTCCACAAATATGAAAAACCTAATATTGGTCTCAAAATTTGCTCCAAGCTCGTTATAACTTGATTAAAACTATAAAAACCATATTAATCCCCGAGGTAACTGTGTTGAAAACGCGGCGCCGCTGCTTCATCGTTTCCAATAATATAATGCTAAGCTGCAACAATTATTCCATTGCAAGTACTTTCACTATAGTCATGTAGTTATGAGTGCAAACGTAATGAAAAAATTAAAAAGAAAATTTCCCCGTTTCTAGAAGAATATGAATAAAAATTCTTTACAAAATGCAATTTTCATTATTCCATAAAAAAGTTTAATCAAAAATTAACAGTAAACATAAATAAAAAATCACTATCATGAACAAAAATAATTGTCAAGTTTCTCGTGAGCAATCTCAGTTCAGTCCTCGAAATACGACAATTGAAAGCGACGAACAGAAGTGGTCACTATAAGCAAACGTGAACATTATTTTTATTATGAACATCATTATATCTATTACTCTGCTGCACTCGTGAAATTTCCCAAATATTGCAAACTTTATTCTTATCTATTAATGTCTCTTTACTCTTTATTTATACCGTAAGGGCTCATTAGCACTTCGGTGAACGATTGTAGCCAACGAGCTCCTTTGTTTACACTAGTCATTGGCCGAAGTAGGCCGCTGAAGTAGGCGTCTAATGACATAGCAATATATTTAGCAAACGCATCATATTCATCTTCACTTTTATTTTGGAAATTGATTTCCATTAGTAAATTGTGCTGTTTTTGGAAAACAGAAACAATGACTTCATGCTCAGAGTTTTTCTTAATCCTAGTTTAGATTCTAGTCGTTTCATATCATGAGTAATATTCTTTTTCATCCCCCCCTTGTGCACAGCTAATTGTGCACAATAAACCTGTCTTCGCCTGTGCTTTCACTGAGACTAACAACTAAACAAAGTCATTGGCCGACGGTACGAGTCTTTCGCGGTTGCGTCCAACTACCATGACTAGATCGACTGAGGCTGTTTAGATTGGTCGATGGCCGCATGCGGTGACCAACTCGAACGATTGGTTGACAAATATGTCTTAACACACCCTTAACTACAGTCTGCCTTTTAATTTTATTACAATTACGAGAAAATTACATATAAATTCATTTTAAATAATCTAACTCACTCCAATTGAGCTCCTTTTCCCTCTCATTTCCACTCACCAACCCCACGTACCTGATTCTCAGTGGCACCCAACTTGTACTTCTTCTTGTAGCTCTCGCATCACATCTTTTCTTGCACTTGTGTCCTTGGTCTACTCTAACGCAAGGCTTGTTCGCTTCCACACAGATGGTGGACCATACAAGCTGAAATAATGTATTTGGAATAAACATTCTAAATATTAATCAATTTTCTTCATATTCATTTAACAATTAAATATAATGATATGTCAATAATTATTACTGTTATATAATTTAGATCATTGATCTGTTAAAAAACAAATATAATATTATACATTTAATGCTTCATAAGTTAATTTAAAAGTAGATATAGCTATCTATCACCTTTCATGGCGATCGGCTTCCTTAACGTTGCTTCAAATTCTCCATCAATGGCAAAATGTGGTTTTTAATACGAGGTTTCCATGGACTGAGATTCGTACAACATTATTATAACCAATTACTTGTGCAAAATGGCTAATACAAAGCCAGGCTCCCAACCAATAGAATGAAGGCTGTGTGAAAAGTTTTAAATAAAATGCAAATACATGATTTTAGTGTGTTAAATTATTTATTTCTATAGTATTTTGACAATCAAAGATAAACTCGTTGTAATAAAAATATTAGAATTAATCCAATGTGCATAATTAAAAAAATGTTATGAAAAAATTAAAATGTCTAAGAAAACATATTAACACAGAACAACAACAACAAAACATATAATATTTAAGTGTGTAAGAAACACAAAGGTGATTTCAATTGTTTTATTAAACTTCATCCCATCGAATAAACAAGTATTCTGTCCATAACTTTTTCTAACATCTTTAATTGCTGACAGTAGTGACTTGTAGCCTAACATTCCCACCAAAAAATAGTATAAACAATATGAAGAAAATAATTGCAGACAAGATATTATTAGCTAAATTAAGTTATACAAATACATGTAATTAAGAACCACACAGAATTCAGTAACAGATTTCATTCAAATAAAATAAACAGGTAAAATTGTAATTATGGAGATGAAAAAAATAATACGTAAAAACTAATCTCGACTTTAAATAAAGAAATCATAAAAATAAAATATAATATTGCAAAGTTTCCTGGAGCGAGGTTCGTGTTGTCAATCAACAGCCTGTCCTAATTGTCTGTTGGACGTACGTCTCCCCTAATGCGTGTACCAATGGAGGTAACATCCAGAACCACCGCACTATGCAGATGCACCACGGTCTCGAGGTTCGTATATTTGTATAATCAAAAACATGTTTTCAGATGACGAACTGGTAGCTGTCTGAAAATACCAATGATACCTCGTCCCTGTATTTTATTTCGTTAACGTTTTTTCCATTTTCATTTTTAACAGATTTTCTATTTTCTTTATTACACAGTCAGTAGTAATTTCAAAATTCTCTTATGCTACAATGAGCAACAACACACCAAACATTTGTTCTATTAATGAGGTGCTGTTCTTTTCCGAGCTGGTGGGTTGTTGGATGTGTTGGGTGTCTTGCAACGTTTCCAAAAAGCCGGAACATATTTGTGCGTGCAATTCCGCAATAGCAAACCATTTGTTGAAAACCGTTAGTTATACCATATACATTACATATATACATATATACAGACACACTCGCACGCACATGCAAATACATATAAATATATATATATATATATATATATATACATATATATATATATGTATGTGTCTGTGTATATATATATATATATATATATGTATATAAACTTTCAGACGGCCCAATTTTTCAAGTTCTGGTATGCATAAACACAAGACGTGATAAATTTTCCAACAGGTGGGTGGCCTAAGTCGCATCATATTATTAAAGGAAATTCATTAAAAAGTTATAAAAATGAAGGTCTGATATTTGGGAAAATCTATATCAGAATACAAATTTCATGGATTTTTTGGCACCTTAACATATTATGAAACCTTAACATACTTTGATGTGGTTTTCGCTATATTACAGACTAAACCATCACAAATATTTACAAGTCTTCATAGTACGAAGCCAGAACCACGTGACTATGGATGGATGCAACAGTAAGAAACATTTACACATCTAGTAACATTGCAGACAAAAATGGCATTAAATGTATTGATTACATTTTAAAGCTTAGTGTTTTACTTTCGTCAAATTTTAGTCATATGCATGAATTTTAAACCTTTAACAGGCCAGAAAACGTAGGAGGACTTGTAGCTATCCTAGTGCTATAGAGACGTATGTTAAGTTCTTCATCTTTTGTTTAGTGTCAATTTGTCATTCATCGTGGAGAAGCGCTGCACGTTTTTATTGGTCTGTCAAAATACAGATTTACATAAATAGAGTATATTCTGAAAATGTAATCTGTTTACAGTTAGTATAGTGTTTTCTGTTACATATTTATTGTTAAAACAAAGTTTATAACAACATGAAATTGTGGTCGGGAATAAGAATTATGCGAAATTAGTAAAGTTCAAAAAACGACCGGTGATCCATTTATGAGTAATACACATATACATATTAATTGAAAAAAAAATAAATGTAACCGTTATCAACCTATCTCCCTAAATTAGTTAATTATTTGAGAAACTTTAATTTTTTTTAACAAACATTTTCTATTCAAACAAGATTTAATACAGGAGAGTATTGTGGTTATTGTGTAGTTTTTAGTAAATTGTACATGTAATACTTATTTCAAAGTGAACTTCTTTCAATAAAAGTAAGTTATACAAACAATTTAAAAGTCGTCGGTTATTAGGTCCAACAATCTGCTACTTTTCTTGATTCCGACCGAATGCTAGTTCTTTTAAATTAATTTAGTTTCACATTAACTTGAATATGTATATATTAAGCTTTACTTCTCATTTCAGTTTATCTAGTAATGGAATGAAGGAAAGAGATTATTTTATTCAAAATAATCTGTAAATGAAGGTGTTAAACACTAAATTAATATCTATCAGAAAAGCTTCAAAAACTTACAATATTCCAAAAACTACACTTATTGATATATTAAATAATAAATATACTAAGAGTGGGACAATAGGATCCCCAACTATTACGACTGCCGAAGGGGAGGACCCATTAGAAAAATGGGTAATTGAAATGGGGAATAAAGTGTTTCCAATAACAAAATAAAAGTAGTGTAGTCTGTTACTAAATTAGTGAAAAAATTGAAAAAGGTAATCGGTTTAAAAACAGAATTCCACCGGATAAATTATTTAAACAGTTTTCAAAACTTCATCCAAATATTTGAAGCAGTGTACCTCACGCATAAACACCATGTAGAGCTGATGTAAATGAAAAAAAAATTCAAAATTGGTTGGGCCATATTCGTTCTTACATAACAGGGAATAACTTTTTAGATTTAATGCATGATTCACGAAGAATTATTTTTAATAGAGACGAGAGCGGCTATTATTTGATAACAAGAAAACAATCAAATTAAGGGCATTGTAGAACTTATAACGATAGAAAAGAATATTTAACTATATTGATGACAGTCAGTGTTCATGGAAGAATGCCTCCACCTACGGTTTTGTATCCTTACAAAAGAATGATACCCCCTCCATTCATAATGTTTACCCTAAAACTGTGCAGAAGGAAGTCAGATGATAACCTAAGCGCAGCTTTCTACGAATATGTAACAAACGTTTTACCCCTAGTTGGAAAAAATTTAAATTCTCCTTAAAGTAATATTTTCCATCGATGGTCATTTTTCACACATAAATTTACATATAACAGAATTTTGTATAAATTTACATAGAACTATTTTTTATCCTAATGTTATTCATCGGCTGTAACCTCTTGGCTTTATGTGTTTCATCCATTAAAAATATTTGGTGAATAATATGTTCATAACCGACCAATCGGGAACTGTGGACAAAAGTTGAGGTGGGAAGATATCACAGAAATTCTTGAACAATCAATTAGTGTAGCGCTCACTTCATGCTCATAGTCTACTCCTTTTTGATGAAAGTAACGTCGATTAGTCAAAGAAATCAATACCACTTTACATGAAGACATATCAGCAGTAAAAGAAACTGATGAAAAAAAATGCAAAAGCTGAAGAGACAGGTCAATTAGAACTTAGTGGACTTTTTAAATTTTGGAGAAAACTTAACCAATATGATCATAATATTAAATTACAATATAACGAAGTTTTAAATTTAAGCACCATTTCCCAAAATATCACAATTTTTGAATAAATGATGAAAAAATTGGAGGAGAAATTGTCCTCATAACATAACAACATTATCAAGTGCACCACCTCCTGAAAATCAAGTCAAACAAACATCAGTTAAAAGCAAAGGTGAGAATGGAAAATCAGAAAATCCAACTTCTTTGAAATATGCTCTTTCTTGGTCTGAAGAGAATATAAGAAAGACAAAAGTAACTAACAATACATATTCAGCGATAAAAAGAGAAGACAAGTTCCTATGGTTGCAATCAACGAAGAAAAAAACAAAACCTAATAAAGCCCGAACTAATGAATCCGACATATATATGATTATTCAAAATAAATAAAAAAACCAAGAAAATGATACTGGCATTATAAACAAAAACAAAAAATTGAATAAACGAGAGATTCTTGTCAGTTAAGCGAAGAGTGAATTTATCATAATTCGTTATATAGAAGTCTCGCAGGAAAAACATTAGAGGTAAACAACGATACTAGAAAAGTGAAAACAATTACGATGTGTTCAAATAATTGGAAGTGGCCCGACTGCAGCAATGTGTACGAATACAAACTTGAAGATGTTATATGTATGACTGATATCCCAACCTTAACAAATAGTCTAGGAATATACAATGTTCCAGAAATTATTAAAATTTAAGAGAATTAAACAATAAAGATAATTAATGCGTCTAGATCTGAATACATCCAGCGAAGAAAACTGTCTGAATTGTTAATTTATTAAATAAATGCTTACATTACTTTCTATCTTGCACCGATGTGTCAATGAATTATAGACTTTATTATGAAATACACTAAGTATAAATCTCAATTGAAATTCAAATAGGTCATTAATAGATATATCAGCAGTGGTCACAACAATGAAAGAGTAGGTATTGTTATTCATTAAATTTAAATACCAAATAACTACAAAAAAAATATTCCTTGCTAAATTCAGTTATATGAAAATTAATGTTTACGAGTAACACTTCACGGTTTATTATTTCATCTACCAGAGGTCTAGTACAACTTAATATAAAACGATAGACCTTAAACGGTCTGAATTTGGTAGTTTCACTTTACCTAATTAATTTTGTAGTTACATTAGATATGAAGAAATGGGATGTGTAAAATTGTCTCACATTTAATTAGGTAGGATGTAGTCCTTAAAAGTATTAAAGTTATTGTTCCTTCAAATTTTGATTAGAATCAACGCTTTTGACAGAATCAAAACTATTACATTGTTACTTAGATATATAATACAATATCATAGTTACCGATTAGCAATATGTTTTGTATAAAAATGCATTAAAATTAAGAATAAAGTTAAAAATAATATACAAAATTTAATTCTTAGAGAAATAATGAAAAATGGATGCAGTGAATAATTATTTCACAAATTCAATGAAAATTCAATTTAATTTTTAATAGTCAGTAACTAATCTATTATTGGTACACATTACAGCGTCAAAATTATAGATAATTAAATAAACGAACTGAGTAAAAAAATTACTTCTTGACCATATTTTTCTCAATATAAAGCAATAGTATATTATGCTAATGAAAACTTTTTTATTAACTTTTTCATCATAAAAAGACGAAAACTTTCCCATATTACCAAATTGAACGAAAATAGAATTCACTGTTGGAAGCGAAGTTGAATAACTTCGCTTGTTTATCATTCGGTGACTGCATTACAGTGCAATAAAATGTTTCTTAGGATTTCCCCAAGTGCTATTAACCATTTATTTTCTTTTAGTAACGAAACGATAATAACATTGAAAATAATAAATTCATAGACGACTTACCATTTAAACGATAAAGGTGACCAAGTCGATTACAAACGAAGTGATTCATTCACGATAAGCAACAAGTTTTAATTCAAATATAGCACAAGTTTTCCTAACTTCTTAATTGTCCAACTGAATATTTTTCACTTTACCAACGAGTTAACAAATAAAATAGATAAATGCTATTTTTATTATAATAATTTTTCCGATCGTCTCAGAAGACAGCACATAATGCATCTAATAAAATAAATATTACCGTTAACACTTTAAAAGTATCTGTTTGAAATCACCGAAATATTTTGACAAGTATTTTTTTCTTTTCAAGCAAAGTGAACATGGGAATGTGCTAACGACACAATGACTTCGGAAATCCAATGGCCTATTTTGACTAGCAAAAGTGATTTTATATTTTTTTGTACATCATAAATATAAATAATAAAATATTAATGAAACTTCATATTTCACATGTATATTCATATACAGTGTTTAAATGTTTTCTGATATAATTTAAAACAATGGTAAAACTATATAGCGTAATAAAAACTATATCATCCTTATAGGTTATAAACAATGTAATAAAAAATGAAAATCAAATAATGAAAGTGTCGGGGAAAAATGTTGTATTGCAAATAATGCCCACGTGCATTCTTTTATTGTCAACTTATTTATTAATTCTGATGAAAGTTAAAAAGTCAACTTAAATCAATTCTTATAATTTTTATATGCTTTAAGATGGTAATTGTTTTGATATTAAATTCAATTTTGATAATTTTCTTATTGCAAAAGTTATAATAATTCTATCTATGATCAATAAATTCTCCCAAATTGATAATTTTTTTTTAAATGCAATATTAGTACTATATAGAACGATAAATTAAAACTGATTCTTTTCGTAAAAAGCATGAGTAGCATTTAATTTACAACAATTTAATAATAATTTAGTAATAATTGTGATTAATTTTTATCAAGGTTAGATTAAACGAATTTTTAATAAATTGCCCCTAAAACAAATCAACATTTACAATCATACATTTAATTCCTATATTAATATATTTATATTTAATACGTACAAAATGTTACGGGAAAAGTTAAATTGTTATCTAAGAAGAAGCGAAACGTCGAAATTGTGACGGTAAGAGGCAAAACATTTACTTTTGCCTAAAACTTCTAATTGGATTCATTTTAAAAATAACAAAAATTCTGTAAATTGATTAATTAAAAAAATGAATAGGTACTTAATGGGAAAACCCATTTATTTAAATATCTGTTTTAGAGATGGGAAGTTATTGTAATAAATTATCAATGATATTTTTTTTAAGTAATATGTATTACAAACATTTGGAATGGAATATTTCTCTCAAACAGTACACATTATGTTTTGGCAACTATTACAATTCTAGAAAAGTATAATTACTTTATGGTAATACAGAAAGAATGGATGCGCGCCTTTTATGACGTTGCGTTTCTTTGGCGATTGTTTGTGAAGTTGGAAAATGTTTTACTTGAAACTTAGAACTGGTCCAATCCTTACGGTTCGCGGTACGTTTAATAGTTTCAGTTATTGTCTCTTGCTATCTGTGTATCGTGCAACTATTATATATTGCTGGTATGTTGAGTTGAATACCGCGGTAACAGTGGAATATAAAGTGTGTTGCGTGTTGTTTTTTTGTTTGGTTTCAGTGTAGTGTTAGCTGCTGCCGAAATGTTCACTCTGTTTTCATTGACTAACGAAAATATTCAGGTAAGAGCATGTACAAATTCTCTAGAGCGATTATCTACAACTCCTATTTCATATTATGTGAGTGTTGTGAGTGTGATAGATGCTAGCCATTTATCGTGTTGCGCCGGAGTAGCAGTTCACAACTCGTCTGTGCAAAAATAAACAGGTTTACTTTAGAGTAAGCTAATTTTGAACAACAACACTTGTTGGCAATAGTTAGAAGTAATAACAATTAACTGCCAGTTTTGAAGTACCTGACGTTTACAGTTGTCGTGATGTATAGAAAATATTTGTTTAAATTTTAATCTTTCATTTTTACCTCCTTTTCCAATTATAAATTATGGAACAAGTCTGGTTTAGCGAAAATGCAAATTTTCCTCCGTTTTTTTATTTACATGAAAGAATATAGGTGAAAATTATGTATATGCCAATTTTAGGACTCGGCCGCGATTATTTTATTAAAAAGAGTAATTTGAAAAAGTTCCCATACAAAAGTGCGGTTTTCCTATGAAGTGTAAGTTATAAATTTTCGACTTAAGTACAACTCTTAGTAACACTAAACACTAAATTTTCATATACAAACAGGAATTGGTATAAAAACAAAAATTAAAAACCCAAAACATAAAAATTTTAAAATACGCAAAGAAGATCGCGTAAAGAGGAGTTATAAAATTTGTGTTTGACAACCAAGTGACGGGCGTTTCTCCATAGAAAGTGCATAATTTCCATAGAAAGTGCAAGTCCAAGCTCTAATTTTTTTAAATACTTCTTTTTTATGTACATTTTTTCATTTAAAATAAAAAAATACGGAAAATTTGCATTTTCGCTAAACCAGACTTATACCTAGAATACAATTTAATAATATTTCTTACCAAGAAACTTCTAAATTTCACGTTTCTAGAACCAGCACTTAGGGCTAGTCCTTGATCTTAGATTTAATTAAAGTATTTATAATGGATGATATACTAAATCTGCGACATTGATACGTACCACAACTGTATTTCATGATTCGTCGCAAAAATAAAAAAAATGATATTTACAAAAATTGTTTTTTATAACTGTTTAGTATATTGTGTATTATACATTTTCTTTTAAATAAAAAACAAAATAATATCAAATAAACTTTTGTAAAGTGCGCTTGTTCAAAAATAAAATCAGAACGGATGTAGTTTTTCCACGTAATTTAATATTGTCGCCGGAAACTTAAAATACGAATACAAAAAATAATTGTTCCTTGTTCTTTTGAAAATATGAATTCTTCCAATAATTTTTGTTTCTTTTATTAATTTTAGTGGTAACATAATTTTATCTCAAACGTCTTGATGTTTCATTAATAAAACAAATGTAATCTACGGAAAAAAAATAAATTTATTATTAACTAAAAATCAATATTTCTAAAAATGATGGCGCTTTCACTTTGGTTATTTATAAGCGTCTACCTTCACTTTCCTGGTCATTACAACTATTGGTTATTACACAGCGGTGAGTTTGAATTTGTATTATGATTTGATTCTTATTGCTTTAGTTATGAATTAAATTTATTTTGGCATAAGGTGCAAACAAAAATTGTGGAAATTGTTTTTGTTCAGAATGTATATTAGTGTATTGCTTTCTGGCCTTCACTGGCTGTTTAGCTTTCATGCAAAAATTGAAATAATCATAATGAATCGAAAGGCCACGGCCGGATAAGAAGAGTGACTGTGGCCCCACACGGATAATGGTCATTTTGGACACATCAAACGACACTAATATAAAGATGATTTTCTTAGAATATAATATTAGCCCGCAATACTTTAGCCAAAGAATAATAACTATTACTACGTAAAGAAGCTACACTTACCAATCAACTAGCGTCACCCGCAGATGATGAGTACGATCATGTGTGCACGTTCCTAGGTTGCCGCTTGCTGCGTGCGCGTATGATTTGTTCAATTGTGCGATGTTTGGTTGAGTTTAACTTGTGTAATTCATTGTTACTATAATAATTAACTTTTTATAGTAATTCCTGTGTACAAGTGCATAAAAAGCAATATAATCACTGATAGGAGATTGTTTTGTCTCCATTTTTTTGTTTGTTATAAATAATTTTATTTTGTATCACCAACTTATTTAGTTACCTAGTACCTATAATTTTGTGTCAACTAACATATCACTGAGCAGTTTTAAATTTCAAACTCATTCTAAAAGTCATTGTTTTGTTTGAACGCGATGTGTTTGGAAAATGTATTCTTGTAGTGTTGGCTCTAGGCATGTTATATTGTTCATTAAGAGATCTTTCACATGAAGCAAATCTAATCAAGTCAAAAGTATAACGAAGACAATATTTCAGTGTATCACATTTATAAATAAACAAAATTTATTTTTATTTAAGATTTTATTTCGTTTTAAGATCCATACTAAGTACATTTTTTTCAAATGCTGTCTTAATATTATTTTTATCAAATCAGTTTCACACAATTAAATGTATAGTGTAAATAAAATTACATTTTTACAATTAGATAATGATGAAGTCGCGTGCGCCAGTACAAAGCTACTGCACCAGCGTGCTCTCGAGACAGTCATTCGATCGACGCTGGTTGGAAAGAGAAACAGCTATGTTGCTGACGTATAGCGTCAACTCGCTCGATCGACGCGATTATCCGCAACGATCGAGATCGATATTAGTAAATATTCTTTCTCTGCACGCTGCTGACAGGCCTACATTACTTAACGCACACACACACATCCGGATACGGATAGGCGAGTATGTATGTAATAGTGTAGGCAATTAAATCTTTTCGCTAGTATGGAGTGTCGGGGTGTGCCCGGCTATACCGGCTAACAGTGAACAATTTACGAATGATTTGCATCTGTTGAACGACTGAACTGGTTTTAATAAAATAAATATGCGTTAATAGTATGACTGAGACATGCTTATGGAGGAACTAACAAAGATGTGAAGTGATAATTATATAGAAAAAACCACTACATTATAAATTTATTTTTTTTAGAATTATCTGGGACCGTTAATAATACATCTTTTATGAATTTTTGAAATATACATTTGACATAAAAAAATAATAAATGTTCATTACTTTTTTTTAATATATCTAACATATTAGTACAACCATAAATTATGTTTTATATAACTCTTTACGATATATAATTTTTAACGTTTATTTACGATATACACTAGAAGAGAAAATGAAGAGATCATCCAAATATTTAAAATAGTTTATTGATATTCAAAAAATGTCAAAAATAGTAATAAAAAAGCCTTTTAAAGCTTGAACACTCTAGTGTTTGAATATCTTAACGAATTTTTCGATTCTGCAGGATATCTCACTTTTTAAAATATGTTGCTTTGAAGAAAAATTTAAAACATTTTCTAATGACTTCAAACAGTTGTACGAACCGAGGTAATGTTTTTGATAAATCCTAATAAACCTCTTTCTTAGGTCGCACTTTTTTTCTCTTCAGTAAAGCATGCCTCATTTACGTGAATAACAATTATTTATTTTATTATATAGTTCATTTAGTTCCGGCCGTTAAGCAGGTGATAATATTGTTTTAAATTGCTACTATCACCCCGTACAACCGAACGGTAAGGCGCTGAGGGCTAGTGTTCCATTAAAATTGTCTGTATATATTGTAATGTAATTGCCTCGTCTGAAATGACCATATCCTCTTTCTTATCCGCCTTCAGCGCTACATGTTTTTTTTTCTTTCAAGGTCAAAACATTAAAATGCACGCCGGACATCAAATTGAAACTGGTTGAATTAAATAGCACAAATATTACAGACGTGAAGCTAGACGCTTGTAATTTTTCAGACAGATGTCTTAATATGTTACTTTATAACGATAATAATCAAATTCGGAGCGACCGCCATATCAGCATAAAATAAACGTTATTGACTTCCACAAAACCCATCGCACTATTTCACATAATTGTTTCGACAATTGCACGTCACAATGTAGTAAAAAGAATTACATAAATGTATTTGAAACATCGCAAGTTGCAAATTTAATATTTCTACCGGACACCCGCGGTCCAGCGGGCGCAATAATTTTCTATACGTTTAGAAATTGGCCTACTGGTTTCCAGATCAGTGAATGATTGTTATTTTTCTGGGTGCTTCATATATTTAGAGACGTAACTTTACAGCTGATAAATTAATGGCAGCTAGCTAGTGCAGAGCGGCGATCGTTTAAATTATAGGAAACAACCGAATATTGACCGCATTGAAAGTCTACTGACGCCTAAGCCGCTAAGACTGGTTGAAATTTCTTACTCTTTCACAAGACCACGCCACTCATCGAAATCAGAATGTTTGCCAAAATACTGGAAAACAAACGTTGATTGTTCCGAAACTCTGCGAACGCATTACGTCTGTTTCGTAAAATATCGGAAGTCACACGAGTGTGGTAT
Organism: Druceiella hillmani; assembly: GCA_039881145.1. Taxonomy (NCBI): domain Eukaryota; kingdom Metazoa; phylum Arthropoda; class Insecta; order Lepidoptera; family Hepialidae; genus Druceiella; species Druceiella hillmani. The sequence continues at coordinate 26,533,660 of JAYKKI010000024.1, read as the reverse complement.
TGTAATCGTATAGTAATATATATCTCTCACGAAACTTATGATTTTTTAAATTCAGGGCGATAGATATTGAAATGACGGATTGATTGGTTCGAAATTATTAAGGGGTCGGATCTGAAGGTTAGGGGTGGGTCCGAAGGTCGGGGTGGGTCCGAAGGTCGAGGTGGGTCTAAATTTTGTTTCAGATGTTTAGAACTAATAAAAAAATATTTAAGAAAAGTTTAGATGCGTTTATAAGTATTAAAAGTATTTCTCTCTTGCAATTGGAAGTGTGTACAAAACAAATATTAAGTGGTTGGTTCCGTAGGTTGTGAGGTGGTGGGTCTATATGTCCATGTAGATGATTAAAATGAAACAAAATTTTTTTAAACAATGTTTTTTTCCAATTCTGTAAATTTTTTTTCGTTCATTTGAACATTCGGAACTTCATTTACATTTGCCGAACCCCGAAAATAAAGACGGGATAATAATCGATTAGCATATTTCCGAATCTCCCCTCATTGCAAACTGTATAGTCCAAGTGAAAGACAATAACCGAATAAATATTTCTGTCGGGAATACTTCTGTGAAATAAGTTTCAGTGAAGTGCGACTTGAAATTACACCTCACTCCCCTGAAAACTGAAGCCTGCTCATCAGTTAATACAGATATCTCCCTGTCGACCCACTCAGTGAATTCACTTCAACGCACTAACGACGTTTTAAATCTACTCCGAATTTCGCATATCAGCAACGAAGAAATTAATTCGTTATACGATGTATGTTCTCGATATTCCGATATATTTATAGATAGTAAACTAATACCGTTACTCATGAAATTAGTACAACTTCGAATATACAAATCCATACCGAATCCTACAGAGTTCCCGAATGTCACAAACACGACGTAATCGATCGAATAAATAAAATGTTGAATCATGATATAATCAGACCCTCTATGTCACCTTGGTCATCTCCTATTTAGACAGGTCCGATATAGTTAGACGCCTCAAACGAAAGGAAATGGCGAGTAGTTACTGATTATAGCAAATTAAACGACTGATTCTTATCCGATACCTCAAATTTCCGACATCTTGATCAATTAGGTAAAAAAAATATTTTTCAACTCTCGATCTCGCTTCAGGTTTTCATCAGATACACATATCTGCTGAAGACCGAAAACCTCATTTAGCGTTCCTCAAGGGCGCTTCGAATTTTACGCGCTTGCCATTTTGGTAAAAAAGGCGCCTTCCACTTTTCAGCGCCTTATGAATTCAGCTCTCTCCGGCATTCGAGGCATTCGATGCTTTGTCTATCTAGACGACGTCGTTATTTACTATAATGACCTGAAATCACACATACTTATACTCCATTTAAATTGAAAAGAGAATGTTTATAAACAATGAAATTGGACGGTTCAGCTATTGTAAACCTTTTTCTTACATTCACATTAGTAATTTAATGTGGATTTATTTAGTTTGAGTGATTAAAAAATATATTTTTTAATAGTGTGCATATTTACACTGTATATATACGTAACTTATATAGGTTATATATTATATCTATGAGAAATTCAGATAAGTAAGATGAAGTGTTTTCGAACAATTTAAAAGAATTACGGCTACATAAAAAAAAAACATAATAAAATAAAACCAAAAATTCGATAGAAATAGTCGTTTAATTAAATGTTAAGTTATACAGAAAACACTTCATCTATTACAAAATTCACTTATTACAAAGGAAATTGCAAGTACTTAATTTCTGAGCAACCATTAAAATATTTTTTTAAAAACGTACTAATGTAAACTAAGTCTTAAGGTAAATGCAATAAAAGTCTCAAGCTACAAAAATTGGTATTACATTTCTTCTCTTTCAAATATCTATTCAAATATTGTTTAGATTATTCGAGTAGTATAAAAATTATGAAAAAGTGTCAATTTGAAATAAATATTTAGTTATTTGTCGAAGATTTTGAGATGAGGTAAACATTACATTCTCCGCAGGCATTGACGTGTGTATATATATATATATATATATATATATATATATCCGAAAATGTTTACTGTCTGCTCTAGATGTCGTGAGCTAAGGTTGGTTAGCGATAGCTACTCGAACGGTGTACGTTGCTGTATACATTTTTTTATTGAAAAAAAAATTAAAAAGTGTTTTTAAACTTCAAAGATTCAATTTGCCTCATATTTTTTTTAGCAAGTTGATATTTGATGTAGTGTTAATATTTTTAAGATTTATGTTTTTACTGTTTTCTCATTGAATGCAATAATCTGTCGATAACATAACCTCAAACCGAATAACAAATTCATAAGCGGCGCTAAATTTATATTCCAGATTATGCTTACATATCTGACAATTTTTAAAATAGTTACATTACTGACGTTCGGAAACGGTCCAAGCAAGTAGCAAAGGTACTTGCATCCCTAGATTATATTAGTGAAAAAAAGTAAAAATAACAAGATTATGAAGAAAACAAATCAACATTGAGAAGCGAAAAATTAAATCGAACTGAAGTTCTGAGGAAGAAGAAACGATAGAATTAGCCGGTAAACATTCCGCTCCCGAAGATAATGTATATGATTACGTGGGATGCAGAGAAAATTACTACGAGACTGACAAAATATAATTTTTTGTGAATTGTGGCCGCATGTAAATTGCACTCCGTTATAATCTACGAAAATATACATCGAAATAAGAGTAGAAGTTATTATAAAAACATTATCCTGAAGTACGTATGTAATTTGTAGGCTACACTGGAAAATATTTTAGTACCAACGCTTATTGGAAAAGTATATAACATGTCACGATGTTTGTTTAATTGTCTATACGCCAAATATATCTGTATATAATGATGCAGCTGAAGCTACCGTACGGAAGGGGTATCCACAAATCAGACAAGATTTAATGAACGCACGGTGCGCTAATAAAATTATTTGTAACATAAACATTCCTCAGATACTATACGTAAACATTCATATTTCTTGATTTATATATTTTTGTATTATTTTATTGTTAAGTAGACATCTCAGAATAGCAAAAAAGTTACTTGATTAGGGAACACGCCAATTATAATGTAATTTTCAGCTCATTTGTACGGCATTGGTGCTTCATTTGTGACATTGGCGGTTTCTCGTTTATAACAATTACCATTATTGTTTTTAAATTATTTCACTATTATTTTATTGTTAAGTAGATATCTAAGAATAGAAAAAAGTTACTTGATTAGTTTTTATTACTTGATTGTTTCATTATCTATACGTCAAATATAACACAATTATATCTGTATATAATGCTATCAAATCTAAAAATATAGCAGTATAAGCTGATACATTGTCACTATCTCACTCTAACGCCTTATCAAATTAATGAATACAATATATGCTCCAGGCTTTTTCAGCATCGAAATTTTGATTATTGTAATGAAATGTTTGAAACACCTGCTAATTCCGCGAAAAACATGGAGGGTTGTCCATTTTTATCTTGTAAAATTTCACAATTCGTGTCTGAATATTTATAACATTTTTTACAGTGAAACTTTCTGAACTTAATGTTTTGATTATGTATACAGTTTTATAATACTCTGGGTATAATATAATGAATTTTATAAATTGTCGTCAGCTGATCGAATATATATTTGTGCCCGCCATATTTTAACTGTCAAATTCCATTGTTTATAAACATTCTATATTGAAATTGAATGGACTATAGATAATATATCTAACGTTTTTCAAACATTACGAAATTTCAATGTGAAACTTCAACCCGACAAATGCGAATTTTTACGCAGGAAAGTCACTGATTTAGGCTGAAAAGGACAAAAACCGAATCCTGAAAAAATTAAATCAGTCTATGAATTCCCAATATCGAAATCGCCGAAGGACGTTAAATCTTTCTTGGTCTCGTATCCTACTATCGAAGATTCATTCCCGACTTTTCAAAATTAGCAAAAACCCTCCTGAAATAGGATGTGACATTTTAATCGCCTATTCAGTTTTTACGAGACCTTTCATACTAGCCTGAGACGTATCTAACTACGCCATCAGCGCGATTCTTTCACAAGGGGAAATGGCAAAGGCCGACCCATCGCATATACTTCTCGAACACTTAATAAGTGTGAATGCAATCTTGACACGAAAGAAAAAGGGTTATTAGCCATCGCCTTAGGTTGTAAAACCTTCCCACCATATCCCTCCATCCTTACATTCGATATTGTTACTGCTCATCGCACTCTGAAGTGGTTATTTAACCACAGTGACCCAAATAGTAAACTTCAACGGTTGCGTTTAAAATTATAAGAATATGATTACAGGTTTGTGTATAGAAAAGGACGATTAAACTCTACGGTTACGCTCTCTCTCGTTATCCTGTAAACCACGTTCGACCTGACAGCAACGATACTCAGGTTCCATACTCAAATCCTTCTGAACCCATAACAGTTCAACCTCACTTTGATCCCTTTGATTTGAGAAAATTAACGACGGTATTCCCGGTGAATCATATTTAAAATTATTGAAATTCTTATCAGAAAAATCACATTTCGATACGGTCCTAATCGAATACAGCGACAGTCTACTGAAAACACAACAAAAATCAATTGCAATTCCAGTATCCCTAGATTTAGACGAATGCGCACCATATATCGAGTAAATACTAGGATATTGTGAATTCTTAAGAATTAATGAAATCAGAAAGTAGGCTACACTGAAAATAAATAATAAAACATACTGCTTACTATTCATTAAAGTTCATAGTTTCGATTCTCGCTCATACACTGACATATTGGAAACTCTAAAAAACTTAAGAAACGAATTCCTGATATGTTCTAATGAACCTGTAAAGGAATTGACAATTTCAGATTTCAGAAACATTTTCGATAAACGCTGGTATATAAAACTGTATAACGTTGTCCCGTGTATATACAAAAGTCAAATTACATTTCCTTCACTAAGAGAAATTCCTAAAATTTTGAAAGACAATCACGACATTCCTATCGCCAGGCACCTCGGCTCATCTAGAAAGTATGATAGAATAAAAGAACAGTACTACACTGGAAAAACATGCGAACAGATCGAAAAGTATGTAAAGAAATGTTCCTCGTGCCAAGTAAATAAGGCACTGAGAAAAGTAACACCCGTGCAAATCACTAGCACATTCCGTCCCATTCTAACGATTAGCCCTTGACATAGTGGGTTTGACATAGTATTACCTGAATCCGGTGACACAAAACTTCGATATATTGTAAAGCCACAAGACGATCTAACAACATTTTCATCAGCAGAAACTAGCGAGTCCTCAATACGCTATATATCTTTATTTAGTATACTCAAAACAATCGTCACCGAACAGGGGACCAAGTTCACATCAGATCTTATTAAAGGCACCTGTGATTTTTTGAAAGTAAAACAATTATTGGCATCGCCATATCACCCTGAGACCCACGGATCCTTAGAACGTAGTCATTCCACCCTCCAAGAATCTTTGATATCGTATATTAATGATAATCAAGACAATTATTCCAGGTACGTTTATACCGCGATGCTAGCATACAACACTGCCATACATTCACACACCTACTGATCTCCTTACAATCTATTATTCGGCCATAAGCCATTTATCCCTAATTCTATTTGCGACTCTACCCCTGACGCCACTTATTCCAACTACGTAAAAATGCTACCACACAGTCTTTAGTACTCCAGGGAAAAAACCCTCCAAAACATTCAAACTTCGAATCACTATGACAAAGTAAAACTCGCAACGAGAAATAATGCTACCGCACATTGAATTGTATTTAATTATTATTATCTTTAATTCATTATATTTAAAACTTCTCACGGAAGTTTAGCCTTCAACTGGGGAGCTGTTATACTCTTTAATTGCTAGCAGTGATGCTCTCACAGCACCTCTCTCATGATTCTCATATTAACATGGTAGAGCATCCGGCTCCCAGAACATCACATTATTATGACAAAGCCCTGTTTCCAGCTCGACAGCAAATTCCGCTCCCAGATGACTCAGCACTTCACACCCTTTATAAACCCTAGACGGAACCTCCGCGGGGTTCAGATCATCCCAGTTCAATTCAGTTCTTAGTTCTCTTCAGTCGTAATTCAGATGCAGTCGCAATTCAAATCTAACTAAATGTTTAATACTAATATTTGATTTACAACAAATTTTAAAATCACAAAATACATAATAGATAAACCCTAGATGGAAGCCCCGCGGGGTTCAGCCATCTCAGTTCAATCCAGTTCTCAGTCCGCCTCAGTCGTAATCCAGATACAACCAATTAAAGTATATCTAAATATTTAATAAAAATAATGATGGATTCGTAATAATTCGTTCAATAATAAAATTCTAGAATAAATTGTTTTTTTAAAAAACCAAATCTTGAAGTAGACATAACAGTACGTAAACGTGTCGTCATAAACCCATCCGTTGTTGGGTAATAGCATAGTCGGGCCGTACAGTGATTCATTGCTGATATGGCGTAATTAGTGCAGCATCAAATATGTATCTTGACCTCTTTGCATCGTTATAAAGTTTCTGCAAACCTGCATTCGAAAGGGGAACAAAAGGCGTGTCAAGGAAATCGGGTTAAGTCGTCACGGATTGGCATTACGGTTATATTATTTGACGCATCCTTCAAAAACAAGCCCGCTCCGACTGTTTGAATACGAGTTACATAAAGCGTTTCAAGTTCCAAAATCTAATTTTGAAACGCGACAATTTTTGTATTTTTTTAGACGATACACTTTAAATCGAATCGCTATCGGCGCACTGTAACCGCCTCCCGGTACATAAACTGCCTCATTTCAGACTCGGCAGTCATTTACCGCCTCGGGACGACGATAATTCGAAAGATTTCCGTCGAGACTCGACAATTGGATTGAAGATAGAAGTAAATATTTAACGACTAACTCTTTCACACGGCGAAATGTATTGTCAGTCGTGGTGATAATTATTTTATAACTCTGCGATAAATAAAGCCGTATTGCAAAAGTTATTTAGTGACTTTTATATGGAAACTGTCTATGAACATTTTTGGATTCGATCATTTTTAATTTATAGATCAGATACTACTTGTCAAATTTAGATTAACTGGACACTTAAATTGAGTCATTCATATAGGTACATCTCACATCCAGTAGATTCGAGTTTGAATAAAGTGCAAAATAATCGCTTTCAGTGAATAATAAATCGAAAATAAGGACGTGCGTACAGTTCACAGCATCAGCGCCATCTACCTGCTGCGCCTTTCCTAAATAATAGAAATTGATGATCTAAATTTGATTCGTCTGTAATACGGCAGATGGCGCTCCACGAGATATGAATGGAGCGTACAAATGTTGTCATTTTATTGCCGATGCGATAGCAAAATGTTCGGTAAGTATTTTTTATTGTTGTACATATCTTTTTAATTCTTATTCTAGATGTCTTTTTAAATCTGCAAGCTTAATATAATCGAGTACATCCACTGTAACTTGTATTCAATGATGATATGTTATTTAATTGAGTAAAATTAAACCATTTATAAACAAGAATAATTATTTTATTTAAAAGAAAAACTGTAAAACTTGAAGTGCACGCAAACCGTAGGAGATATAAAATAAATTTTGTACTTATTCGAGACGAGTTCAGTCATTTGAATAAAATCATTCGCGCGACTTCAGTTGAAATTAATGAAAACGAATTTTTGGGACCGATTCTACCCTGAAGAAACTTCATAACGTCAGAAACGATAGAGCGGATGGCGATCGGTTCAATCCGATGACCGTGGAACGAGAGCCATCTAGGCGAAGAGTGCGCTGGTGCGACGAACGAGCGCCATCTTACGGCGGACTTCGTGATACTATTCCTCAGTTCGGCGAGCACCGCGGCCATCCTGTCGATAGCCCTGTTATTAGATTCAATTATTTTTAGGGATGTTATATTAATAAATTCACTACCGCCGTTGAAAAGGGGCTATTTTCGTTAAGTTATAGTTTCCGAGACCTAATGATAGAACACCAAGAGTCAATTATGACAGGTGCACAACAAATAAATTTAGGTCGTAAGATTACTTCTGAGAATATCTAAATGTTGCAAACATAGTGAACACATAGTGAAACTCAATTGTGAACGTTTCGCCCAATCCTTGTTTGTGACATCTATTAAATTTTTCACCGATCAGAGCCTAGCGCGATTTCGACCATTGAAACTGATTACGCTTCTTACTTTGTGTGTGCTGTGTTAGTTTCTCGTCGAGGCCACGCCTTTATTTCATATTCTCTTTCCCAGTATAGCTATATTCAGTATATAAATATTTCTCCCTTTCTTGTTGCGGTTTTCATTTTGTCTGTGTATCGAAATATAAAGTGCCACTGTCTAACGTTGACGTTTATCCGTTTATTATTTATTATTGTATCCACTCCAAGATGTATGTAGTTTAGAGAGTGTTAAAAATAATGCTTCGCAAATGTGTAAACCGACAATCGGTTGAAATTTAAAGGATTCACGGTTTTCCGTGCTTTCTCACACTGACGTTCGGAGTATTTTTGTATTGCCCTTGTATCGGTTACGAACTTACTCGTTCTGTACTGACTTCAATGAAAATAGGAACTTTAACACGCATTGCAGCTATCCTAATACGATGTATCAATTGCTCAACGTTAAACACATCTACAAACAATCGTGTCGTGTGTGAAGACAACGCAAGTAATGTAAACTTTGGTGCGGCCCTGAGAAGGGCCTTGTGATCTTTTCGACGGAAACAGGAGAGAGCGGACGGTTTACTTGGAACTGGTGTACTTGGTTACGGCCTTCGTACCTTCACTGACGGCGTGCTTGGCCAGCTCGCCCGGCAGCAGCAGACGAACCGACGTCTGCACCTCCCGGCTGGTGATGGTGGAACGCTTGTTGTAGTGCGCCAGGCGGGACGCCTCGGCGGCGATGCGTTCGAAGATATCGTTCACAAAACTGTTCATGATGCTCATGGCCTTGCTCGAAATGCCGGTGTCCGGGTGGACCTGCTTCAGAACCTTGTAGATGTAGATGGCGTAGCTCTCCTTGCGCTTGTGTTTCCTCTTCTTCTTATCCGTCTTTGTGATGTTCTTTTGCGCCTTACCGCCAGATTTTTTGGCCGCTTTGCCGCTAGTCTTTGGTGCCATGATGACTGATACGGAATTATCTCACTGACGCTTGCGAATGAATCGTCTGTATACGAAGAACAATTTCGGCCGATACTAGTTGACCCGGGCCACTGATCGGCGGCGGTCGGTCGCAAAATTACGCAAGCTCTCGACCAATCGTGAAAGGACGCGTATAGCGCTTATCTCCCCTTCCCCCGCCTCTCTTATCGAGGAAGCGACGCCGCGTACAATGACTTGCGTATAATTCAATTCAGTCGGTCTACAAAATATTAACAATACCAAAGTTTAAATCTTCCTTCCAAACCCCAAAGTATCGCGCTTCACTTCGTAGAGAATATTTGAAGTTTTTTTCCGTTCCTAATTGTTTCCTTATAAACTACGCGTAAAGTAGTTAAAGAGGCTTTCATTATTATTTTTATACCTATAGAGAAGAAACATTCGCAGATTACGAGTAAATTGAAGGAATGTTTAACTACCACCGGTGGTGTAAAACGTTAGTTTATCCCCGTTAAATTTGAATAGTATAAAAATAATTCGTTGTATATCTTTTTATTCTAACCAAAAGCGAATAGATTTGTGTGTGTCCAATTTAAAATTTCTCCCTAGAAATGTGTGAGGGGAAAACTACGATAAATATCGGCGATTTGGAGAAGGAAAATGCCTCCCCGATTATAATTATAACTTCGCTTGTAGGCGAACGTTAATATTGCACCGAATTACTGAAATGGAGCTTACTCCGTTACATCAGAAATGTGAAAATATTGCACGACGCCCTCTACACTAAATAAAATCGTCTCGCCCACAATTCTGAGTTTCCAACAAGCCCTAAAGGCTTTACGAAAACTTAGATTTGTCAGCTTTGCAGTGACGTGACGAACGCGAGTTCATAAAAAACGTAACCGCGTATATGATGAGACGCAACTGCTAATTAAACACGAATACGCTAATCAAACACGACAACGAGTATCTATCGTCTTGCGTCTTTATAACTGTTTCTGGAAATGGATTCTTATCTCTTACAATTTTAATCCTAACTGGCCCTGTTAGGATTAAATTACACGAGGAGCTTCATTCATTGCGGAGACGAAACGATCCACTTCTCTAGTGAAAAATAAATATACGAACCTGTGTACGGATACAAGCTAAGCCACATTTTAAAGTGTGGCTAAAGTCGTTCCGTCCAAGAGTATTTTCAGTTACAATATTGGCCGGTCGTCGAATTGGAGTTGAGACATATTCCAATAAAACAGACAGACTGTCGGCCCTGAGAAGGGCCTTTTTTGTTTTCTTGCTGTACGGGAACCTTTTGACGTTGTGCGGGATAAGTAAAAGTTTATGACTTCTTTTCGGTCTTCTTGGGCAAAAGCACGGCCTGAATGTTGGGCAGCACGCCGCCCTGTGCGATGGTCACACCGGACAAGAGTTTGTTGAGTTCTTCGTCATTGCGGATCGCCAGCTGCAAGTGCCTAGGAATAATTCGGGTCTTTTTGTTGTCACGAGCAGCGTTGCCCGCCAACTCGAGCACCTCAGCGGCCAAGTACTCCATGACGGCAGCGAGATAAACTGGAGCGCCAGCACCGACGCGTTCGGCGTAGTTTCCCTTCCGCAGCAGTCGGTGAATGCGACCCACGGGGAACTGTAGTCCTGCACGGTCCGAGCGGGACTTCGCCTTTCCCTTTACTTTGCCTCCTTTGCCGCGACCAGACATTGTCGATATTCAAAGTTGAAAATAATTCACACAGAAAACACTGACGTTTATTTAGTCCTATCTAAATAATAACTCTTATAATAAATACGTTCATGCAGAATAATGCGGCCGTTACGTACAACATCATATATCGTCAAGCAAAGGTACGCGTACGCGTGTCTTCGTCTTTTAACTTGTGTTCTACTCTGCGTGGCGATAAAGTAATATTACAGTTACCATATATATAGTATTGTGGTAAAGGCCCACTTTGTGCGCAACCTCTAAATATTGTACTTGACTTGCTGAAAATATGTATGTCGATGATACTTATAAGGTCACGATATTCAATGAATGTCAGTTCTTGCCTCAATTCACTTTCAGTCGGAGAGGCCCTTACACATCAAAAATGGTTGGCTGGCTTCCAGATAAGAAATTGGATCATGTTGCAATCAAAAAGTGATAAGAGACCTGTCCTTCAATGGTGAGTTCTTCACAGAAACCTCTGTTGTGTACATTTTGCATCATATTTAAATTCAACTCTTCGTAGGTGTTTATGGACGGAGACCACACTGACTACAAATAATAATAAGAATGTAATATATTTCTGTTCAAGAATTCCCTTTTCATCCAGTAGGCAATACAGTTTCTGGAGGCATAAATAGGATATAAAGTAAAACTTTTACCTTTGTTGGCAAAAACTGATTACCGATAAACTAATTTTACACGCGTGTAACTTCGGCTATATCTTTTAAAAAGATAAAATATTCAAAAGATAAACTATTAGTTACAGATATATTTTTTAGATAATGTTCTAACTTCCTTTTAGATTTCGTATTTACTTCTGAAGTAATACGCTGTGAAATAACTCTTCAGAACCGATTGATAACTCATAAAATATTTTACCCGTTCATTCGCAAACAGTGTTTGATGAACCCTGGATCGCATCTAGTCATTACTACCACACCGTGTGACCGATACCGCTACAGAATGTACACCTGTCTGTCTCTTTCATCCATTGTTAAGGTGCTGGAAGCGGTTAATACTGGTCCGACGAACTCCAAAATGAATCTCCATAGCACAATATATGGGACAAATATTATTAACGTTTATCCAACCAGATCATGAAGTGTGGATGCTGTATTTATTAAATCGTTTTAGCACAGAGTAGTTGCTCGTAATAATAACTGTGCGTGTGTCGGTTCAGCGTTTTCTACATGTGGTGTGTGTATATATATATATATATATATATATATATATATATATATATTATGTGTGTACATGTACATACACACACTATGTCTCGCTAGTGCTCTAGCGTTAATAAGTTTGAACTTGTAAATGAGAAAACTATAGTCTCGAACTCATATTTTGGCTTACAATTTAAAGTTACATAGGGATTTTTGTTTAATTAGATGGTCCATTACATTTTACGCCATAACGCAACTTTCAATCGCACGAATATCTGCACCGATCCCCGCATTATATATTACTAATTAGAATTTATCTTGTTACATATGTTCGCGCTAACGCGAACATAGTGTCGCACATAGTAGCCGTCATATCATGCGTATACCCAGAGACAACAAATAATAAAAACCACTTGTAGCGGCCCTCAAAAGGGCCTTGTTCTTTAGTTTAGACGGAAAAGATGGAGCGCAGGCATTTTACTTGGAGCTTGTGTACTTGGTGACGGCCTTCGTGCCTTCGCTGACGGCATGCTTGGCCAGCTCACCAGACAAAAGTAGACGGACGGAGGTCTGAACCTCCCGACTGGTGATAGTGGAGCGCTTGTTGTAATGTGCCAACCGTGACGCTTCGGTGGCGATGCGTTCAAATAAGTCGTTCACGAAGCTGTTCATGATGCTCATGGCCTTGCTCGAGATACCGGTGTCGGGATGGACCTACTTCAGTACCTTATAGATGTAGATGGCATAGCTTTCCTTGCGCTTGTGTTTTCTTTTTGTTGGTCTTTGTGATATTTTTTTAAGCCTTGCCCGACTTTTTGGCCGCTTTACCGCTAGTCTTGGGAGCCATGGCTTACTCAGTCCACTGCTAAGTTAACAAAATGAATAATTGTGTAACGTTAAAAACTCGAGTCAACCATTACTGGTCGTTTCAGAGCTCGGCACGGCGACAATCGAATACGTGAATACCTGAGTTCTCGACCAATAGCGACACGGCATGCACGGCCTTATGGAACCTCCATCTTTTAATGAATGTCTCTCCTTGGTTTCTCAAAGTATAGCGGTATGAAAGATATCCATTTTATAAAAGCCTCACGGGTTTTTTGCACGTAAGAAAAAAGTTCAGAAATACATTTTTTACTGTATTACTTAGTATAAAAAGGACAACACGAAATCTAGAATAAAAACGTATCCCTATAAAATCGTGTTATTGAGAAAGTAACTTTCCAGTGCAGACATGCCGTAACAAGTGTTTGAATAACTAATGCATTTTAACAAAATTTTGACAGAAGGTTCCATTTTGGTTTATTATTGACGAACATCTCAATCAAATATTTTTTTAAAACGTAAGACCGGGACTGCCAACTACCCATTTTTTTTGCTACGAGCAAATGCGATGTTAAATGCAAAGGAATCTGCGTCACAACGAGTTTGGTTGGCACATTTACAAGTTTTAAATATATAATATATTTAACTCAAATGGATATTATTTATGTACTGTCTACCAAACGAGCGTTTATGCGGGCGATTTCCTGTCATGCTCAACTAGGTTCAGGGATAGCACAAAAATGTTGATCATCAATAATGTTTACAATACGCATTATAATTAATATTACGGAAACATTACTGTAAGAAAATATGCACATCAGCAATAATAACAAAAGTATTATCGTCATTATCTCATATCCACATCACGTTTCAATAACCTGCGTTCATTCTTTTACGAAAATATCTCACTCTGCGTAATCGGGATTAACGAGTTGTGCAGTTTAATACGATTGAAAATTTTTATTGCAAAAGGATGATGGCTCCGTAAAGGCAAGGTGTTGTCGAAAGTAGAAGTGTATTCATTAAAACCATGGACAAGTTAACCACTGGATAGCGCATAAGTTCGCGCACACAGTTAAGTCACAGTTGTATGAAAACCAAGCTAGCCACTACTCATTAGGGTAAACTTACCACGTGACACCGTTAGCCAATCAGTGCTTTGTCCCTTGGGGTACCATAGAGATGTAGTTTGCTCGATACTTACTTATTTTCGATATGTTTTAAAGTAAGGGTTTTAATAAATTAAAAACATCGTTATATCCAAAGAACGTTTTTGTTATAATATAATCACTATATTAACATAATAAACTATTACCCGAAATAATGTTGTGTATAACACACACACACATATATATATATATATATATATATATTATATATATTACACCGTTATTTTGCTAATAGAAATTGTGAAATTTACTGAAAAAAAGGATAACACTTCTGGCCGATTATACAAAACTCAGAGATATAAACAATTTTAGTAATAAATGTCAGATAAATCCATATTGTATTACTAACGTGAATAGAAAATAATGTTCACAATGCCTGAATAGTCATCATGTTTTGTTTACAAACATTCCCTTTCGGAATAGAACAGAGTATATAATAATAGAATTATTAATTTATTTACTTTGCTGTATACATATTTATAAACATAAGGCGTGTTTATAGCTACAGAAGCAAGCTCTTCCAATCGACAACAGATAAAATAGATTTATTAACTAGTGAAAAAGTTGGTTAAAAATATTATAAGAATATATCAACAATAAAAGAGAACATCTTGATGAAAATGTTAAATAATCGGCAAAAAAAACAAAATAAAACATTCATTTTTTATTAAATAACTATAAATACATCAAGTAAAAAATAAATTGAAAGTTTCGATCTTTTTCCAATACCGCATAGGAATAATAATTAGCAGGAAACCTACGGAGGTGCTCAAAAAAAAGTAGTTTCTAAACTACTAAATAGAATGCGAAAACTAACTTCATCTGTTTGCGGCTATGTGGAACGGAAAAAAAAATTTATTTGAAACCTGGTCGTTTGTTTAGTTGATAATTAAGGTGTTGAAAAGAAATTGTAAATACAATGCAGAATAAAATAATGCATTTTATTTCTTATACCTGTACTAATGTACATTAAGCTGTTATACTTAGTCCGATTTGCCCTACAACCACGTTATCCCATTTTCATCTCTATCCCACATTTGCAATGTTTGACAAACTCTGGCTCTCTCATCCATGCGTAAATTGAGGCCTCGCGTGACCGAAAAAGCTATGGCGTATATCCATCTCTTTCACATTGTTTGGTTGCTTGAAATTAATTGGCTAATGCGCGCCTCCTCACGTAACAAGAATCATGTTAAGGAACGAACTTATAATCGATTAATAAAACGAGTCTTCAGTACCAGCTAACGAAGTTAAAAATTATTGAAACTTTTAGCCAGTCACAATGTAGATCACTTTCCAATGAAGATCGTCGGCGATAGCAATACACAATATACCATGTTCGCGAATTTCCTTTCACACATATGGAATTTCTTGGTATGCCTTTTTGGCTTTCTTCATGTACAATAAAATCATATGTACGTGAGCTACACGTGGGGACTTCGCTTAGAGGAGCCACGTTTTGCGTAATCCTCAGTAGAACCTCTTATTTTAAGCGTTGTATTGGATAAAATCAATGGAATTGACGTGAAGATGGTGTGCTTGGTGACTGCAATCGTGGTCTCGCTGATAACACGCTATGTTAGCTCACCGAGGAGCATCAGGCGGGCACAGGTTTGCATCTCCAGTCTGGTGTAATGGTACATCGCTTTAGCAGTCCACTAATCGGAACGCCTCGGCTGCTTAAGGTTGAAGATATCGTTCACGAACCTTTCATGACCATGTTTAAAATGTCAGTGTCGAGATGAATTTGCTTCAGTCCTTACCGATGTGCATGGCGTAGATTTCTTTGCGCTTGTGTTTGTTTTTCATCGAAGTAATGTTCTGCGCATTGTCACAACTCTTAAGAGCCACGTTTGATCGATATAAAGTTTTGTTGTGCAACAATTTAACAAACGAATAATTACAACAGTTCTTGTACTGTTCTATTTAGTACAAAGCGACGTACAAACATGCGAGCACGCAGTCTCCGCCAATAGCGTGATAGCTCGCATCGTGCGGCTTGACCGATCGTCCCTCCCATACGATAAACGTGAATTTCGATGAAACGTTAGAATTAAAGAGTTGTAAATGAATTCAGTTTCCATACGGGCTTTAAACTTCCTTCTAAATTTATATTAAAAGTTATTTAAATAGTGTTTCAAGACAGAATTTAGGAGTATTAAATCAACTCGCGGCAATGTCTCTATGAGCAGATGTCTCAATGTAGCAGATAAAATATTAGAATATTGTAATCTGTGACTTATAGGAGGCAAGTATAGGCGACAGAAAAATTTTCAAACCTATTTCTCCCTACCAGGTCGAAAAAAGTAGTCACAACGGGAACTTCTCACTGCACTGTATTTAATTTAGGTGATTAATACAATAAATTAAATTTACTAACAGACCCAATACAAACAGACAATAAGGAAGACTTCTTTCATAATAATGGAGAACAATAGGCGGCCCTGAAAAGGGCCTTGGTCTTCTCGCACGTTGATTGTTAAATTAAGCGCGTTCACCACGTATGCGGCGCGCCAGCTGGATGTCCTTGGGCATGATGGTAACACGTTTGGCGTGAATGGCGCACAGATTCGTATCTTCGAAGAGGCCTACGAGATAAGCCTCGCTCGCCTCCTGTAAGGCCATTACGGCGGAGCTCTGGAATCGAAGGTCAGTCTTAAAGTCCTGCGCGATCTCTCGCACCAGACGCTGGAAAGGCAGTTTGCGTATAAGCAGCTCTGTACTCTTCTGGTAGCGACGAATCTCGCGAAGGGCCACGGTGCCGGGTCGGTAGCGGTGCGGCTTCTTCACTCCGCCGGTGGCGGGAGCGCTCTTGCGAGCCGCTTTCGTAGCGAGTTGCTTGCGCGGCGCCTTGCCTCCGGTAGATTTACGAGCGGTTTGCTTTGTACGGGCCATATTGAAATTTGTCAACAGACGTAACGCAGACGATACGTTAGTGTCCGACTCTACAATTGTACAAACGTTTGCCAAAACGCTGCTTTTATAAGGAGCTCTCTATTAGAAGTAGTGATAGGGAGGGGGTTGATTGGCTATTGACGCAAACCTATCTGAAATTACAGTTGTCTCGCTCGCACGCTATCTTTGCACGATGCTTTTTCGGCATATTTTTTATTAAATTTTCTTTAGCGATGAGACTTTTTAATCTGTTCTATAAAGATATAATTAAAACCGTGCCTTTATATTCTATGCTTAATCGTCATTTATTACATTTGTAGCCGATTCGTTTAGATCGACATGCCGACCAAGCAAAAGCATTACAGACCACTAAAGAAAATGAAAATAAACCGAAACGACAGAAGGTAAATAAATTAAATACTAAGATTTGGTTAAGCATTTTTAATTTTATTTTTATTCAAGACTGGGTTAATCTCGATCAAGCAAATGTGAAGCGACTCTACATACCCCGATATACCCCTTCTACGTACCCCGGTAGAGACGGCAATAACGTCCGAGTGAGATAGAGCAAATAAAGCTATTCGTCTCGAAGCTGCTGTCCGCTGAGTTGACGCTGCTTATAAAAGAGGCCGTTTCGCGTCTCTAGTGACATAATCGTCTGCGACATTAACCTGACTTACGATGACCGGACGCGGCAAAGGAGGAAAAGGTTTGGGTAAAGGAGGCGCCAAGCGGCACAGGAAGGTGCTTCGCGACAACATCCAGGGAATCACCAAACCCGCTATCCGCCGTCTCGCGCGCAGAGGGGGAGTGAAGCGCATTTCGGGGCTGATCTACGAAGAAACGCGTGGCGTATTGAAGGTCTTCCTCGAAAATGTGATTCGCGACGCAGTCACTTACACGGAACACGCGAAGCGCAAGACCGTCACCGCCATGGACGTTGTGTACGCGCTAAAACGTCAAGGTCGCACGCTCTACGGCTTCGGAGGTTAAATATAATACGACTATTGCATACCAAAAAGGCCCTTCTGAGGGCCGCCCATCCTTCATTATTATTTGTGTGGTCTGCCGACATTTTCGATGTTTTAAACTATTTGTAATCCGTCACACTGAGAAATAAGACTCAAAATAAAAGAAATCTCATTAAACTTGTTCATTAATTTGCGTCTTGAATTGAAGACCGAAAATCTGGAGATAAATACGGACGTGTATTTATAAAAAGGTAGAAATGGCAATTTCTTTCATAATGTCGAGAGTCTACAAAACGCCGGACGTCCTTATTGTTACTTGAATTAAATGAATGAGATATTGTGAAATTAATTTCAAAGATTACTTCGTTCAAAAGAATGAGACGATAAATTTGTACGAAAATCGTACTCATCGTTGAGCGTGTGGATGTCAAGTAAACGGTTGTAGCTTGTCACATTTCTGTCGATTTCAGCGGCGGAACCGAGAATAAATAAATAGTTCTCCACTCGCAGTGCTGGAATACATTTTTCGTCACTAGCGTTTCTCTTGAAACGATTATATAACTAATTTATTGTTTCGTATGGCTCCTACGTTCACAAAGAAAGGAATTTATTTTAGTAAACGACAGCTTTCTGTATAATTTTCTCTTCATAAAATTGCTCATTGACGTGTTTGACCGCGAGTTCTAATAAAAGCGGTGGGAGGAAGGCGACGATAGACATACGCGTCCTTTCGCGATTGGTTGAGAGCTAGCGAACTGTTGCGACCGACCGTCGCCTGTTCACGGTCTGAGTCAACCGGTACAGGTCGAAATCCACCTTCGTTTATGGAGCGCTAATTTCGGTTACTCGAGACATTAAAAAAATATACGTAATCAAAATTCTTGTAGAGCCTTTTAAAATCAACTTTGCACTGCATTGATTTCAAACCATTCTTACAGGGAAATAAATTGTATATTCATTAAAAATTTAATATTGTCTAAATTTTAACTTTCATAACTCACATCCTAATTTTCTAGTTGCGATCTTGTTTTAACCAACGGAAGGTCTACTTTTAAATGGCTCCAATCGGGCAATAAAGAAGTTCATTCCGTTCCAGCGAATGTCGCCAACCAAATGTTCGCAACGCAACTGATTACATTTCGTCTCTTTTTCGCGTTCGGTAGAACATACAGTTGAACAGAGACGGCGAACATCTTGCAGTTTATTGGTTAGGTAAATGATAGGTTTTGTCGTATTTGATTACTTTTTTTATTCGTCGTTTTAGCTCGCGATCAGGAATCGATTGGTTTGGTTATGTGACAACGGTTACTTGTGTGTGGCACATCGATACACGATATAAACTTTAAGCCCTAATCGTTTCTGGTTACGTTTTGATACTTCTGACTCGTGCCTGAACAGAACCAAAGGTGCCTTTTTCAAACCTGCGAGCGTATCATTATTTAAGACCTCAATGGGACTTCGTAAATAGGACTGAAGGTTAATACCTATATATACATACATACACATATACATATATAGTGAGTGATGCATTTGCACTATTTGCACAGAAATAGTGACCTGAATAGCATTTCGTTTGTGTATTGGGAATTGAATGTGCAGTATATGAGACTTCTATGTCGATTTGATCCAATCATCGATTTGGGTGCTAAATTTAACACTGAGCTGATTTCGCGTTGTACGCAGTAAACACGTTGAAATTTTTTAAAAAATTTAATATTTATAATTGCACAATTCTAGAAATAAGCAATGTGCCATCGGTTCATCATTCCTCACTCGCAAGCTCATTCACTGTATACTTCGCTGGTGCCGAGGAAGTAAGAGTACAGCTCCAGTGATACCGGACCACAGACAAAAGTCAGTCTAATGATAAACGAGTACTAAATATGTCCCCAACGACATTTTCCATCGAGCGTTATGATTATTCCTCGTCTTTTTTGGATTCCAATAAATTTTCTTACAGCCATACAAATTCTTCCACATTCTTAAAATAGGGAAAGGCGTTTCTCTCCCGTTGCAAGGAAAAACTTTCCACCGCGTGCTATTGGAAACGCTCTCACCGTTCGTACCCGATAACGTCTTGCGTTTATGAAGCCATCATAATTTTGCAACGCCAATATCACATAGTATTAAAGTACACTCGATCACGATTGCACACAGTGAGATTTTTTCGTTAGAAAATGAACATAGATTTGTTGAAATATGGCGTCGTCATTCGTCAATGACGTTACACTCGACGTCATAATTATTTGTGCCAAATGTAACTGTATATTTGTTTATCACTGCTGAAGTTGATCAGTTCTTACTGTAACGTTTCTTTAATATTGACTATGTAACAAGGTATATAAAAATCATGATTGTATGGATCAAATAGTCGATCAGTCGTTATTAAACTTTCACTGGTAGCGGCGAGCGAGGGACGGGCCGCTGATATTCTGCCAGGGCTCCCTCGACCGGGCAGGCGCGACGAATTCGGATAAATTCTTCGGCTAATGGCTGATCAGGCTTAATCGATAAAGGTGCCGGCGTTTCTCTTCATCGGGCTGTACGTTCTTCGTTGCTCGCTTGTAGCGGCAGTGGAGCGACGACGGTATGCCCCGCTCAACCAGCTTGCGAATACTGTTTTATGACGGAGCTATTCGCCCGAACCTTGAGTGGAAACGTTTCATTCTATGGACATTGCGGCTGCACCGATACCAAATACATAGTTCGCGGAATCAATAAAAATTAATTCTGGTCTTAGTTAATGCGCCGAATTGGGAAAATTGAAGTTTTTGTTGAATACTACGAGTCTCAGAGCAACATCAAGGCAGTTTAAATCTCTTCTTCGGCTTAGGAGAAAGTCAAACGGTCCGTGCACGTACGAAAAAGCGTTGTGTCGCTCGCATGGTTTCCCTCGATCGTATCAGCGTTACTTTTAACCTGCGACAAATTTGTGAAAATAAATGAAAACCATTGCGGCGATAGTGTAAAGATCAACATTTTCACCACAAAATGTGTAGACGTCGATACGTTCTCTGCGTCGTCCGTCTCCGAGCAACGGACCACCAGCGACCTGTCGAATCAATACGCTATCACCCACTCTCAACCGCTACGCTCGTTAGTCAGTGTACGTGAAGACATTACATTTCCTTACGAATACGCATTTTACTTGTTAATCGTCGTATCTTCCCCCTCATCAGAATATGGTTGACACCGCGGTTATTAGTGATGCTCCTGCGGCCGCAACTCCTGCTAAAAAAACGAAGGCATCGGCGGCCGCCAAGAAACCCAAGGCGAAGCCCACGCACCCGAAGACTTCAGAGATGGTCAACAACGCGATCAAGGAGCTGAAGGAACGAAACGGTTCGTCGCTTCAAGCCATCAAGAAGTATGTCGCCGCCCAATATAAGGTGGACGCAGAGAAGCTGGCCCCTTTCATTAGGAAGTACCTGAAGAGCGCAGTCGAGTCCGGCGCTCTCGTCCAGACGAAGGGCAAAGGCGCGTCGGGCTCCTTCAAACTCGAGGTAAAGGGAGCCGCCAAGAAACCTGCGAGCAAGGCCGCCAAACCGGTAAAGGCCAAGAAGAAGGCGAAGGCCGCCGCCAAACCTGCCGTCAAAAAATCCGCATCTCCAAAGAAAGCCCCGCCTGCAAAAAAAGCTAAGCCAGCTGCGACGAAGTCTCCAAAAGCAAAGAAATCTGCCAAGCCGCCTACAAAGAAGCCTAAAGCACCTAAGGCGAAGGCCGCGTCGAAAGCGAAAAGTTCCGCTAAGAAGGCAGCCCCCAAGAAGTGAGACTCCTTCGAAGATGATCCACGCAGAAGGTTCGCAGCGAGCGCTATCAGCTGCTAACAATTGGGTTTCATGGCGACCTGTCCATCCATCACCGACTTGACCATAAAGCCCTTTTCAGGGCTACCACACGAGTTTCTGTTATTCGGAATATGTCTTACTTTTTCCATTTTGTTTATCACGTACGTACATACGATTTCCGTCGTTATAAAGCGAGATTAATCGACCGTATTTCAAAGTAGGAATAACGAATTTGCTAGATGTATCTACATTTCGATATATCGGTGTCGTGTTAACTAACATTCGAAATATTGTGATAACGTTTTAATAAAAACATTCGCAATATTTTTAATTAAGGACAATACAAAACTATTAGTCATGTTGATAAATCAAGTATACTTACGTAAGAGTTGCATTGTGACCAAAACATTATTTGGGCGCTCAATAGAGGTGTGCCGTACGTATCTTTGTGGTGATTGGAACATTTGAATCTGAATCATTGAAATCTTCCGCCGGAACAATGATACGTTTCATTTGGAAAATTCGGAAGTCGACTCGCGAGTTCCAAACGGAACAGATACAAAACGAAACATTGCTAAAATGTATCGACGGTGTTTGCGGCGCGCTGAATATATTTTTGTTGTGATTAAAAAGTTGAAATTTTACTGTCCGGACGGAACATGTTTAAAATTATTATTTTTATGTAACTATTATAATTTTGTATGTATAAATATTGAGTTTGGGCTCACTTAAAGCGAATGTATGTATTATTAGTAAAACTAACCGTTTATAACTCTCCTTTATTTCGATACACGATCATTGTTTTTGTATCAATCGATGTGATATAGGTAAATATATTTTAAAAAAATTATCACAAGAATGGTCAACACTAGGAACTTGACCTACTAATATTTAAACACTAGAGGTGTTTAACATTCAAATTTTTGACATGAAATATTTCATGAAACGTTAACATTTTTAGCACTCTAATTTTTTTATATTCCATCTAATATCATAAAAGGTACAACGCAATGTGTCAACATATTAAATTGCTCAATTTAAATATATTTAAAGATACACCGGCAAGTATTTAAACTTGCCACGTTCGTACGCTGACTATAAAATCAACTAAGCAGTTAGTAATATATAAATCAAGGAGAATAAAATATAATGTGTAAATAAACATTTGTTTGCTTCCCAGTGTGTAGCGCGGCATCCGTAACTCTATCTCACTCAGCGGAACAGTTCGCTTCGTTTCATTTTATTCGTTCGGAAGTCGAGATGCAATGTTCCAAATGATGGGTTCGACATAACGAAAATGTTTTGGATCATTTGGAACACAGCAATATTCCGGAACAAACAATTGCACACGTCTAATCGTTAGGTCGTGGTACTTTCTACTCTGATAACCAAACAATACCGCCCGTTGCGCAAATGGGAAAGACTTATATGCCAAAATGTCAAGATTATGAGAGAATACGAAATAAGGGCCTCGACAAGAAATAAACAGCAGACGCGTAAATTGTTGTATGCTATAAGTGTAAACATTTAACACAAGCAGGTCAGCAGTTAACTCAATTAAATAATCGTTATAAACAAATGTTAGGCGAACCGTTCATTATTGGGCCTCATTGAGTGTTATTAGCAATATTTAGATATTCTTAGAATTAATTTTGCGAGTTGAATAGCGATTATTCGATGTGTAATTGTTGTAATTGGCTCTTATTATTCTATAATCAGCCTTTGAAAACTTTATAAGTTAAAGAGAAGTCTCTCATCGAAGTCAGCAGTGTCGAACAGTAATTAGAATCATTTTGCCCGTTCAGTTAAAATAAGGCGCATTGAGCGAGACTAATAATAATGGCCGGATGGGTGATTATCAGTGGAACAGTATGACGACATCCGCCGTCAGATGGCGCTCGTTCGCACCCGGGCACGGTTCCCCTAGATGGCGCTCATTCTATAGCCTTCGGATTGAACCGGTCGCCGTTCGCTATGTTCCTACGTTAACTGTTGTTTCTTCATGATATAATTGTTCTTAAATAATTGTTTTATTAATGTCGAACGATTGAATTTTTCAGAATTACAAATTTAATTTAGTTAAATATAAGAAATTTTACTTTTATTATTAAAATAAAACGAATTATTATTGTTTATTAACGGTTTAATATGACCCATTTAAATTAGCTTGTCATCTTCGGACACACATTACGGTAATACTTGGTTTACTTTAATTTGCAAATTTTATAAAAATATGAAATAATATAATATATTGCAAACTATACTTTAGTTTACACGCCATTTTTCCCACATTCACCTACACTCCCACATTTTTCTGTTTGATCGGTAATAAAATAACACCAATTGAACATTGAGGAAGGCTTCCTGTTAGACTGTTATTGTGATTTTTTTACAAATAAAACGAAATACCTTTCGATTCTTTTATTTGGAGGAGGCGCGGTTAGATGGCGTTGATGCCGCTAACTGTACGGACGTCCTTAGTACTCGGCAAAGCGGCTTATTTTGCTGTTTATTAAAACTAAATCGAACGGAAGTAAAATATGTATATATCCGACACGACATATCTGATTAATTCAAATTTGACAAAATCGTTTCCGATTAATAAGTCAATATTTACATAGAACGAATTCAAAAACGTATTTATATAAATAATTACCTTAAACAATGAATTATTACAAAGTTTGAAAGTGATTACCGCCGCAATAGATGGGTAAAAATCAGCCATTAAATATTTATTTCCGTCATCTTTCAAAGAGATCGTATACAGGTTACCTTTCGATTGGTCTTTTATAATTGAAAAAGATAGTCACAAGGCTCGAGAATGGTTGTACAAACTATTTCATTCCAGAATTCTGCAAGAAGTTCACGTTTGACAGGATCTGCGTGCGGAAGAGTTATGGCGGTGAATGCCAATTATCAAGTCTTAGCAACGATCTTTCAAATTATTAGTCTTCCGGGACAAATCGAAAAAAGCCAAAAAAATATTTTTCTCATAAATACTAAAAGGCAGTTCAAGTACACCGACTTTCCTAAACAATTCGATATAAAAAATGTCGCCTTATAAACAATTTACACATTTCGATGTCGGAACTTGAGCCGCATTAGGCATGTTTTTTATTGAAAATTACATCAAACAATACAGCCGTATTTACCGTCCTGTGACAATTTTATTCGGTTTACTTCACACGACTTTTCTTCCTGTTTCAAATCATCCAAAAACGAAGTAACTTTTCGATCGAACGAAAGATGGGGGCAAATAGGCGACACCCCTCTCCCCCTCCACCTCTACTCACAGGTCCATTACACACTTGCACTGGATAAATCCATCTTCACGCATCGTTTACAGCAATTCTGCAGTAACTAAAGGATGCCCACGACGAACCGTTGTGCGACGCGACGGAGCCTAAGACATTTTCAATCACTGACTTTACAATTACTCAATAACATGTAGATTAATAACGATATATTTACGTAGTCATAATGGAATTGTGAAAAACACTAAAAATAATTTATGATCGGTACTTTAATTAAATACGATGCAGTTTAACATTACAAACACTTTTAAATATGATTATTATAAATACCATCTTATGTGTTAAATTAAGACTGAACTGGAACGACGACTGACGTGAACTGAGACTACGGACTTCTGAGCTGAGTAGGGCTGGCAGGTGCCTGGAGTTTATAAAGTTGAGCAACGCTGATTCATCTGGAAATGTTATTTGTTGAGGTTTCTGCGAACAAATCCTTATCTCAGGATGGTGAGACGCTGGGGACCGGATGACATTACTATGTTAATATATATGTTTGGGAATCATGCTGAATAATCATTGTGGCTGGCAAGTCAGGGGTATAACAGCTTCCCCGTTAAAGACTAAACTTACACCCCTTTGTGAGTGTATGTCATAGGCCTCCTAACCTTAGGCATACGAATCGGAGAATTGACTGTATCGGTGTCAGCAATATGTTTGGGATCTATGTTACCTTGGTTTGACGAGGAGTTTATAAGATATCTAAGAAAATTATTACAATTATAGATCTTAAACGTATAACATATGTAAAACATAATACTTAATATGTATAGTATATGAATAGAAATTACCATATTCTAAAATATGCGGTTTGTATACAACTGAGTTCACAATGCGAACGATTTCTCAAAATGTTCAATCGTTACCATTAGGGGAATCTAAATTAATGTTTTTCAATTTCTTAAATGATCCAGGTTACAGAAGTAATTGTTATCTCCAGCTTAGCGGATGGGAAAAAGTAATCAAAACATGTATATTGTCTGAGTCTAAGGATATATTTCTTGATACAATTGTTTCCGTGAAATAATGGATGGATATAAAATATTATTTTTTCCAAACATAACAGAATTCATTACATCTTCTATCTCGAATGATAACGTCAATGAAATATTCTGTAATATACTTAACGATCCCATAAATTCAGATTTATATAGTAAATTATTTGATACAGCACTCAGATTGTTTACATTCAAGGTAACACTCTCAGCAGCCCTATTCAGACTGTTCGTTACCATTTATTTAGTTTAACGCTTCTTGAAGCGCTGAAAGTGTTGACGATTTAATTAAAATATTGTGTTCCAGAAATTCTGCTATTCTTTTGATCTCTTTCTACAGTTTGAATGGAGTTGTTATAGTTTACCGCGTCATCTCCGTCCATTGTACTAAAAGATGTTTAAAAACTGTTCCAACAACCCTAAACCAAGCTGAGCGTTTGAGTATTGTAGAAATTAAATGGGACATGGAACCGGAATTGCTAACTTTATCATGATAATGAGTGGAAAGTGGTTGAACGAGATTATGACACTTCATGTTGTCAAATATATTATGCTGTCTGGAACGAAATTTCAGTGTTCCGGAAATAAAATTGACTTTTTCCAAATGTGGTTTTATGAAAAATATGTCCGTTGGGATAACAACTCTAAGGTGGCCATTGATTGAGTTTTAAAGAGCCAACAGGATCGAAATGTAGGGGAGAGTGGGGGAATTGGAGCCATGTAAGGAAAAGAAAAAAAAATGCAGTTTCGGTTACAATCACAAGCATTTATAGACAGTAATCGGTCTTTTAGTTACCCGTCTTTCAATAATTGCCAAGGAACATAAAAAAATATAGCCTTAAATAGGTAAAATCACGTTTTTTATGAATCTTACTTTCGCTTCCATTACCCCACGCATCGGGTAATGAGAGCCATGAAGCCTTCATATGTGTAATGAGAGCCATGAAATAACACTAAACAAAATAAAATCCTATTTTTATCTATTAAAGAGGAACTTAAACAATCCAAAATTTTTAAGTAATCAACAAAACATAAAATAGAACATGAGGATCTAAACAAAAATTGCAAAGATAATCTATAGGGTGATCGCAACCTGAACACTCAGAATGGGCCCATTTGCCACAAGCTTTGCAACGATACCATAATTCTTCATCTTTACCAACATCGTTACACATCATACATACATTTTCCTCCTCAGAGTATTCAGAATCATCATCACAAATATTATATTCATTGATAGATGATTCGTCAGAAGTGCTGTCTTGGAACAAATATTTAGTTCCTCTGATAATATTTTTTTGAGATAATTTATTCTTAACCTGTCTCTTATTCTTAGATTTATATATTTGTATTTTCTTTGATTTATTCCCCTTCATCTCTCTTTTATTCTTTTTCTCCTTCATCTCTCTTTTATTCTTTTTCTCCTTCTTCTCCTCAAAAACTTCCTTCATAGGAGTGCTAGTCAAAACTTCCGAATGTTGTTTGTTTCTGTTATCTTTTGCTGATTTTGCTGATTTATTGGGAGGAGGACTTACAACATTTAAGATATGGGCAAAACTTGTAGAACGTTGTGGCGAATCTCTTCTCTGCACATCGTGTTGTGATGATTGGTCCCTGGCGGGCTGTCGAGAGGTGGTTGATGTTTGCAGCCCCTCTTGAGCGGAAGACACTGGTTGTGAAGTAACTGTAGCAATTGTTTCCGAAAGGCTAACAGTGTTTACCACGTTAGTTGTGTTGTCATTACTTTCGTTCTGGCCAAGAGGTAAAAAATCTTCATCTGAAAAAACAGATGGGTCCATAGGAAATATTCCAGTAGTTTTAAAGCCAGATATTTCCTTGTCGAGAGATGCTAACTTTGAGTAAGCTTTATTAAATAGTCCAGCTATTTCGTATGGAATTACTTTAATCATGTTTCTAGATTTCATGTACATATCGCATTCCCTTTTGTAAGCTGTTTTTAGTGGACCAAAAAAACGTCACATCTAAAGGTTGTAGACGATGTGACGAATGTGGAGGAATACTCATCATAGTTATATAATTCTTTTTGGCCATCTCATAGGATTCCAATGTAGCATGACTGTTATGATTGTCCATAATGAGCAAAATCTGTTTTTCTGCAGTAGGACTTGTAAATTTTATGAAATGTTCAAGCCATGTTATGAATATTTGCTAATTAGTCCACCCATTTTTGGAACATGTATAAATAGTTCCCGGTGGCCCATCACGTTCTAGCTGTGGAGAGTGTCTTTGTCGTGGAAAAATAAATAAAGAAGACACATAAATGCCTGTAGCACTCTTTGCACAAATTACTGTAACATTTTTGCCCCTCTCCCATGAAGTCGCTGCACCAACACGCTTCCGTCCTTTAAGAGCAATAATATTATCTGGCACATGGACTGTAGAAAATATTGTTTCGTCCATATTGAAAATGTTTTGGGGCTCAAAATGAAATTTTGTCATTACAGATTCCAGATTACTAAAGAAACGTGTGACTTCAGTCTTATTAAAGCCCAGAATCCTGTTTATACTGGTCGCTTCAGGCTTTCTAATACTGAGTTCTCGATGTCGGTTCATGAATCCGTACCACCAATCTTTCCCAGCTATTTTTTTTCAGTATTAAATCTATTCTGGACACCGAAGGTCACAGCCATATTGTAGCATATTTTACGCAGTTGGATGCCTGTTAAACCATAAAATATATTAGACATATTAAGTATGTGGTTAACCAGTATCTGTTCCTATTCACTAGTGAACACGGCTTTTCTACCGAGCGACGGAGAACGACTGTAAGTATCATCATCAGAAATTGCTAACCTGTACCGTTTTTTCAGTGTGCTGTAAGGTATTTGATGTTGTTGTGCCGCTTTATTAACCGATATTCCTTCATTTCTTATAGATTTTATTGCAGACTCTAACGTAGCTGATGTCCAACTAGCCTTTGACGTCGTCCGCTTTCTAGTTCTTGGCATCTAAAAAAATAGATAAACAATACTGTTAAATTTGAATTTTGCTACTCGTAAGGGGTAATAAGAGCCACGGCGGGGTAATGGGAGCTTGAGTAGCTCCCATTATCCGGCAGTTAACCATCTCAAAATACCGACAATAACCTAAAAAACTTCGCTAAATAAGTTTCTCTTTCAATGTTATCATAAAATTGAATAAATAATGCATATAATAGAGGCAAAATACGACAGAATAATTAAAGTTTAGGTACTCACTTTATTTGAGAGATTTTGCACTTTTTTGTGGCGAGATCACTCCAAACGCACTTCTTCTTGTCACCACTGTGCGCGTGCTACTGGGCCGGCCGGCGGCGATCACGTGACACGAACGAATGTTCTCGAATGCATTCCTGTCAGTTTCGTGCGACTAGTGCGTTCCAGTCTGTGTAAATTTTAGTGGCTCCCATTACCCGCTAGCTCCCATCGCCCCACTCTCCCCTATACCGGGATTGCCCTCTGCGGGTTGTTGAATGAACGACGGCGCTGTTAAACGTATAAAATAAATTTGTGAGAGTATAATGTTCACTATTATATTTTCAAATTACTTGCAAGAGTTGTAAACTAATTTATTAAAACATTTGTAAAAATGTAATTGCGGTAGTAAAAAAGTGTAAAGGGAAGAAAACAAAATTGTGTAGGACTTGGTGTCATTGTTTGTCTTTGCTGATTTCACTTCATCACAATGACGGGTTACATGGCGTCGGTATATTAATAGTCAGCGAATTTCTTTTGGCAAATGAGAATCGTAGTAGGCCTGTCACGTTTCCCTCGATTTCGATTTATGTATGTCCGCAATATTTTAAGACTTCGTTTGTTTCTCAATTTGTTCAATTACATCGAAAGTTATAAAAGAATTAGTGCAGCGGGCTGGCGGCCGCGCACTTCCCGAGCGCTGAACTCGAATGGGGCCACCTCGGATTTTCCAGCACTGAAAGTAAAGTAACTCAGTTTTTATTTTACACATTTTCTATGTAACATTGTCTATTCTTTCAAGTGGAGTAATTAGTTTTTTCAAAAAAATATAATTTTTCGGCATATTCCATGAAAAAATGCTATTTTCAAACTAATTTCTTAAATAAATAATCGATCGTACACTCTACGGTAGGTAACGGTTGGTTATTTGGATAACCAACCAAAGACTGTATGTCAAATTTTTCCGAAATTACAACCATCTAGCTTTATGCGTGTAAAACTTGTAAGATTTTTAATCAAATTGAAAGCGTCTTTCGGGTTTCGGATAGATTTATAATTTTTATTTGATATTTATATGGCCGTTGCTCTGAATATAATTATTATAGCTGTAATATGACATACTAAAATTACGAACATCTAGCTTCAAGTATGTAACACTTGTGAGATTTTTAATGAAACCGAAAGCGCCCGTTAGGTTTCGGACATATTAATAATGTTTATATTATCATATTTTTAAGGCCGCTCTTCTGAATTTGACTATTACAGTTACACTATAATATACAAAGGTATCTATTTGAAAAATTACAGGCGTCTAGCTTCACCCGTGCAAGACTTGTGGGATATTTAACCAAATCTAAGGCGTACGTTAAATTTCGGATCTGTCAATAATTTTTATTTGATGTCAAGGTATTATAATTGTAACATAAAATATTAAGGTATATAAAATTGCAAGCATCCAGCTTTACTGGTGTAAGACTTTGAGATGTTTAATCAAATCGAAACCGTCCGTTGGATTTCGAATGTATTATTTTTATTTGATATTTATATGGACACTGCTCTGGTTTGATTGTTGTAATTATAATATAGCATACTATTGTATCTATCTGAACAAATACAAACGTGTAGCTTAAAGCATACAAGAGTTGTGAGGTTTTTAACCAAATCGAAAGCGCCGTTGGGTTTCGGATAAATTTGACATCCCCTTCTACAATGGACGCACGCGTCTACTATTTCCGGAAATAACATTATTTCTGCAACAAACTAAGAATTAATAGCAAATTATTGCATTTCCTCTACTTACTTTGAATTTTGCGCTAAAACGCTCGCAAATGTCATGGCCTCCGCCGCGACGTCACAGCCAAGTAAACATTGCGTTGTGTCTACGTTCAACGAAGAAAGTTACATATTATATTGCACATTTCGAGTGTTGAAAATGAATTGGAAAGTTTACAAGTACTGTGAAGTTCCTCAGTGTAAAAAAAGATCAATAAAAACACTAACAAATTATTTGTTTACGTTCCAAACAAGAAAATAATGAAGCTCGCACGGCGAGACCCAGCAGTTATAACTACGTATTCGCCAATTTAATTCTGGGAAGACCACTTTGATGTAAGTATTTACTATATATCGATAGGTGCATAAACCAGCCTTAGTTTGAGATGAAACAAATTATTGATAAGTAAATTATTGTTGAGGTTATGGTTAATTTGGTCTTTGTTATTATCCTTTATCAATTTCAATGGACAACTTTATTCTCACTTCAGTCGCCAAATGATATGGAAAATTATGTGCAGTATTATTTGATGGGGCCGGTGTCACAAGTGCGTATGAAAGCAGAGTGTATTCTCACAAAATTTGAAAGTCAACCAATTAGAAATAAAACTAACGTCTAACACCATAGAACGACTGTATATACTTAAGAAACGAAAGACGATGGCTCTTGAAGAACGTGAAAAACAATTAGAAGAAAGTAGTTTGGTTACGGGACATTTGGATTTGGAAGAAATTTCATTCGGACGTTCAGGTACACATTCTTCAAGTGTTATGTAATTAACTAAATAATGAAGAAAGTTGGCAGTTTGTTACCTTCCATATAATCTACATATATAACCTATCAAAGATTACTGTACCTGCCTATCCTGTTTACCGTTTTTATGAAAATCAACAGGTAAAAATATGTGTCTATGAAAAAGGTTTATTTCATCATCTCTGTATTGTTACTTTAGATATTAACGGCTATAATCCACTGTTTGTCTATTGTTTATATACACATATACGCCTTCTGTAACTCACCCAGAATCATCACCATTAACAAAATCTTT
Organism: Druceiella hillmani; assembly: GCA_039881145.1. Lineage (NCBI taxonomy): Eukaryota > Metazoa > Arthropoda > Insecta > Lepidoptera > Hepialidae > Druceiella > Druceiella hillmani. Next base: position 26,501,698 of record JAYKKI010000024.1, on the reverse strand, counting down.
TCAAATATCACCATCACCAAAATCTCTTCAAATGGATTCCGCTTCTGACTGCAGCAAGATGATAGAAGATGGTAAAAAAACAAGAGGCTTTGAACATTCTAGAATGCACATTGAAGAAAATCATGAGGAATCCACGTTCGCACATCGGCATTCCTATAAGCTGTTACTAATTAAGTAATTTGATTCAGGAGCAGACAAATATACCCGCTAACCATATTTTGCTGTGTATTAGATTAATTAATTCATTCCGTCAATTCGCTGAAGACTTTACCATAGATCCAACCAATAAGATTTCCAGAATGCAATTACAATTTTAAGAAAATCACCCACATATTATTCGTTAAATGTTAAACATAAAATTTGTACATTTTTAAATTGTGCTGTAATTAGAGTTGGCCACGCAAGAAAGTAACACTTTTTTAGTCCACTCAAATGCATTTGCATCTGCATCTGTGAATAACATATATTAGCTAGTTTCCCATTTTTTGTATAATTTATATAAATTTTTTTCACTCATGGGGCACTTGATCTTAACAATGCCATCTTGAGAAATATCATCAGGTTAACCGGCTATCACAGGATAGTTTTTAGAAACATCAATCCAGTTTCAAATTGTTTGGCCAGTTTCATACTAACCGTTTCCCGTACTTCATCCTCTAACTTCTGCCACGTTTCATGGCTAGCGTGTCTGGGATCTCCCCCCACCCGTCCATGATTAGTGATCTCAGTGGCCATATCTTAGTTCCTATCTTAGGCTATTTTTGTGCTGTAGTCTGGTGTCATCCTCAATTTTATTTATTATTGCGTCATTTTGAGCTACAGATGTGTCAATCACGAACGAAAGAACCAGAGGGACCCTCTCTTTTTAAATGAAGGAACGATCGAATCACGGAGTTGTGAATGATTCGGTTTTTTTCGTCAATACCAATGACGCGATCTCATTCACGATTGTTTGAGTGGATCGATAGCTTCACTCGAGTCATATGTCACAGACTACTGAAGTACCTACACACATGGTCGCGATTGATGATTGGTATTTTGGTTTCGATTCGGTTCGCGGCTCATTTTTTCTTGGGGAACATTTCGTTAGACGATCGTACCGCGTATCGCGCCAGCCGCAAGGCGGCCGCATTTGCATCGATGAGTTGTACACAATACGTATATAAATATTGAATAGGTATTACAGACTATTTAATGTCAGCGGACGCGATTGTTTATAAACGAATACATTCATTGTACGCCAGTGTAACAGACGAACAATTGAACTAATATATACGTAATTTTATTAAGATTAAGAATTACATGAACTGTTTAGTGTTACGTCTAACAGACTTTTGGAAAGTTGTTGCTTGATTTTAATCTGTTTACGATTATCATATTCGTATTAATACAATGAGTTGTTATAGCTATCTAGCTTGGATTGTTTACCGACGTCCAAACTTCTGTAGTTAAACAAATTGCTCAGGATTGTAACAACTTATTGTTTAATTTCCTCGTTGCAAGAATACAGTTTCGGAATCAAAGAAAGTGAAAGCGTTTTCCTGCCATATCGTAATTGAAATTGGCAGCGGTTATTGATACTGCATCAAACTTGTTAATGCACACAAGTAGACGTGGCAGTGGTTATTGATACTGCATCAAACTTGTTAATGCACACAAGTCAACGAGTCAGTGGTTATTGATACTACATCAAACTTGTTAATGCACACAAGTCGACGTGTCAGTGGTTATTGATACTGCATCAAACTTGTTAATGCACACAAGTCGACGTGTCAGTGGTTATTGATACTGCATCAAACTTGTTAATGCACACAAGTCGACGTGTCAGTGGTTATTGATACTGCATCAAACTTGTTAATGCACACAAGTCGACGTGTCAGTGGTTATTGATACTGCATCAAACTTGTTAATGCACACAAGTCGACGTGTCAGTGGTTATTGATACTGCATCAAACTTGTTAATGCACACAAGTCGACGTGTCAGTGGTTATTGATACTGCATCAAACTTGTTAATGCACACAAGTCGACGTGTCAGTGGTTATTGATACTGCATCAAACTTGTTAATGCACACAAGTCGACGTGTCAGCGGTTATTGATACTGCATCAAACTTGTTAATGCACACAAGTCGACGTGTTAGTGGTTATTGATACTGCATCAAACTTGTTAATGCACACAAGTCGACGTGTCAGTGGTTATTGATACTACATCAAACTTGTTAGGGCTAAACTTTAAAAAGTTTGATTTAATAATCTTTAATGTTTCATAAAGTTGCGGCAAAATGATTTCACTCATGTATTTTCTTCCGAATTTCGGTATAATTAATTTAATCGTTTTATTAAATCCAGTGTCCTCCTATGCACATAGTATAATTATATAATGCAATCATTCCAGCTACAGCGTAGTGAATTTCGAATGATCTCGACCCATCGATCTCCCGTTTCTTGATAAATGCATCCTCAAAGGTTTGCCGTACATTTGATGTTATTTTTTTGTAGACTTAAGAAATGGGATGTTGAAGCTTTCTTAAAATTGGTCTGATTCTAAATGGTTTATCAAACTCCATCTGAAATGTGTTGAATTCTTGAAAATATAATTGGTACTTATGATTTTTTAAATGTTAATATCATTTAATAGTTTTAATATATCTTGTGAATATTGAATATATTTGGCGTTAATTCTGTAGAAATTCATTATTCACAATTAAATGAAACTGCGTGATGTAGTATTAGTTCTACTTTCTTTACCTCGACCTAGGTTTCGTTGTAATACAACATCTTCAGGTAGGATATTAGCAAAGATTCTAATCTTCTGAATCTTTGCTAATAACCCACCTGAAGATGTTGTAATACAACGAAACCTAGGCCGAGGTAAAGAAATTAAAGAAAGTAGAAATAATACTACATCACGCAGTTTCATTTAATTGTGAATAAGTTGTGAAAATAAAAATAGTTGTAATGCATTTTTTTAAGTTTTTTAAATTATTTAATAAGAATACATAAAACGTTCTATTACATAACACCATCACGATGCTCCCGAGACAGCGCCATCAACAACGTCTAGTCTATTCAATTTCAAGAGATAATTTTTGTAAACAATGGAATTTGACAGTTAAAATATGGACGGCACAAATATATATTCGATCAGCTGACGACTATTTGTAAAATTCATTGTATTATACGCAGAGTATTATAAAATTATATACGTAATCAAAATATTAACTTCAGAAAGTTCCACTATAAAAATGTTATAAATACAAGTGTTACATCATTATTTTACTGATACAAACTGTGAAATTTTACACGGTAAAATTGGACAACCCTCCATTTTTTTGCGAAATAATCAGGCGTCTCAAACATTTAGTGAAAGTATTCGAAATCTCGACGCTGAAAAAGTCTAGACCATATATGATATGCATTCATTTCATAAGGCGTTGGAATGAGACATCTACAATGTGTCAGCTTACGCTGCTATATTTCTAGATTTGATTACCTTATATACAGATATAGTTATGGTATATTTGGCGTATAGATAATTAATCAAACATTGTGACATGTGTTATTTTCTTTTCAAATAAGTGTTGGTACTAAAATATTTTCCATTGTAGCCTACAAATTGTATGCGTACTTTAGAATAATGTTTTTATAACAACTGAGCCTTTACTCTTATTTCGATGTATATTTTCTAAAAACATTCTTAATATTAGACATATTTATTTCAAAAACATTAGAAAAAACTTTACTGTTAAGAAGTGGGAATCCGTTAAAGTGGGCCGCTCATATAAGGATAAGATGGCCATTTAATTTCCGGGTCATTTTTCCTTCCCTTTGCCTTTTTAGTTACTTTTTTCTTTATTCTCGTGAAGTTTTTCTTTTCCGTTTCTTGTTTCTTCATTTTCTTGCCACAAGGATTGCAAGAATTGTTGACTGGCGTGCAGTTTACATGCGGCCATAATTTACAAACAATTCATTGCAGCTAATCTTCTATTTTTTCAGTCTCGTAGTAATTTTCACCGCATTCCACGCATCATGTATATTATCTTCGGGACCGGAATTTTTACCGGCTAATTTTATCGTTTCTTCTTCATCAGAACTTGAATGTAATTTCATTTTTTGCTTTTTATATTAAGAATTTTCTTCATAATCTTATTGTTTCTATTTTCCCTTTCCTTTTTTTGACTAATATAATCCAGGGATGCGAGTACATTTGCTACTTGCTTGGACAGTTTCCGAATGCTAGTAAGCAGTTTTACAACTGGGTACGTGTCAGTTAGGTACTTTGAAGGCGTATCTTTTTGTAAGCACCCTCATTAGATCTTTATGTTAAAGGCACTGTAGGTGGTAGTTCTTCTTGAACCCGTTCAGATATAAGATCCTCAAGTACCATTGAAATCCTTTAATAACTCTGTCATTTTTAAGATTATCAGATTTGTAGGCATAATCTGGAAGCTAAACTTAGTGCCACTTATGAATTTATTAACAGGTTATTGTACTGAACGAAAAAACAGTAAAAACAAAATAAATTTTAAAAATGTTAACGCTACCACATCAAATATCAACGTACTAAAATCTGAGGTAAACTGAAACTCTGAAGTTTAAAAACGCTTACTTTTTAATTTTTTTTCAATATAAAATGTATACAGCAACGTACACGTTCGAGTGACAATCGCTCACCAATCTTAGCTCACCGCACCTAGAGCAAAGACAGTTAAATTTTTCGGTCGGTCGTTTCATCCAACAGGCCATATCATACTGAATTACCCTACGCTAATACCCGGAAACGCAGCCTTGATTGCATTTATATATATTATAGTGCATTCGCAGTGATTCCTTATGACGCATTTTAATAGTCTTACAAAAACAAAACGCAAAAAATTATAAAATGAGCGGCATAGTGTACTAAGTGGAAAATAATATAATGATTAAAATATTATTCTGAAAAGTAAACATTACATAAAAAACTTTTGCAGTTTCGTACATCTATATTAAAAAGTAATATACGTGTGTCAATGGCTGCGGAAAATGTAATGTTTACTTCATCTCAAAATCTTGGACAAATAATTAAATATTTATTTCAAATTGACATACCTATATTATTTTTGTACTACTCGAATAATCTGAAAAATATTTGTATAGATATTAGAAAGTGAAGAAATGTAATACCCATTTTTATGGTCAATACACCTTGAGACTTGGTTAGTAATATTATTTTAAAACCGTACTCTCATCCGACTTTTAGAAAATCATCAGTTTATCAAATAAAAATGCCGATTTGTGCTGATGAATTTTGTGGGGCAAGAAACTTTTATTCTCCATTCAAATATGTACGACTGGTAAAACTAAATTAAGTAATAGTTTTTGTTTTAAGGACAACCAATGCGGGTTCGTATAATTATCTATCTCTCCGCCTGTTGCACACGAAATCTAACAATTGTATTGGAGTGGCCATATGTAAATGTACGTAGGACTAATAAATCTGAATTAATCCAACGCACAGCATAGCTAGTATGATTATTTGCGACATTCATTATTATGTTTACAAGGGACACACTTCTTGTCCAAAGGATAATTAAATAAATTGGCGTATTTATACAATTATAAATTAGAATTTTGAAATGAAATAAAAAAGTGTTTGTTTACGCAAATATTTTGAGCGAACTAAAGTACACTTTATCACAGCTTTCACATTCGATCGCGAGTAGCTACGTCCGTCCACATAGGTCCAGTTGCATATTTGACTAAACATTTTGATCCTTTTATATCTGTCTTCATGACGCGACGAGTGAGTGAAATGATTGAGTCGGTGAAACGAAAGAGACGCCGATCACTCCTGAGCTAGTGATATACTGATACATTTTGATTTCAAGTGAGCGAGTGATAGATATAATCGTAACATGTGAGCTATATCTTTTACATCTCTCACTCGTGAGTTACACATCTCTATTCCGTAATACTATTTCTCAGTGATATTAGCAAAAGGCCGGCCTTGCCGGCACTAGCATTAGGCACGACCATCTTTGGATATCGGTGTGAAGCCCAGATTCATAGTGATGTAATTGTATATATATGCAGTGTATTTTTTCCGTGAAGTATTATTGTATTTCTTGTATTTCATACATTAGTTCGTTTTTAAAAAAATATTTTAATCATTACTCAAAAATTAAGTATTAAATTAAAGATTACTTTGTAACAATTTTCTGTATAACTTAACATTTAAATAATATTCTATCCAAATTTTTGATATTATTTCATAATATATCTTTCTTTTATGTAACATTAATACTTTTAAATTGTTCGAAACACTTCATCTGACTTGTCTGAATTTCTTTTAAATATAAAATATAACCTATATAAGTTACGTATGTATACAGTATAAATATACACACTAATAAAAATATATTTTTTAAAATTCAGAGATAAGATACGACGGCCATTTAAATAATGGAAAAAAATAACTGCCCGCTCGCATACCCGCGGTACAGTCGACACACAATTTTTCAACCTGCTTAGAAATTTAGTCTGGCGGTTTCGGTATTATTTAATGAAACTTGAATAACGATTTCGGAAATAAACTTATATAAGTTTTATTAAATAATGGTGATTCAAAGCTGTTGTCGAATGTCAGCCGCGTAGTTAACAAAATAATCACGGCCCGCTAAAAATATTTGATCATCTAGTTTCACTGTCGTGTTTACATAAGAAACCCTGTATAAAGAAGGAAATTCAACGTAAAGAAATTCACTTGTGAGCGACCTGAATAATTCGAAACATCTTTTTTATTTACGTTTTAACCTTGAAGGAAAAAACCCTTTAAGGTTGAAGCCGGATAAGAAAGGCGAATGTACCTCCTCCCCCCATCCCGCTTGGGTCACGGTCATCGACACGGTCATTCTCATGACAATTACATTAATATACAGACAATTTCCATAGAACATTTCTGTATATTAATGTAATTGTCATTGCCGTTTCCTGCATAAGGTGAAAATAGTAATTTTAAAAATATGACTCGCTAAACGGCTGGAACGATTTAAATGAAATAAATGTTATTCGTGTAAATGAGGAATGCTTTTACTAAAGAGAAAGTGCGACCTGCAAAATGCATTTATTAGAATTTGTCATAAAATTTACTTCGGTTCATAGGACGGTTTGTTGTCATTAGAAAATGTTTAAAACTTTTCTCTAAAGCCCGTATTTTTTGTGATTATTTTTTGAAAATCAATAAACAATTTTAAAAATTTGGATGACCCCTTCATTTTCTGTTCTAGTGTACATCGTAAATAAATATTAAAAATGATTTATCGTAAAGAGTTACATAGAAAAATAATTCGAGCCTGTAATAATATATTAGATACAATAAAAAAAGTAATGAACGTTTATTTTTTTACGTCAAGTATATATTTTTCAAAAATTCATAAAAGATATATGTTAACGGCATCAGATAATTCCAAAAAAATATACTATAATTGCACAAAGCCGATAAAGTGGTTTTTTCTGTATAATTATCGTTCTTTATCTTTGTTAGTTCCTCCATAAGCATGTCTCAGTCATACTTTTAACGCATATTTATATTATTAAAACCAGGTCAGTCATTGAACAGACACAAATCGTTCGTAAATTGTTCATCGTTAGCCGTTATAGTCGAGCGCTAAAATGTTGCGGGCTAATATTATATTCTAAGAAAATCATCTTTATATTAGTGTCGGTCGATGTGTACAAAATGACCGTGGCTGTGGCCTTTCCATTAATTGTGATGCGTATATTCGATTTTTGCGCGAAAGGTGAACGTCTAGTGAGCGGCCAGGAAGAAATGCACTCCAACTGAATATAAATAATTTCAAAGATTTTTTTGTATGATTTGGCTTCCCAAATGCAACAAAAAAAGAAAAACAACAAAGTAACCTTGTATCAAAATAAATTTAATTCATAGCTAAAGCGTTAAGGATCAAATCATAATACAAATTCAAACTTACTACCGTGTAACAACCAACAGTTGTGAAAGCGCCGTCGGTTTTTGAAAGACCGATTTTTAGTTAGCGATAAATTTATATAATTTTTCCCGTGATTGTTCCGCGAAACATCAAGAGGTTCAGGAAAGAATTATATCAACCCTAAACTAAATAATGAATAACAGGAACAGCAATTACATTGGCGACTACTTAGTATGAGATATACTGACAAGAACATGTACCCTAATATTAGTTAAAATACTGTAAAGTTTCAAGTTTGGTTTTAACATTGTAAATAAAAATTAATGGAAAAATTTATATTTTCAAAAGAACAAGAAACAATTATTTTTGTATTCGGATTTTAAGTTTTCAGTGATAAAACTAAATTATGTACAAAACTACGTGAAATTTGACTGGTTGCGCAATATTTTCCTGAGCAGATTCTGATTCTACCTATCTATTTGAAGAACCGTTCTTTACAAAACAGTGATTTGTTATATTTTGCTTTTTATTTAAAAGATATAATAAACAATGTACTTAAGTTATTAATACCGCCCATATTCGATTGACTAACATTTTTTTGTAAATATTATTATTTCATTTTTACGACGAATCACGAAATACAGTTGTGGTGGTCAACGCGTGTTGCGACTTAGCCTCCATTTTGCCTATATTAATTAAATTTTAAATCAACGCCCAGCCTCGGCCGCTCTTTATAGAAACGTGAAACATAAAAGATTCTAGGTACGAAAGCTTATTAAATAATCATTTATAATCCGGAAAGTGGCTAAAATGGAGGTAGAAATTAAAAAAAATATTTTCTATTTATCTAGGCAACTGTAAACTTAAACTTCGAAACTGGCAGTTAAATATTCTAACTATTGCCAACAAGTGTTTTTATTCAACATTAGCTTACACACGATAAATAAATGGCATCCGTTTCACTCAGAAAATACCTCCCATATATGAAACAGGAGTTGTAGATGTTAGCTCTAGAGAAGTTGTACATGCACTCACCTGAATATTTTCGTTAGTGAATGAAAACGGAGAGAATATTTCGGCAATAGAACCGCCGATAGCAAACACTGCACTACAAACTAAACAAAAAAAATACACGCAACACACTTCATATTGCACTCTATATAAAACACTAAAATACCAACAATATATAATAAAATCTCACGACAAAACAGCTAAACAATAACCGAAACTATTAAACGGTGTTCTAAATTCAAAATAACAAAAACTTTACAATCGCCGAACAAATGCAACGTCAAACAAAAGGCGCGCATCTATTGTTTCTGTATTGCCATAGTAATTATACTTTTCTAGAATTATAATAGTTATTTAAACTGATGTGAACTGCATAAGAGAAATTTCCAATGCAAGTTTTTGTAAGATATGATATTTAAAAAAAATTGATTTACAATTTATTACAATAACTTTCCATCTCTAAAGAGATTTTGAAATAAATTTACCCTTTGAGTACATATTAATTTTCTTAATTAAACGATTTACAGAATTTTTCATCAAAACTGCTTAGGTAAACGTAAATATTTTGCCTCTTAAATACTTCCATGTTTCACTTTTTCTTGGACTACAGTTTATCTTTTCCTGTAACATTTTATAAATGTTTAATTTAAAAATATTAACGTAGAAATATTGATTTGTTACACGGACACTTTATTAAAATTTCTTTTAATCTGACCTTGACAAAGTCAATTATTTTGAAATTATTCATTAAATTCTCAAACATTAAATGATACTCATACTTTTTACGAAAACAAACGCACTGGTTTTAATTTATGCATTAAAAAAAATATATGTCTTTGGAAAAGAATTTATGAAGTTGGAAGAATTCATTGGTTGATTGAAAATTTTCTAATAAGAAAATTATCAAAATTGAATTTAATATTAAAACCATTACTATCTTAAAACATATAAAAATTAAAAGGTTTGGAATTGATGTAAATTGATTTTTTAACTTTCAACAGAATTAGAAAGGATGTTGACTAGAAAAGAACGTTCATGAGCATTATATTCAATAAAAACAATTTCTCCTACATTTTTATTATTTGACTTTCATTTTTATATTATATTGTAATTATAACAGTTTTACAATTATTTTAAATTATACCAGATATATTAAAGAAAATATTAAATTGCAAGTCAAAATAGACCTTTGGATTTTTGTTGTCACTTTGTTGTTCCAAACTTTCCCAAGCGCACTTTACTTGAAAAGAAAAAAAAATAATTGTCAAAACATTTCAATGTTATCAAACAGAAATTTTTAAAATGTGGACGGTAATATTTATTTTATTATGTGCGTTATGTGCTATTTTCTTAGATTGCCTTGGAAAAATGAATAGAATTAATATAGTAATTATCTTTTACGTTAAATAATGGGTTGGTACGGTGAAATATGTTCAGTTGAACAATTAGTAGTTTGGAAAATTTGTATTGAGTTTCAATCAAAACTTGTTGCTCTTATCGCGAATGAATCACTACGTGTGTAATCGACGTGGTCATCTTTATCGATTAAATTGTAAGTCGCCGATGAATTTATTATTTTCAATTTTATTATAGTTTCGTTACTAAAAAAATAAATAAATGGGTAATATTGCTCGAGGAAAACCTAACAAACATTTCATTGTACGGCAATGCAGTCACCGAATGACAAACTGATTATACAACTTCGCTTGCAACAGGGATGCTGTTTTTGTACAATTTGGTAATATGGGAAAGTTTTGGTTTTTTTATGATGAAAAAGTCAATACAAAAATGTTTCATTAGAATAATGTATTATTGTTTGTATTGAGAAGAATATGGTCCAAAAGTAATTTTTTACTCAGTACGTTCACCTAATTAACTATTACTTTATCACTCTAATGTGTGCCTGTAATAGATTAGTTACTGACTATTGACAATGAAATTTAATTTTTATTGAATTTGTGAAATAATTATTCACTGCATCCATTTTTTATTATCTCTGTAAGAATTAAATTTTGTATATTATTTTTAACATTATTCTTAACTTTAACACATATTCATATTTTTTTATACAAACCATGTTGTTAATGGGTAACTATGATATTGTATTATACATGTGAGTATCAATATGATATTCCACACACGGTATGCTTTTGCGGAATAGCAGGCATACATATATTACGGCTTTTGGAATTGTTGCAAGACACCCAATACGTCGTAAACCACGATCTCAGGAAAGTTTCTCATCTGTCTATCAAACATTTGTTCGGTTACTGCACCATTATTAACAGAACAAATGTTTGATGTGTTGTTTTCCATCGCAGCAAAAAGGAATTTCGAAATACTTCTGACTATGTAACAAAAAAAACCGAGTCTAAATTAATATGGACAAATTTAACGAGATATAATACAGGGACGATGTAGCTACCAGTTAGTTCGTCATCTCAATATATGTTACTGATTGTACAAATATACAAACCTCAAGACTGGTGTGATCACTGGTCGTCATCTCAATATATGTTACTGATTGTACAAATATACAAACCTCAAGACTGTGGTGTGATCACTGGTTCCGGTCTTTTACAGCGCAGCATACTGCGGGGTCCTAGGTTGAAGTGGTTTTCGTTTACTGCGGGGTTTTAGGGCTGAAGTGGTTTTCGTAGTTATTTAGCTAAATGCCACAGAACAGTGATGGGCAGAAGTGTCACTGGTGGGAGACTATATACTGCTGAAGCTACAACACATCTGTACAGTGCGGCGGTTCTGGGTATCACCGCCGCACTGTGCAGATGATATGATAAATGCATGCTGGGTATTGATAAACGCATTAGGGGAGAAGTTTAACAGTGGACTGAAACAGGCTGTTGATTGATGACATAAACCTCAGTCCATGGAAACTTTGCTATATTATATTTTATTTTTGTAAATTTTTATTTAAAGTCAAGATTAGTTTGTACTTATTATTTTTTTCATCTTCATAATTAAAATTTTACATTTTATTTTTATCTTGATTGTATCAATTATTATTTGAATGAAATCCATTACTGAATACAGAATGGTTCTTAATTAAATGTATTTGTTTAACTTAAATTAGTTAATATTATATCTTGTTTAATTCACTTAAATTAGTTAATATTATATCTTGTTTAATTCACTTAAATTAGTTATTATTATATCTTGTTTAATTCACTTAAATTAGTTAATATTATATCTTGTTTAATTCACTTAAATTAGTTAATATTATATCTTGTTTAATTCACTTAAATTAGTTATTATTATATCTTGTTTAATTCACTTAAATTAGTTAATATTATATCTTGTTTAATTCACTTAAATTAGTTAATATTATATCTTGTTTAATTCACTTAAATTAGTTAATATTATATCTTGTTTAATTCACTTAAATTAGTTATTATTATATCTTGTTTAATTCACTTAAATTAGTTAATATTATATCTTGTTTAATTCACTTAAATTAGTTAATATTATATCTTGTTTAATTCACTTAAATTAGTTAATATTATATCTTGTTTAATTCACTTAAATTAGTTATTATTATATCTTGTTTAATTCACTTAAATTAGTTAATATTATATCTTGTTTAATTCACTTGAATTAGTTTCTATTATATCTTGTTTAATTCACTTAAATTAGTTAATATTATATCTTGTTTAATTCACTTAAATTAGTTATTATTATATCTTGTTTAATTCACTTAAATTATTTAATATTATATCTTGTTTAATTCACTTAAATTAGTTAATATTATATCTTGTTTAATTCACGTAAATTAGTTTCTATTATATCCTTGCAATTATTTTTTTCATTTTGTTTATACTATTTTCAGGTGAGAATGTTAGACTACAAGTCTAGATGCTGTCAACAATTAAAAAATGTTAGAAAAAGTTATGGACAGAATACTTGTTCATACAATAGGATGAATTTTAATAAAACAATTGAAATTACCTTTGTCCAACCAAATGTTAATAGCCAATGTAAATAGCCCTTGGTCGATCTAGTCATGGCAGTCAGACGAAACACTTGAACAGTCAGCCGATGTCTTTGTTTACTTGTTAGCCTCAAAGAAACCACACGCTGTAACAGGTTTACCTGCTGTTTAGGTAAATTAGCTGTGCGCAATGGGTGAATAGAAAATAATATTTCTCATGATGTGAAACGACTGGAATCTAAATCAGGATCAAGAAAAGCTCTGAGCATGAAGTCATTGTTTCTGCTTTCCAAAAACAGCAATATTGACTGATGGAAATCAATCTCCAACATAAAAAAGAAGATGAATATGATGCGTTTGCTAAATATATTGCTGTCGTTACACAACATGTCCAGTTGATCATGAAATGCAGTCGGTCGCCTACTTCAGCTGCCTACTTTGGTCAATGACTACAGTAAACAACGGTGCTTGTTGGTGAAATCGTTCACCGGAGTGTAAATAAACCCTTAACAGATAAATAATTAAGAGTTAAAGGGGCATTAACAGATAAGAATAAAAAGTTTGCTATAGTTGGGGAAATTTCATGATTGCAGGAGAGTAGTAGATAAAATATGTAGGATTTATTGTTTCATAATCAAAATAATGTACACTTTTGGTTATATTGGCCTCTTATGTTCGTCACTTTGAATTATCGTACTTTGCGGACCGAACTGAGATAGCTCACGAAATACTTACAATAATTTTTGGTTATCATAGTGATTTTTTATTTATGTTTACGGTTAATTTTTGTTTACACTTTTTTATGGTAATAATGAAAATTGCATTTCGTAAAGAATTTTCATTCATAAGCCTGTATTCTTTAAGAAGCGGGGAAATTTTCTTTTTAATTTATTCATAAAAAGTTATCACTCATAGCTACATGACTATAGTAGAAATACTTCGATTATTTCATAACTACACTTGTTCTATACTATGTAATCTAAATATGAAAAAATTTCATTGAAATCGAATAATAATTGTTGGAGCTGTGCATTATGTTATCGGAAACGGTGGAATGGCTGGTGTCGCGTTTCGAACCCAGCCACCCCTGGTATTAATACCGTTTTCATAGCTTTAATCTGGTTAGAACAACTTCGAGCAAATTTTAAGACCAACGTTAGGCTTTTCAGACTTCTAGACAATTTCTGGCAGACAGTGAGGATCTGTAATTTAATTAATTAGAAATGACTCCTTTATATAAAATGTGATGTTTAGAACAGGAATGATGAAGGTTGGGAACTGAAAAGTGGCTAAAATGAATGTAAAGCGGTATGTAAACCATGTCTGTTTTTGATGCTGCACATGTTTATTTCAGGAAGGTGGCAGCTCGTTCAACAAACTGGTCTGGCCGACGGCACACCTTTAGATATTACAGGTAAAGTTTTTAATTATTTCACCCATTTTCTGAACAAATAGCGGTAGGAAAAGTAGGTAAGCCTACCAGTAGGAGAAGAAGGATATATTCCTTAATGAAATGAATGCCTGTTGAAAATCTCCAATGACATATTAATACACACGTTGGTAAAAGGTTACCTGTTTCATGATGATAGTTTCTATGTCTGGAAGTTTTTCTGCAAGAAAATAAAAACAGATTCTTAAACTCCATAGAAAGGGAGTTTGGGTGCAGCTGAATCTTCATATTGCTTTGACAAAATTGTGATATTTTGTTTAGAAAAAACTTTTTTCTCTTTTAAAAAATCCTCATTTTATGCAAAGTTGTGATTCACTAATTATTTACTAGAATATTTATTTCAAGTCTGATCAGGATGGAACTGTAGGTAATAGATGAGGTCGTATAATTTCACTCCTGTACATGTTGAAGCCTCAAATTAATATTTTTCAATTTTTTTATCATTGTTTTGGCCTCGGAATGATGATAAATTTTTTCCACAAAAGGTGGCTTCATTCAAATTGTGCAATTAAAGTCACTGATTTGTATTCAAAATTGTCAGGTACGCAGCACATAATTAATTTCTAATTTGGCACAGCATTGAAATATATTAACTTGCACGTATATCTCAATAGCCAACACTTAAACATATTGTATATATAACATTTAAAGGTATGGTTATATATAACACTTAAATGTATTATTATATATCACACTTAAATGTATTGTATATATATATAACAGTTAAACGTATTGAATATATGATACTTAAATGTATTGTTATATGGAATAAAGTGGAAATGTTGTGGTGACAAATTAAGTACTCGAGAATATTTTGTTTAATTACCATTTGCAGTGTCGGGTATTGTTTGAAAGAGTTAATAATGAGGATCTCGAGAACACTTTTTTCATAATTTCAGATAGTGATCTGCTGAGGTATATTGAATAATGTGCAAAAAAATATGAACTCGCCCTTTATTTCTGAAACTACTTCATCTAAAATTATGAAAGAAATAGGGTTTCCAGAAGCCCACACAAAGGTTGTTGGTAAAATATAGCAATTATCCTAGATCTTATAATTTATTAAATATGCGCCATGTTCTTACACCCGTTAAAGATATATTACGCTGTATATTTACTCTGTGGAAAATTAATATTTGTAAATAGTTTAACAGAGACACCGTGTATTATAAATGTACGTCTAAGTAAGCTTACAAATCAGTCCCTATATATTATAAAAGAAAATATCTGCCAGTCTGTATGCCCCCTATTAATTATTTACTTTCTAATTATTTAAAAACAAATAGCCACAAAACATTTTCTTCCACCTGTCCCTTAAAATGACTCACCCATAGACAAGGTATATTATTGAAAGTGTTAAAGGAACACTGGTCGGGCAAATAGGTGAGGGGGCTGTAACCACAAAACATTTCAATTTTAAGTGTCCAGGTTCGACGCGTCATGGACTGCCGCCATGGGTGTGTTTTTATCTTATCCCCCAAAAACTTAATTTCTCAGTAAATTTTGATATTTTCGTTTGAAAATATATCTATTAACTGATTTTAAAATGATCTTTTGTTTGTTGAAGTTTCAATGTAACTGTATGTTATACTTACTATGTGGCTGTAAGTTTCAATGTAGGCTGTGAATTATAATTATAGGTTAAATCTGTACTTCGTGGCAGGTATCCTTCTGACATAACGCATTGTGATGTGTACGTTACGAAGTAAAGGTACTTATTTGCTTGGAAATCACTTTATTAACTTTATTTCTTACTATTTTTCGAAACGTTTGCCCTTCATTTGCTTTTTGGTTTTTCAGAAATGAAGGTTTTCCTTTTCAAATTTTTCACCCACCAGTATATATTTACAGCAGCCTAAAAGTGAAGTTTTATGCTCATATAAAATGAAGTCCGTGTTTTGATTTTTTGAACAAACTTGTGTTGTGTCGATATAAATCCATCCATCTTTCATCCATTGTGAATATTTTATGTATGATGGTTATTTTAAACAATAGTCATGAGTGAATTTCACATCGAAGCTGGCGACACAGCTAGTTTCATTAAAGGCTCCCGTTCAAACAATCTGTCATTCGAAAAGTGTCACTTAACTGCCTGTTTAGTAGCCCTAACTAAACACTGACACTATATTGTTCTTTGAAATTGGGGTTGCAATATAATAATTTGTTTGCAATATAATAGAAAACATTTGCATTTTCGTCTTGGCTTCCCAACATTTTCTAAGAAAATCACATTCTTCTGTCGTAAACCAGTGATGTTCTTTTTCCCAGAGTATGCGAGCTATCTCAGATGCTGGAACTCCGGTCCGATGTTCTGATACTATTACACTTGTTGACGTGTCTCTTTCACTATGAACTCTTCAGATTATACAGTGGTCAGTGAATTGCTTGAATTAAGACCCACCTATACTCTCTATATATGCTCTGTAGTGTGTCATTGCTTCTGAGTTGTCACATCTTGCGTATCCATAACAGTAATGTTTTTACATAAATTGAATGTATTGGTAATATTAACTTATTATTAAACTGTTTACCGTTTTTATATTTTTACTTTGAATAGAATATCTTAATTTATTTTCCGAAGTGAGCAGTCATCACTTACATAGTCCCTTGGTAAAAAGAAGTGATGACTGCTCACTTCGGAAAATAAATTAAGATATTCTATTCGAAGTAAAAATATAAAAACGGTAAACAGTTTAATAATAAGTTAATATTACCAATACATTCAATTTATTTAAAACACTCATTCAGTTAGTTACACACTCTAATGTCCGGGGAAAAATTGAAAACTCATTCAATAAAATAAACCATAAAACAAGTACAGCTTCATAGTAAGCACAAAAGCAGGCAGACGAGTGAATAACCACTGCCGCTAGTTTGACCGATACAAGCAGTAATACTGTAAAACTTAGTTATTATTATGTTATATTATTACTCTGATGAATAAGACTCATATTTTATTATATTCTTTCTCAATTTTTAATTCTTTAATTATTCATAAAAGTACCCCAACCCCCTTTCCCTCCTCCATTCAAATATAATACAATTACTGATTACTTTGTGCGCCCCTGATCAACTCGTATCGACTCCCGATCATTACAATGTCTACATTATAAATATCTTAACATTTAATTTGGGAAGTCGATTAAAAGAAAGTCTTTAACGCTCGATACTAATGATATAAGAAAGTAAAATAAAGACATTTAGGTGAATCCGTCAGGAGTTGCGACCCACAAAGTATTTATGTTGAAAATAACAAAAACATTGTTTGTAAATCAAAAACATACAATGGTAGCAACAATTGCTAGTCACCGTCGTGAAGTAAATGCTGCTTATTTATTATTATCTGCTTCTAATTTAACAAATATACTGACCTTTTCGAGGGTAAATGTGTTTATTGTCAACTGCCCTTGAAAGAGTGTGTACTCAGTGCACAACACATCAGAAGCAAATTTTCTAAGGAATTATTATACTTTTATTAAATATAATAAAAAATATAAGATACAATAAAATAATTCGCTCCATCCACCAACAAAAATAACTTTAATATAGGACAACTTACAACAGAATATAATTTTATAAATTGTGGGCAACCGCCTTAAATATAGCTTTCATTACTCATTAATTGTATATATTCATATTGTTTTTGAATGATATGTCATTTTGAGTGTGTTTACGCACAAAAGATAACGCCCCAATTTTGTTATATTTATCATCAACATGTGAAATGGCAACTGACGGAATCATTATTCCGTCTATATTTAGAGGAATAGAGATGTCAACCAACGGGTAGGCTTCAATGTAATAAGCATATTGCAGGTATACATTATTAAATGAATGATTTAAATATTTGTTTAATTTATTCCATATTTAATCTACTTTATTAAATTATTATCTTGGTTTTATAATATCTCATAAAATTACAAATGAAAAGACAAAAATCTATTTAACACGACACATTTATTATCAAGTAAATTTATTAGTATTTTATTTAGTAATTTAATTGTTACAATGAAATTAAGTTGGAATTAAGATTTAGTTTGCACAAACGGAGAAAATAAGGCAACTAAAGATGATTTTACAGTTTTTATGTGATAAACCCGAACATCGAAAAATTGGTCTGAATTTAAAAAATGAATTTCTCTGACGACTCTACTTTCGTCTGAAATGTATTGCAGAATTACAATGAATGTTATATTAAATAAATATTACCAAGGTTCATTATGAAATACTGTCTACTGATTAGAAGCGGAGAAAAATATGCTATTTAGATGCTTAGTCGATGCGTCCAAACAGTATATTTTTGACAAACAAAGAGTTACAGGAAGGAACGAAAGCTTATAAACGGTAGAATTAGTGATGGTAGAAATATTAGTTTCCAATTGGCCCGATTAAATGAGAGTTTTGCTGTGATTTTTTGGATGTGCAGCAATTTTTTTATTTCGGTATGCAGGAAGATTGGTTGTAGGAGTAACAAGGAGTTTTTGAAATGCCAACCCCAATCGATCATATTACAAATTTGTGTCAGACACACGTTACCGAGATATAAGAAGAAAATTAACTAATTAACTAAACCCCTTTTTTAAATTGGCAGCTAAAAGGCAGTTGGCTCCCTGAAAACTCAGTTTTACACTCCGAACCAACCCACTACACATAGAAAACATAAAACCATTGCCTACCCAAAATGCACATATAAACCTTTTTATGACCATTTAAATGGACAATAGTAAACTTCGGTCTAGCCGTGGACAAATATGAAACACAAAGGATTACTCTTCACTCACATTTGCAATGTTTCACTTTATTTGTAGCCTCCTCGTACTTGGCTACATTAAACAGAATCAACTAAACACAACAGATACAACCAGTTCCTCTGCTTCAAAAAAAAAGGTTTTCTTTATACCACAATGTCAAATTGGAGACGCAATTAATGACAATTCCATATAATCTATACTAATTGAAGAGTATGCACAAGTATAGATTACATAATGTAATCTGTACTCGTGCACACTCTTCAATTTCGGAAGGCAGTATCGACAATGTTCAAATACTTGTAATGTTATGATAACATACAAATAAAGACGAGTCGCTTACACTTAAACTGATATTCAAGTCACTTATAAACAGGCTGTTATTTAAATTGTATTCATTACAAAATAAGGTTATTATAATCAATAACGTTTTCTCGTAACTTATTCCATTCCAGAGTCTCACTGTTCCGACGTTAATGTAAATGTTGGGTATTCTCCAGTAGGTACATGCAACCATCCAGTAGCAACATGGTGAACATCTTATATGGCTTTGAATATTGTGCGATATGATAATTATTTTACAGAAATAGAAATGTATTTTTCTGGAATTTCAATATTTTTCCCAAGTTTTATTTTCACGAAATTTCTCTTTATGATGATGAAATTTTTAAATGTAATTACGACCTAGAAAATGTTGCAAATAAATAATATTTTGTTATTAAAAAATAGTATTCCCTGTAGTAATTGCCCAAAATAAAAAAAAAATTATTTTTTATTTTATTTTTATATTTTCAAGAGTAACGAGAAAGAAATGCTCACCATACCAATTAACCAACAGCCGTCTGTATAAAGATTTTGTTAAAAGAAATTTCTCAATGTAGGGAAGTTATTTTAGGAAATATATTTTCTTTGTGGATTTTCAGTTTAAACAAATTCGTGTGAATTTTAATAACCCCATTTTATTAATCGAAACTTAAAATTCCTCGAAGCGTTACAATACATAGATAAACATTATTTCAATATTGAGCAGGTAGTAATGGCAACACTGAGCAGTAATATAACACACTAAATATAATTTTATCAGTATGTATAACACTTATATTTGATTTCAAATAACTTTCCGTGTCCGTATTACACCGTATTGGGCTTCATTGCTGCACAGATATATTTACAAAGAAAGGAAGTAACCCAATTACAGGGAGAATTTTAAATTATGAATTACATTTACTTCTAAATCATTTTATACCACACAACAAATATACAACACCATTAAAACTGCACAACATTATAAAAACATCTGTGCGAGTATCAACCAACCACCAATTTCATGACTATGGAGTAACTAAAGGTACATTACTTCATCACTGTATATATAACCTAACCTAACCTAACCTTTTCAGTTCAGAATTATTCTGCCTTACTCCGATAATGAAACTGTACAAATTTATTGACATATGGAAAATACAAAAAATACAAAACACAAACCAAAGGAAGTTAATTCTAATAGAACTCAAACTTGCAAATCAGAAACATGCACTCAATTATAAGGAAAATAAAACAAGAGAAGAGAAACTTACACTTACACAGAAACTTATTTTATTATGTAGAATGATGGATAAAAATATTATAGAAAGACGTAGGAGTACAGATTAAAAATATTAAAAGAATTTTTAGAAAAGTATATAAGTGACTAGACAGCACCAAACAAATTATGGATACATTTCAAAATACGTCTGGATCTACTGTCATAAATGTATAAGTTTTGATGCAAGATGTTACATAATTCTACCAAAACTTATACTATCATGTGAGTATCTCCAAATATATAAATATTAACTTGGTTAACAGTGACCCTGCATTACCTTTCCTGGAGACTGAATTAGAACTCTCAATAAAAAAACTTAAAACAAGGTAAAAGTCCCGGCCCTAATGGAATATCTAATAATGTGTTAATAACAGGTTTAAAAGTATTAACTAAACCACACACAAAACTTTTAAACATTTATTTATTTATATATTTCAATTTATCTAATTGATACATATGATGGACTTATTGTTATGAGAGCAATCTCTTAGAGCCAACCAGAACATGAGCCTGAAGCAAAAGAAACTGCCAAAAAATGGATGTTCTCTGTATTAGTTCTAGTATATGATGATGCAAACTTAATAACAAATTACAGAGTCTTTAGTCTATTATTATGTGTTTACAAAATAGCCTCATCAACTCTACTAAGACATGTAACAAACAATAAAACCAACCGATAGAACAGGCTGGCGTTATGGAAAACTTCCCTACGGTCAACCATACACACTCTGATATTAATAATAGAGAAATTTGACCTTGTATATTATGGTTTTATCAACTACTCAAAGGCATTCGACTCAACATCCCACAAATCAATATTAAAATCTTTAAACGAATCAGGAATAAACTTTGAGTAAAACTTACCTTTCGTATAATACAAAAAAATTAGAGCAAGAGTAAAGTTACCACCACCAGTCACCAGGTTTAGATTTACAGATGCGGAGTAAAACATGAAGATACACCTCACCGAAATTATTCATTGCTGTCATAGAAAATATATTTTACAAGTTTGTTCAGGAAAATATGAAGAATAAAACAATCAGAATACATGATAGGGTCTCTCGGGCAAGAAAGTGAGGCTGTGGGTTTGAAAGTAAAGCATGGTAAAACAAAGGCAAATGGAAACAAAACACTAACTTTAATTGATTCAATGCTTCTTGAAGATTTATGTGACTGTATACATTTGGGCCACATTACATCATTTAAGTCTTGTACAGAAATGGAAATAAATTGAGGAATAAAGAACACCTGGAATAAATACTGGGCTGTGAAAGAAATATACAAAGGAATCAATGAAAGCCTCATATCTTGTCCAATTTATGCCCGCCCTACTTGAAAAATGCTAGGAAAATTCTAAAAAAACTAAAAGTATGTCAAAGAATCGAACGTAGCTATATCAATATAAAGTTAAAAAACCCCTTGAAAAACATCATTATTAGGGAAATAACAAAAAAGAAAGATGTAATTAAACAAGTATTACGCTTCAGTGGATACTTGAAACATAATTGCTTTTTTCTGTCTATTCAAAAATTTTTGCTATCACCCCAAACACAAAATATACTTTATGCCACAGTTGCTAAATACGTATGAAACATAACATCAGTTTCTTTTAATTTTTTTTTCATAATTCAAAATTTGTAAGCACATAACATTTAAATGCATTACAAACAATTGCGAAGTAGCGAGTGTTCACTATCCATGCAAGCAAACTATGCAATAGACTATATATTCATATACATTACACCCACTCACAGTGAGTCCAGTGCAATTTAGCATGACAGTTTGCAAAAAGATTGTTACGAATGAATATAACTCCTAATAAATGAAAATTATAATTATGCTATTGTCGATAATTAAAAAGTAAAATTAAAATGTTTACCACGGCATGATTTTTCAATCAAAACTAAAAATGTGTAGAATAAATTCACATTAACCATTTCGATGAATCTTTAAGGTTTTATTCTAATCATCATGTTGTACCTATTTCTTGTATCTACGATTAAAGCAACACGTTGAATTAGGGAAACGGTCGAGAGCATGAAATGTCAGCACAATGTGGTGTACGAATATTAAATACAGATCAGAAGGTTGAACAGTGTGAATGTATTCTGTGATTTTAGTCAGAAGAGTAAAATGCATTTTAGGATAAATTTTACTATGCTGATAAGTTACTAAATTTAACAGTTAGTGTAATCATATGTGTGTAACGTATGATTAAGATGATTGCAATACTTTGTCCCTCGTAATAATTCAATGGCAATCAATCTGTGATGTCACATTACGTTAAACAAAGAGTAATTTAGTATATTAAAACAAGCAATAAGTTAAATTACTTTGATATCTTATTTTATTTATTGGTATAATTACAATTTTGTATGGAAATGAAGTACTTACGAAAAAATTTTAAATTTAACGTATAATGTGGAGTGTTTTTGAAAAAACTAGTTATAAGGATCTCAAAAATATTTTTTATTATAATTTTCAGTATTATGTTCTCAGAGATATGTAGAAAAATATGAAAGAAATAATTTGTTCACTGCCCCCTTATTTCAGACTCTATCAAACTTAAAGTTATGAAAAAAATAGAGTCTTTGGAAGCCTATGCAAAAGTGTAGGAAAAGTGTAGCGTTGATTCTAAATGTCATAATGTTTCAAATATGCGCCACGTTTTTACGCCTGTGAAAGACAAACAAATATATTTATTCCAGACAAATATATTTATGTTGCGAAAATTTAATATTTGTAAATAGTTTGATGGAATTGCTAAGTGATCTTAAATGTTTACAAGTAACTTACTGTTGAGAACAGTTGTTGACAGGTTTATTTGTTAAGATGGACTTTGATTCCAAAACTCATCCTAACAAAACGGCACAGAATAAGTATATAGGCTTTCAAAAGTATAATCTAATATTGGACGAGCGAGAGTGTGAATAAAGTTGTTGGAATTGTAATTAGGTATTTTATTTTGACTTTAGATACAGTTGTAACTTAATTTGTATCACTAGAATCTAAAGATGATTCAGATGTGAATGGTATTGTTAAATCATTAGTGAAGTGTTCGAAATCAGATAGTCTATCTATTAAAAACATTATCGGGCAACATCACATCAGGAGTGACAGGACCCGGTGTACTTGGGAGGTATGAAAAATTAATACAATTTACTAAATCTGATTCCCATAAGTCGTGTATGTACCATCTTCACAATTGGCTGTCAGTCACGCTTCAGAAAACAGTGTACAATACAAACATTGTATTTTTGATACCAGATTAATGGTTCTGAAATTCACTGAAACACTGTGATCAGTAAAAAGAGAATTCTTTTGGCAATTCTCAAGGTCGTATCACACATTGGTTTTTTAGAACATGCTGTATTTAGAATTTTAACCAATTGTATGAACTTAAACTACATTTTTCTTTGACATAAGATAAATGTTATACGGCAGATTTACTTTGTGCTGTATTTATAACGACGAAGGCAATCGATTATATACTTTTCGAAGAGTATTTTGAACGACGTTCAGACAGGAATATATATGTTCGAAGGAGAAAATTTGGATTCAGTAAGATCGATTAATACGCTAATGGCATAGTCGATCTCTTTAATAATTAGAATATTAACACCGAGTACTGAAATTCCAGACAAATATTTCCTAATAGTAAATATTGACAATTATCCTGAACCCTAGCCGCACCTGGGATTTCTTTTTAACCACATGCGCTAAAAGCGAATAAATATTGTACTATGTACTCCCGCATTTAGTTTCAAACTGTCGGAACAGTAATAGTGAAATCAGTAAATTTTTGAAACATATTTATTTCAGCAGCATTTTCATATTTACCGAGTCCAGAATTTCATCACGTCTCCTCTGCCAGATGGAGATGTGATGAAATTTTGAAACTAAATGCGGGAGTACATAGTATAATGAATACAGACAAAAACAAATTTTTGGAAAAGTCTTGTCACTACTACATTTTGCTAAATAAAGTTGTTGCACAAATTACTAAAACCATTAAAGGACCAAAGTTGATATCTACACCGTTGCCTCGTTCAAAAATGCAGAGATGTTGAAAGAAAATTATATAATTTATGATCTTATGGTTGATTTTTAATAACTCTGTTTATATGAAAAATATTTGTCCTGTTTAAAATGTAATTTTAACAACATTATATTGTAATCAATAAACTGAAATTTTATGAGTATCAATTTATGCCTAATATTTAGAAAATAATTTTTCCCGATGTACAATACTGTAACTAATCAGTGCCGGATAAAGCCGACGCGGGGCCCGTAGCAAATGTGAACAGGGGGCCCTTGAGTTACATTGCCTATTGAAATTTAGGATGTAAATAAAACAGAACATTTACAAAAAGGCTTTTTGTGATTTAATGCGTGCAAATTTAGAAAATAACACTCGTCAAATCAATATTTCTAAGTAAATCATTTTCTATATTCATTATAGTGAGGTCATTCAAACGTTCTTGTCCCATTGTGTTCCTTAATACATTTTTTATTCGTTTCAATGTTGAAAAACAATGTTCAAGCTCAAGTAAATGCGTAACACTATTTCTACATTTGGAAAACACGATTCCAATGAATTTTTTATTAGAATTTTATAAAATTGGAGTTCCAAAGCCTCGTGTTTTTGCTGTCAATACCAGCAGCCACATCTGTTTTCAGCAGCTCAGCGAAATGCACCAGTTCATTTCCCAAACCATCTTCCACATCATCTGGGTAAGAGCTGACGATAATTTGACCTCTTTTCAAAATCAATTCCGCCGTTAAAGACATTAATTGCCGAAGTATTCCAAATACACTGGTCACTTGACAAGCTTCCATGCGTTTAGCCAATGCAGCCAGTACATTATCGACTATGACAATAAACACTTGGATTTCAAATCGTTGTCCAGGTGTTTGATTTTCTACAACTTCATCGAGTGAAGTAGAGCCGCTGAATTGGTCGTACTTTGTATTTCGCTTGCGTTTTCTCATAGTCGATTGCTGATATTCTTCACAGCCAATCAAGACTTTGGCTTTTGCCTCTATATCCGAAAATGTGGATCGCATTGCTTGGATATAGCCATGTAATGATTTATACAGACCGTATCCTGTATTAAGATCTCGATCTGACGACTGTAACGAGGCGTTAGTCACTTGTAAGCGCTCTAGAATTTCATTCCACGCTATAATCATTATTCCTGTTTCTAACTAATTCATTTTCGAAACTAGTCCCTAAGCTTGATTAGGACACTCTACCTTTTGATCGTTGTTATTGGATATATCATCAAAACTTGACTGATAGTGGTGAAGCCACATAAAAGTGTTTTCGTCGCATCAGCTCGTGGGGACCACCTAGTGTCCGAGAATCTTTTTAAAATTGGAATATTGGAACCAGCATTTTGTAGTGCTTTTGTAAGAAGACTCCATCGATAGGTTGAAGCAGAAAAAAATGAATATAGACTTTCAACGAAATCGAAAAAAAATTGATGCTTCTGTACAACATTCTGCAGCGCACTTTGCTACCAAATTTAATGAATGGGCAAAACAGGGAATATATTCCGCGTACTTATTTACATCCCTAATTCGTGCTTGTAAGCCGTTGTATTTCCCGCTCATGTTGCTGGCATTGTCATAACTTTGACCTCGACAATCTTTGACGTTGATACCTTCCTCACTTAAATAATCTAGTAAACTTTGAGCGAGCTGTTCTGCAGTATGGCCTTCCATGTCCAAGAATCTTACAAACCTTTCGACCGGTCCAGATGGCAAGACATAGCGCACTATCAGAGTCAGTTGGTCTACATGCGATATATCTGGAGTAGAATCCAGTGATACTGAATAGTATTTGCATTTCTTAATTTCGCCAATAATTTGGTCCCGTATACTTGATGCAATTAAATGGATAAATTCTTCGCATGTGGTTTTTGACAAGTATGACGTATGTCCTTTCCCTTTATTTGCATGAAGATGTATGTGTTCGGCCAGAAAAATGTCAAATTTAGCTATCAATTCTAATAAGCCTAAATAATTTCCATTGTGAGGTGAACTAATAATTTCATCACTTACCCTGAATGCCAGACCTCGCTCTGCTAAAGAAATTATAACTGCAGTAATTCCTTCTAAAAGTGTCCTCCAATATATTTCTTCGGTCTCTATTTGGCTCACAATTTGAGAATCAACACGCGCATCCTTGTTTTTTCAAACTAACAGTGCAATTATTGCTTGTCTGTGCGAAGTGCTTTCCTCGTGTCTTTTCAATGAAATATGCGCGTTTTTCCAGTCATCAAATCCGTCTTTGGTAAACCACGCCGAACCTTCGGAATCCGTAACTTTGCAAACAAAACAAAAAAGTTTTCCTTTAGTTTCCGAATAACACAACCAATCTCGCACGTGATTTTTATCTGTTAGTTTATGTCTCAATGTAAAAAATGACTTCTGACAGAAACGTGGTTTATTTTCATTCTCGTACATCTTCTCTGAAGTCAAAAAATTACCATTCATATGCTGCACTTCGCCACTTCCTTTTGCAATCCAATAATCTCGATCAAAGTGGTTCGGCCATTCGCCAATGTCATTGGAATATATTTTATTTTCTTTTTCGCTTATAGACGATGTAGTCACATCGCCAGCACGTGATATACTTTCGACCTATCTTTGACTTGAAGATGAAGCTTCTGCGTCTAGAGGACTCGCTGTAAGTTCAACTTCCTTCTGGCTAGAAGATAATATTGCAGAATTAGGAGGACTTCCTGTAGATTTGAATGCAATGGCACTTGCAAATAATGTGACTATATCGGAATTAGTTACGGGTACTAATGAATTTCCTATGGTGCTGTGATCATCTGGACAATGAGATGCAACTTCTCGGTTATCAATTTAATTTTTATTAGTTTCAATATCATCATTCTGAACATTAAAAAACTCAGACAGCTTACGAGTTTTTGATATAACAGCCTGATTCTTCTTTTCTTTTTCATCTTTTGCTTTACGCTTTGCACTTCCAGAAGCATAGTGTCTACCCGTATCTCTAGGTCTGTCGTTGCTCATTTCGATCTGTATAAAATAGGAAAATATAATGTGAAATTGGAACCTGAAAACTAATGACAAAATCCCTTCCCATGACCCATGATACTAATAAGAAACTAGCCCGTCAAATCTTTTAATGTTTTTGTAAATGTAAGACAGTGTGCGAACTCTAAATACAATGACTTTCTATAATAGTCTAAATAGGATTACCGCTTATAAAATTTACGCTTCGCGTTAGCGTCGTTATCCAAGCGAGCACTGAGCGAGGCGCTTTGTTAAGGGGCTGCATTAACGATGAATACCTAACGCGGCGCGATGAGAGTGATGGCGGCATACACTTACGTGTGTGAAAAAATAGCATCTTTGTACTCGCAAAAGTAGGCTATCACGAAACATGAAAATAATATTTATTTAAAAACTAAATGCCCAAATAAAAAACTGAAGGATGAGAATTTAGTACCTGATGTGTACCTATAAAGATCAAGTAAGTACTCAAAAAAGTACTTCTAAAATCCCTGCTGTTTTGGTATGCTAAGCGAAAAATTAAAAAGCAACTTCGGGAAATAATTCTATAGAGAAAATTTTATTAAATCGTGTTTCAACAACTAACAAAATCTAGCAAATATTGTCAAAAATCATATATACAAAAATCAGATTTTTATTTTATCTACAAATGAAAGGAAGTCGAGTTGAGGGGAACTTATTTTCATCAATGCAGCCCCTTAAGCAATTTCTCGTCGTGTCGCCCCCGATTAATGTTCGGCTCTAAAACATAGATGTCTCGTTTTTTGATCTTTGTACAGTAGGTTGGTATACTTTACTTGTGAACAAAAAAGTTAGCTACTTACCAAAAAATTTAGAGCTAATCGTTTTCTTCGTTTTCACTGTTGTGATATTATGTAGAATTTTACTGTTATAAAACAGTAGGATTATACTAATTTTGTATTAGTCCACCGCGATCGGCAAAACAGAAATGAAAACAGAAAAGCACGTAAAAACTAAGAAACTATATCACGACGTAAATAGTCCGTCAATAAAAAAAAACAACAAATTTCACTCTTAAATCAAAAGAAAATAAACTTATGTAATTGTGGTAAGAACGAACGACTGAGTCCATTGACTGTCGAAGTAGGCTTATCAAATTAAGTATCCATTTTACTATTTTCTTATTGGTAATCGTTTGAAAACTATTCTACACGGTCGGGTTATACAAAAAGCTCGAATCGAAAACAATATTAGGGGATTCCCCCTATAAGTATTGTGGTATTGCCAATTTGCAGCATGATAATATACAATTACAGTGTGGCCAACGCTCACTTTGAGAATAGCTAAGGTGTGTGCGTTTCCATTACACGTACACGTCATACTGTCGCAATCATGTTAACTGTCTTCTACGACATCTATCTCTTTAAAAGTTAAATACAAAATTTGATATTGATAATCGGAAATAAAATTCTGCTTTACCATTCATTTTTACTTAATCAGTTTCCTACCGCTTTTTTCCAACCTACGGCTGCAAGCAAGGCATCAACTTCATGGCAAAAAAATTACTTCCCTACTTATTGGAAAAATAACCCCAACCTAATTTTTGTTGATTTGTGTTTTTTTGGGCACAGGCGCGGGGCACCCCAAGGCGCGGGGCCCGTAGCATTTGCTGCCTCCTGCTACATGGCTAATCCGGCACTGTAACTAATACTATATACTATACTAATAAATAAATAGTAAATTTAAAAAAGATCTCATTGACTCTATGTGGTGTTACGTAGTAAAATAAATATATATAAAAATAACCAGAATATTATTCAGTCCATTTAACCTGGAATGTGTAAAGTAAGAATGCGTAGGTAGCAATTTGCATAATATAATATTGTCTAAGGAACACATTGGATAATTTGTTTAAACAACAACTATGGCTCACAACGGAATTACAAAAGTAATTTTGCATGTTTTCACTAATAATTTCAATATTGTTAATGTTAATTTTTGTTTCTTTGTCGTCTTTTCAGCATATTTTATAGGTAATACACACTTTGCAGGTAATATTTGAAGAACCAGCAGTGCGCAGACTTAGGTATTTGCACATATCCTATATTTTCTTTATTGACTCTCTCATACCTGTCGTATGTGAGATAGGGACTCGCTAAGCTCAGCGGCGGTTCCTATAGAATTACTCAGGTGTAAAAAGTGTAATAATCTGACTGATTTCAAGATATAGTAACAAAACAGCTACTTGGGTATATAAAATTTTACATTATTATTATTGAAAAATAGCAATGGCAGACAGCTATGATGGTTCCAAGGTCATGGCAGATGCTATTGAATGTCCCAAAAAAAAAATAAACAACTCGGGGTATTTCAAAAAAGCTGATATTTATATATGTTGTTAATAATAATATTCTGAGTCTACATTTAGAACGGCAGATAGTTTCTACAGCTCTAACATCCCGGCAGACAATGGAATGTTACCTATGGTGCGCCAAGACGCATTTGTAATACTGTCGCACTCTAACATCCATTCAGTCTACATGCAATTTAATATACCTACTAATATGTGTAGAATAGCATGTATACGGGATATATATGTACGCACGTATAAATTTACTACTGAAAAATGATTGATGGGGAAAATGCACAAATTGTAAGGGAATAATAATTATAAACAAGTAATACAACATCCAAGACAACAATTTGGGTGTACTCTCTATAGGGCAGCCTACATACCGGCCCACAGACCAAAATAAAACACCAGACCTAACAGATTTCTGTAGAATCAAAGGAATTTCTGATAAATATATCTCTCGCAGCAGTTGTCACGAAATGTCATCAGACCACTCACCGATTATTGTAAACCTGTCCACTACCCTTACAGAAAAAAACCTAATTGCGTCCTGCATAACTACAGGACTAACTAGACTACATTGGCACATTATTGACACGGCATTTGCAGATCCGGTGAGATTCAAATCGGAACATGACCTTACAGTTGCTATTGAACACTTTACCGAAGCCAGCCTATAACCGATACACCATTCCTATGAATGCCCGATGAAAATGAGCCCATACAGACACTGAAAAAAGGCTAACCTTCTCTACGCACTTCATATGAGTATTCAAGCCTCACCCAAAAGAATGCCCACCTGTGCATAAAAAAGAAATCTGTGATTTCCTGGCAGAAGAATCCACTCCCGCAGAGGTGTAAGAGATGTATCCAAATTCAGAAAGAGTGAAGTAATAGGTGCAATTAAAAAAATCCACTATAAAAAATCTTCCAGTTCCACGACCTCATCATGAACCACATCGTGGCTGAACTGCCACTCTCCGGAATAAAATTACTCACATCCATTTATAAGGCCACGCTTAAATTAATTTTTTTCCACCTCAATGAAAGGTAGCAAAGATATTAATGATCCTAAACCTGACAAACAACCAGACGACCTTAAATCATACTGTCCCATCAGACTATTACCTATAACGTCTAAAGGTGGCATTGTCATTGACTCTTGAGGCATTCACTTGCATTATGCCAGCGACAAGAGATAAACCCCTTATACTCCATCACCAGTTTGGATTGCGGCACAAACCCGCCACTATAGATCGAGTGCACAGACTCACAGCTGAAATTGTAAAATGCTTCAAAGGAAGAAAGTACTGTGCATATATCTCAGGAGTTTGACCGCTGTGCTATGAAGGATGATTATACAAGATTAAAGCAAGTATGCCCCCATATTTATATGCGACCGTCAAAGTCTTCCTAACGGATAGGCACTTCACGGTTCAATGTGGAAATGAAGTGACAAACTCTGTGTCCAATATCAACGAGTGTCCCGCAGAGAAGTGTACTCGGCCCAATTACTTACTCTACACCTCAGACTTGCCCGCATGCCCAACCATCACCAATACAGCCATTTTGGACGATACAGCCGTTTTGGCCTCATACAGCGAGCCAAAAACTGCAACAAAAATGCTACAAGATGGGCTAGATAGTGTAGCTATTTGGCTAAAGAAACAGCAGATTAAGGTGATGAAAACAAATCAGTCAATGTCACATTCATGCTCAGACGAAACATCTGTTCACCAGTTAAACTAAACAATGTTGAAGTACCCCGAGCGGACCGTGTATGCTACCTTGGTCTACAACCTCTCTACAAAAAGACTAAATTGGCAAAAGCATATATTCATTAAACGGAAACAACTCGGTCTTCAGTTCAGAAAGCTCTATTGGTTCATCGGGCATGAGTCCCAACTGTCATTGGGAAATAAGCTGCTACTCTATAAAGCTACACTTAAACCAGTTTGGAACTACGGCATTCAGCTGCAATATAGTTTCCCATTCCAATATTGAGATAATCCAAAGACACCAGTATAAAATGCTGGAGATAATTACAAATGCCCCATGGTTCGTAACCAACCAACAATTGCACAAGGATCTACAAATACCTACAGTTAGAGAGAAAATCGATAGACACCCAAAGTCATACAAAGACGGAATCATAAACCACCCACATAAACTTGCACAATATTTGGTAAATGATTGATAATACCTGAACTAAATGTCCTTTAGAACATAGAATTCTCCAAAATGTACTCCAATAAAGGCACATAAATATAAAAATTATGATGAGACATAGGTCATTCATCTAAACCTGTCCGAGCAACAACCGACAAACTTACCGCTCATTGTCCCAACGTGGTGTCAGATTGCAGTATAATTAAGACAAAAGTAATATATGTGTTATATTATGATAATATCATCATTGTTGTCATACATACGTTCCCCAGATTGGCTTTCATTATCCAACGGATTGGTTTCTGTAAAAATAAAATTTAAATGTTTAAACTTAGCAAAGTATACTGTTCCTGCGAATATCCAGATATGGGGGAAGTATTTTTCAACTGTAGCTGTGACAATATTTTTCAATTGTAGCTATGATAATATTTTTCAATTGTAACTATGATAATATTTTTCAATTGTAGCTATGATAATATTTTTCAATTGTAGCTATGACGTACGACAATATTTGATTGATCAGCGATGGTAATAATATTCATGGTAATAATTTTTTTGTCTGCTTTTTCATGTAGCATGAGAAATGCTGCTATTTAATTATTTGCCCAATGTACGGCAAAAAAATCAGTGAGATTTTACTACATCTGCTAGTATTGAATATATTTGGCGTTAATTTTGTAGAAATTCATTATTATCAATTAAACGAAACTACGTGATGTAGTATTCTACAGTATACAATATTTGCTAATAGCCCATCTGAAGATGTAATACAATGAAAACTAGGTCGTAGTAAATAACTTAAAGAAAGTAGAAATAATAATACATCACATAATTTCATTTAATTGATCAGAGATTATCTCTGATACTCAATTTGCCATGCTTCATGTCGTATAAACCGTTCGTTAGCTTTAATTGAGGGGTAAAAATATTTATCAAATATTACGTTGATTCTTCGAGTCATTTTTAATTACCTTTCGCAAAAAAGTTTTTGAACTATTACCGAATATTTTTGGGTCCCTTTTTCATGGAGTGTAGTATGAAAAAGCTACGTACTAGTAATAAATCATTATAACTCGGCGGTTAACTTTTATTTATTTATTTTATTTATCAACTTTTATGCATAGCGCATATGGCGGATTTATTGCTTCACGAGCAATCACTTCCAGTCAACTATAAAAATTGGTATTGAAATTTAATTGGTAGACTGTGAGATTTTACTATGAAAATTATATAGTACATTAGACAAAGAAAAAATATAAAAGTATAATTAATACAAACTATTGAGACATGATTTGGGATGGGAAAGACAGGGAAGGACAAGGGCACAAAGGGGAAGGATTCAGGAGAGGCAGGACTTTTTCACTCTATCTTTGGAAATATTTAGGTTCGTGATTTTCCTGGTGTCAGGATCCAGGTGATTCCAAATTTCTGCTGCTTGGATAGTGAAGGATTTTTTGTAAGAGGTAGAGGTATTTTTAGGAATAAGTAGGCCTCCTTTCAACATAGATTAATGAAATATAGATTGAATATCCCCTCACAAAAATTACCTACATCCTACCAAAAACCGTATTAAAACTGAACTAGTGGTTTTTGAGCTACAATCGGACAGATATATGTATTTTATATAGATAGCGATTGTAGTACGCACATGCTATGCTCAAGTATCATATTGTTCAAGAACCTATTGTATAATAATTATTAACAATATTCTCCTATAACACGTTATTTTGTAACAGATATTATATTATGTACTTGTTTAATGATGTTATTCAATATAACAGGTATGCGAAAATAACAGTTATTAGTAATATGTCACTCGGGTGTAAACCCAAATACTAACTGAAGAGAGAAAAAAGACTTAGGATGAGAGTGAGTGCGATAGTATTATACGTAAGTATGTACGCGCCAGAGGTAACATTCCGTTGTCTGCTGGGATGTTAGAACCGCAAAAAGTAACTGCCGTTCTAAATATAGGCTCAGAATATTAGTATAAGCAGTATATGTCAATTTCAGTCTTTTTAAAATACCTTAAATTGTTTATTCTTTTGGGACTTCTTTTCTGTCCATGACCTTAGAACCGCCATTGCTGTCTGCCATTGTTAATTTTCAATAATAATAATGTAAAATTTTATAATATCCAAATGACAGCCTTGTTTCTATAACTTGAAATTGGTCACACATGAAACTTTCACACCTGACTAACTATAAGAATCGCTGCCGAGCTTAGTGAGTCCCTAGCTCATGTGCAGCAAGTATGAGACAGTCAATAAAGAAATTATAGGGTTTGTTCAAATACCGAAGTCTGCGTACCGCTGGCTCTTAGATTATAATGCACATCTACTTCAGGTACTGAAGAAGTTTCAAGCGATGATATCAGATGGAATGCTGTGAAGATGGGCTATACAGATAAAAATAAAACGTAAAAAACAGTAGTTTCGAAAAATAAACTAAACATAATGATTATTTATGGAAAAATTATGTTTTTACATAAAGGCAAAAATTGTTGTTTGCCTTTGGTAAGTTTATTTAATTAATGTAATAAGTATTTCGTTCTAAAAGACAGATATTTTTGTAATAAAATATGTAATTTAACTAATAAAATAGATGTTTTTAAGTTTAATGTAATCTAGAAAAATTACGTGTTGTAGCCGCAACGACTTCAGGAGAAGTGCAGACACTGGCTGTAAAAAGAAAATTGAATTGAAATTGTAACATTTCACGTATAAATTTAGCACACTACATCACTTCTAATTATCTAGAAGGAATTCAATTTTTTTTTATAGTTTACACATTGACTTCGATACTAAGAGATAGAGAAACAATACAACATGTATAGAGTGTGAGTGAGACAAATTTTTCAGGGAACTTGGATCTAAACTACGTTACAATACAACGTGTCCCGAATATGTGAGAGACAAATATCTTAACGTATATATAACATTATGTTTTTGTATATGTAACATTATATTTTTGGTTGGGATAATATGTTTAGTGTACTCGGGGCCTATCAATTTATGTTATTAAAAAAGTCTATTCTTTAAACATCTTGTATAAATTTATCTTAAACTTAAACACAACTTTTGTTTAAGACATTATATTAATTACCTTATCAAATATGACACTTTCTTATTATGTATAACTACAGTAAACACTTGTATAGATCGGTTCTTTAATATGTTTGTATAGGTTAATGCAATAAAGTTTTTGACCATAATATTCATGGAATATTTATTTCAATATGTATTCAATCAATATTATAGTCAAAAACTTTATTGCATTAACTTGTACAAACTAATGCAAAATGTTATGGGAGAAAATGTTTGTTCAATATTATAATAAACCAAATTAATGAAGTGTTAATTGTTTACCACAAAATAAACATTTCTGGTAAACAATTAACACTTCAATTCATATTCAAGGAGAATATGTAGATGAACACATAGAGCAAGATTACCAATGTCCATTGAAGTTAGAGTCACAATTTAAACAATGTAGAGTTACAGTAAACCAACAAGTTAATCTGTTATCACTTTATTTTACACATTATTAATCATTAATTTTTCATGTGATATTCCTGTTCACATTATTGTAGATTTGTTTAGTCGGCAGTGCCGATAATAACTTTATTTGCGGTCAACCGACAGTCGAATTACACAGGGAAAAACATACATTTTATATTTTTTTTCTGGAAACCTACTTAAACTTCTGAAGGAGTCTATAAATCCTTAAAAGCAGGGAGAACTCCTAAGTGTGGACGTGTTGAAGGATCAGGAGAGTTGGAAGATAAAAGTTGATCAGTAAATGTTTACTATCAAAAACAGCGGTTCCGTTTTGTTTCAGAGTTCACGTGGAATGTTATTTTTGAAGTTATTCGGTGTGCATTTCTACAGTTTATTTTTATTTGAAGTTATAAAACAAAATTTTAATCAGAAAATAAATAGTTTTCCACACAATTGTTGAAGGTAAACAACTCTAATATCTATAAATTTGCCGACACGTTTGAAAAGTGCACAAATTTATAAACCACTGCTAAGGTGTTTAATGATCTGTCCACAGAAAAACTAAAAGTTTTTCATTTGAAATTATATATGTTTTTGCATTGTACGATGCATAAAAAGTTTCTGAGGATGTAAATGTATTTGGTATCAATAGTTTATAAAAGCTGCTATTAAAAGAGCCGTGGCAACCTTAGTTCACCGATTCCTATATTTAATGCTGCTTTAGAGCATTTAAAAAGAGTGTACTTACAGGAACAATTGTGGCAGTGACTTTAATTAGCAGCAAATTGTGTCCACAAAGCAAGGTCAAATTATTTCTGTACAGACCTCTCACTGACCTTTTAGATAATTATGTTCACGAAACCATTTGTCTTGTCGTAATGCATATGGTTTATTGAGTAGCAAATAGTCATAAATGAAAGGTAGAGACGCTTATCAGGTTGATACTTATATCGACTAGGGTATAGAGGTATTCACCTGATAAATATACCCATGTAAATACTTTTATATGGTCAAACGTAACGTTTTTTTGAGTAACATTTTACAAAGAAGGGTAAGACTTCGTATTTTTGAAGCTTTTTGGCTCAAACAATTTTAGTTGTAAAGTAATTAATAAAAAAAATGTTAAAGTAATTTTAACTTTGTCCTACAATATTAAAATTTTGGTTTACCATAAGTAAAAAGACAAAAGTCATAAAGAAAGCAAAAAAGGTTATTTTGAAATTTAAAAAAAATTCATATTCTCCAAAATGTCTAAAAATAACTAGTGTCTTTGAAAGGAAAAGTTAAATAATCAACACCGTACTTCACATTGACATGTTAATGTAATTTATTAATACAACAGTGACTACAATTATGTAATTTGTATCTACTGCAAGCATTTTATTCATGCTGCCATTCCAACTCTGTATAAATATTTACGTACTTCAAATTAATTATTACAAAGCAGTATATAGCCTCAATGGTTGCGAGTCAAGACGGCCAGCAGTGGAGGAAAGGTAGCAACAGATTGTTTGCAGCCACTCACCATGAAGGTAAATTGCAGCTTTTTGTCCGAGATGAAACAAAATATCCATTATTTTTATTATGTTCACAGTTTAGGTCTAAAAACTAATTCTAATTAACTTGTTTGATATTTTCCATTAGAGTGTTCACTTTAAAAACCACAGCAGTGTATCTCTTGGTATTGTTTAAAGCGTCTTTAGCTTTTCTAAATGTCTAAGACAGTGAAACAAAATTCTGAAATACAACTAGTTTGATCATATCATGGCAAATACATCGTGCAGAGTAAGTATACTTATGTAGTCACGACAGATATTTCTTCTAGAGTTATATATTAACGTTATGTCAGAACTTTGCACATTTTGTGAAGTCTATCCGATCTCTGAAGTTCATTAATGGTGTGCGAGATAAGAACTTGAATGTCTCGGATGACGTATTTCAGAGGAGGCTATCCTGTTACATGGTTCTGAAAATAGAAAATATTGTTATGTACAGTGTGCACTGTTAGGTACCTCTCATGTGATTTGTTGGAATAACAACTGCACCTATTTAATAATTAAATTAAAAAGAATTTACTTTAAATCAATTTAGCAAGTTATTTTTGAATAATAAACGATTACGAGAACATATTAACAACACGGGCTGATACAAAGTAAATAACGACAATAACACAACAACCATGTTCCACTTCTCACTTGCAGCTATATATTACTTTTTGTCACGAAGCAGGCGGTAATTCTAAGATCATTCCAAGTAATTAAAAGTTCAACAGAAATCTTCGACGTTTGTAAATTATCATTCACATTAAATTGGTATTTTTCATACACAAATTATTTTTACGTGAACTTGTGGTTTTATGCAAAGTTGTAGCAAATAATGACAAACACTGCTTACCTACAGTCAATAACAATGTAAGTTTCATAACAATTTTATCTCGATTGCCCCTCACCCCCCTTAATAATACTTTGCGTTACTTTTACTAAAAATAATAAGTATTTTCAACACAACATATTTTATAAAAGTAATTGGAAAATATATAAACTTTATTCAAACTGCCACATTCAAGCTATCTCCATGTGCTGATGTTCAGACTCATTGTTATAACATTTTCAAAATTCATGTTTTTTTTTGTCTTACCTGGAATATTACCGGTAACACAAATTATGTGGTATTCCTTGTATATTTCTCCATCAGACCCATGTTCTTGTATGTAACTAAGGAAGAAATATACAAAACTCATTACAAGTTTGAATCTTAAAATATCAATTAATTTGTAATTACTTTCATTATGACCGGTAAAGCTTTGTTGATACAATTTTTTTCATATTAGCGTAAAACTTAACCTCTCCTGAGAAAGTGTATGGCTCCTGGCCTGCTCTTTGTTTTTATTTTTATTTAGGCATGAATAATAACCAAAGTACCACACATAATAATAATATTGAGAATAAATAAAACAACAACTGGACATTATAGTATGTAATACCATAATAAGGTCTAGTTTTTATAATAACTGGATTGTGCTGTGTTCTCCTTGAAGTGATATTCACTATTTCTTTTATATTTATACATCTTCATACATATTTTCTTTAATTTTCTTCAAATATAAACACACTTCCCGAGTACATAAGAGTATAGAAAAAGGTTATGGACCTCGTAACACAAATTCTTTTTTAATCTCGGTTGCATCGATGACTTTCAATATATTCTACAGCAATTCCAATCAATGGCTTCTCACAGTGCATCATTAACATACATTAATTGTAAAACTGTTTGCATAAACATTGTATTGCAACAAAATGTTGCCAAAATGCTAACAAACAGAAAATGTAACATTCAAATTTTAGCATGGTGGGTATCATAATGTGATATTAGCTTTTGATTGGTTTATTTTTATTGTAACAAGATTATAATCAATTGTCAACAACCATCACACAAAAACATTATATCAGTCTTTATTACCACATTTATCCGCAAGTAGTATTTTATTTGTTAAGAACAATTTATAATTTTCAAAAATAAAATTGGGGGGCAACAAATTAAATAATAATTTATATTCATTTATATTCTCATTTGCATTTATTGACTCGATAGAGATATGGGGTACGGCACATTGTGTTAAGCTGTTTGTAGAGTTTGGACTCGCATTAGCCTACAAGTGTGCATTGGGTAATATTAATTTGATTAGGCAATATAATTGAGCAATATAAAATGACGCCCAGGCCTCTCCACCTGTTGTTGATAAACAAAGCTTATATAATAATGTTTGCTTACTGGTTATAGGTCAATCAATATTTGTCATCTGTTTGAGCGGTAGAGGTCCATAAAAAAAGTTTAAATATATAAAAGGCTTCATGTAGTATAACAGCTAATACCTTTTTTTGCTAATACTTTTAATTTGAACAGTGGCATGAATTTTCAGTAGCATGTGTTAAAATATTACAATGAGCAATTTGATCGACACATAAACCAATATGATTTATAAAATAAAATGATGAATATGTACAAACACACAACAGCATACAAATATTCATGAAAACATTGCAATGCGCTGATAAATAATGATGAACGGCTTTATGTGTTTGAAATTATCTCTTTTGAAGCTCCACTTGAAACAATTCTCAAACAGACTTCGTATATTTTTCCAAGCCTTAATATTACATTTTCCATGTCTTTCTCTTTATTTCTACACATATATATGTATATTTAGAGAATCATATTCCATACACAGCAATCTCCCGTGTGCAAAATTCTAGAAAAGTCAATTTGGCATTTGCTGTATGTTGGAATAAGAATACAAAATAGTTCATATCTTTCTATCGTTAAGCATTTACCTGTCGGCTGTAATGTACTTTTACTGTTTAGTAATAGATTTCTTGTGAATGTTGAAAAGACAGTAGGCATCTCAGCATAACGTCTTTTGAAGAATGAGTTACAACCCTTACGCACACACCAACTCCTGATGAAAGCTGCGTGTCTCAGGCGCACTAAGATGGAGTTAATGTCATCATTGATATCTGATTCATTAATGAGTTTACAAAGAGTTGGTATAAACCACTTCTCATCAGTATATGGATCAGTAGCAAACACTTCTGACCTGAAAAGGATGAAAAAATATCATTATGATGACAGTTTAGTGACGCATAAAAGGCACCACAATATTTATCATTATAATCATAATTTCATATTTATTTGTAAGCAATATAATAAAGTATTGTAATAATCCAAAAATTGGAAAGCACGTTTTTCATGGAGATCAGTTATATTGCAATCGAGCGCTCGACAGTACATGCATGAATGTATGTGGTGTGGTGTTCCATTCTTCCTTTTCTTTTAGTCCATTAGTTAAATAGTCTCTCACCTAAACCAGTTTCTCATAATTGTTTTTTTTTCATTCTTTATATAAGTTCAAAATTTAACTTATATAAACCACTAAAGTAATGTATAATATATGTTTAGTACAACATATGAAAGCACAATATAATAATCATGTCACGTAACTTAAGGACCACAAAGTCCCTTGAATGCATCTATTTTTATTAGTGCATTCATATTAAATGTTATATGTCATGGGAAATAGCTTATTATATAAAATTTCAAGGGCTTAGGTTAATCGGAAGCTGTTGAAAAAATTATTTCGATCGTAAAAATATAAGACGAAACCTGGAGCTAGACATTGAAGGTAAATTGTTAGTTGATAATAAAAGCAAAACTGGTTTACCCAAAAATTATAATTTCAAGAGAAGTAATCACGTAACCACTCCTGTTCATTTTAGAAAGGACCCGCAACAAAGTGGTGCTATAGAAATTAATAATGGAGAAAAAACGAAAATAACAAAACAGACCTTATGACAAAAAAAAAACCAAATTTTTATCATTATATGGTAAAGGTAACGTATAACAAAATATTTTAATCTAAAACAATACATATAACAATACATTACATGAATAAGAATAATATTTATCATTGGTTAACATTGATTATCGTTCCTACCAGATCTGGAACATGTAATGTTTCCTAGGGAGGTCAGTATTGGTTGGCTGTGAAAGGTGTGCAGTTCCACGCTATTACCTATACTGTGAACTCACCGTGATCTCAGGGTAAGTCCCACTTTGGTCTTATCTGCTGAAATTTGTTTTTTGACTCCATGTTTTTTCTATTCACTTCAAAACATAACATTTTTATATTCATTAACATGTTACCATCCACTTCTCGTACCATAAAGTTACCATTTCTTTTTTTTATATAATTGATGAATAACTTGAAAATTTTAAAATAGTTACAGAGGTCAAAAAACTTGAAAGGAATGTTATATATCGATATTGGAACGCAAGTGGGTATATAGCTCATCAGTTAAACAGCAATGGAATTCATTTCAACGGTACGCTAATCTTCAATAGAAGAGGTCGTCCTGAAAGTGGAATGCGTGGAATGAAGTGAAAAGTAGAAATTGTGATGTGTTATAAATATATAAAATAAAGCAAAAATATGTGAAGTAATAATAATAGAACGCATTAAAAAAAATTGTTGTTTATATAAAAATGTAAAATAAAAATATCTAATAAATATAAAACTTAATAATATGTATAAAGAATATCAATGTTAAATTAGTCTCAACAAAGGATTTCAATTATTCTATTTATATCCACTTAAATTGTGTCCACCTTTGGTCATACAAATGACCAGCTACGCTAAAGAGCTCTTCACTTACTGCACAGCATATCTGGATTTTGTGTTTCATCACAATTCATTGCTTTCGGAGAATTTTGCATTATTTATCGTTTTCCATTTAACTTTACTATCATAGATATAATCATAGGTACAAGAGATACATCTGGAGAAATATCCAGAGTGGCTCGGTAAAAAAGCATTGGAAGAAACGACAATATTTTTAATCATTCTTCACTGTTTATTCTTTAACGGCACCTTCTTCAACGTGGAAACGGTTGATAGCATTGTTTTGCTCCTTTAAATGCTTCATCATTAAATAGATGCTGTTCCAATAAGTTTCTACATCCTATAGAAACACTCAACCATGAGAATTGTACTCAGTCATTTGAATTATGCAAGTCACATTTGTAGCATGTGCAATAATATTTTGCGGTGATTTTTTTTAGTTTTTGTGAAATATATGCACCAATATGGTTACCTTCCGAAACAGTAGCGCTACATTCTGGCACTGTTCACTTTGAATGAAATAGATAGTAAAACTTAGCAAACTTGTATATATATATATATATATATATATATATATATATATATATATATATATATATATATATATATATATATATATATATACCCAATCAGCATTTGATTTCTTTGTCTCACACAGTGGTGTGTGGGTGCATGTCCACTGAATTATAATTCATAATTGCTTTAATATTTTTAGATTTACTTTTAAAATGACATCTATATGGTTTACTTCAGGCATAGTGCATCTGCAACAATGGCATTAACATAAATATAATAAAATAGACAAGTTTGCTATTATACGACACTCAGTTAACAAATAAATAGATTCATTAGTGTAGATCATTCCCCGAACTAAATTTGTCCTATCGACAATACGCAAATAAACTAGGCCAGTTTGATTCTTGACAATGATTATAATTGGACGTAACATAATTAAACACAATAATTGAGGAAAAAAAGGGGAAAACACGAGATCAAAATTTATCCTGATTAACCTATTTGTTTATATTATATAACAATAATATACAATATGATAAATGATAATGAAATCATGAAGACGCCAGGTACTAGCATTCACTTAGCCAATCATGGCCGTCGGTACGCACACCACCGTCATTTGTATCGAGTCTCATATGCGGAAAATTCCCAAGTCATGTACAGTCTCAGTGACGGCTACGATTTTTACTACTGTTTTACCGAGAACGACACGGAGACTTGATTTTGCTCGAGAATGGCCGTGATTGAGACTGAAACCGAGATCTCGAGTCAGACCTTATTGGTATTGTATCAGTAAGTTCGATAGATTTGTGAAGGTTATAGCCTCCAGATTATGCTATAAAATTAAGTGTTAATAGTGGAGGCAACTGAACGATATTGTTAATAATGAACAGCGACAGTTTATATCATGGAAGTAAATATGTCATTGTCTTATTGCAAGTATGTTTGTTCACAATACAATTCTTCTTGAACAGGTCTGAAATATATACATGTGTTTATACAAACATACATACACATATATATGCACGTATGCATATGCATGCACACACACACACACATATATATAAATATATATATATATATATATATATATATATGTATATATATATATATATATATATGTGTGTGTATCTCTTTCAAGAATATATTCAAAGTGTACATATTGAAGAGGATCATCACACAAATTATGTCTACTAACCTATAATTCCTGCAGGTCAATATCAGAATATCTGATTCGTAAGCCATCTCATAAGGGCTCTTTGTTGTTTCAGCTCGTTCAATTAAGGAAGGCTCTGCTGGAGTTCTAGGCCAAAATGGAATTTCTCTAAGTGTCTGCAATTCACAAAATGCATTCATATTTAATAGTGGAGCGTGAACACAAACCATATGGTGTGGAAGCGGCACGAATACAATAAAGTTAAATGTAAATTGTTTCATTATGGATATTTACCTGTATCGAATTATGAAAGCGAATTTTTACTAAGCCTTTTATCGTAATTGTTCTATATTTAACATGTTTTTGTACGATATATTGCTAACTGAAATGCTGGATCACAGATAAAAGTTCAATCGGCTAGTTGTTTATATATTTTAATATGCTCCAATTATTCTTCAAGGAGAACTATTTATGCTAACGTATGGTAGACTGCAACTAATTGCATAAATTACACATATAAACCACATTTTATAGAATTTACTTATACGCAACTACTAAAAGTACAAATACTCGACTCTCATCTAATGGGTCATATCTTTTGTAAATCTGGATGTATACTTGAATGCAAAATGAGGTTATAAGATGAGGGTGTACACTTCATTGCAAAATGAGGAATATTACAAA
Source organism: Druceiella hillmani (assembly GCA_039881145.1). Taxonomy (NCBI): domain Eukaryota; kingdom Metazoa; phylum Arthropoda; class Insecta; order Lepidoptera; family Hepialidae; genus Druceiella; species Druceiella hillmani. The sequence goes on along the minus strand of JAYKKI010000024.1, from coordinate 26,457,467 downwards.
GAAAAAAAATAGTCTATTTAATCTTTTATTGAAAACAATAAAACTTTATTTGGACCTAGATTTTGAATACATTTGGCGTTAATTTTGTAGAAATTCATTATTATCAATTAAATGAAACTACGTGACGCAGTATTCCACAGTATACAATCTTTGCTAATAGCCCACCTGAAGTTGTTGTAATACAACGAAACCTAGGTTGTGGTAAAGAACTTAAAGAAAGTAGAAATAATACTACATCACGTAGTTTCATTTAATTGTGGACCTAGATTATTTAGGTTGAATCTTTTCGACACCGAGTAATTAGTTCTGATTATATAGACACCACATAAGTAGTGAGCTAACATAACAATGACCAGCTAAATACATAGTAGCCATGTCATCAAGCAAGAGACCTTTTATTTGAAACATTGATAGAACTCGGGCGAAGAGTTTTTTATTTTCATTGTTATATTCCTAACACACTATATATCACTCATAATCGACTCGACACACAGCTGGTGTGGATGACACATTGTCAGTTTATATTGTTACTGCAAATCTTCATTTCAAAAGGAAGATGACCAAAAACTATGATACATTAAGTCCAATTAACAAGACATAGGTTTTTGAAATTATCAAAATTTAAAAACCTAAACTTTCACATTGGCTGGCAGCGAAAATGTGCCTCCAGTTTATGATTTTAAAATATATGCACATGTAAAAATGGAACATTGAGGCAAATTAAAATTTACTATCAATTTTTTTCACTTTGTTTTTGTTAAGAGGAAAGTAAGTAGTAAAAGTGATTTTAGTACCTTGACACATTAGTTAAAATATGGAAAGTATCAGGTAGATGGCGAAGAATGAAAGCTGTTAGGAGAGGTATAATTTGTTTAAGGTGACTTTTGAAAATGTGCGTTTCAAGATTATTCCATAATTTATTGGTGATCACATTTAATGAACATTTGCAGAAGGAAAAAATGTGTCAGGAGTGAAGGAAAGCGTGTAGTTTCTCTTGACAGAGACCCAAACCGTGAGGAGACAAAGTCATGAATCTGGAAGTGAGATGATGTGGACAGTGGGATTTAGGTAACACATTAAAAAGTCAAGAAAAGGTCACACTTGGCACTGATGTAAATGTGCATCAACATCAGTCACATCCTAAACTCGGAAAAATGCTTTTATTTTATGCGGCCGAAAATATGGCACATACGTGAATTATAAAAGCCTTTCAACTATCTCTCATATAGATCAAGATAGCACATGTCCTAAAAAAAGAATAATTGTAGCAACAATGCTGGACTGAAGTGGATTTTGTTTTAAACAGTGTACTGTCCCAATGAAAACTCAATGGCGAAGATTGTTGACGTGGAGCTGTCAATTAAGGTATTGATTGATCAATAGACCCAGTTTTTTTAGTGTAGTAAATAAAGGGGCGACAGTGTAGTTTAATGTGCATGTAATATAGCCAGGTGGCCAGCCATCTTGCTTAAGTCTCAAGAAATGTTAGTGGCCCTACTTTAGCTATCAAGAGATCTTATTTGCAGAACAGAGATATAGAAGCTGTTTGGTCAGTGCTATAAGTGACGAGTGCTGCAACCCTCCTAACTTGTTGCATCCCAAGGCACCGTGGAACCCAAATGCTGACATAGGCCATTATACCAAGGTATATTGCTATATAGATAACTTTGGGTATCAAGTTATTCAGCTCACAACCCATCATGGCAAGCCGAGCTGTGACATGGAAAGTTACCCTGGCTCTCTCTCCGATATATGGAAGGAAGCTCTGCGTTACACAGCCTTTTAAGGTGCAAAGCTGAGCTTGTTGTTGGTGTCCCAGTCAAGTATTCTGCAAGGTAGTCTGCCACAGTTCTTTATCCCTTTCTCGTCCGACCACCAGTAATGTATCTTTTGCATAAGCAATGGTACCACATCCCAGAAGGAGTATTGCAAAAATTCCATCGAACATCGTATTCCACAGAATGGGACTTTGGGACAATCCAGTCGGTGGCTTGGTAATAGTCCAGTTTAATGTCAACTTTGGTTAATCATTTACATTGATAAAAGAAAGGGGTCTCTGAATACCAATCAAAATGGCTCGGTTCTTATTTTGGATAGATTAAAAGACCCAGAGAATTCACAATAATCAAAACAATTATAGTTAGTTTGCGTATAAATTTGAAGATCGTATGAAATTCGAAATTTGGTTTATGAACACAGTGCCAAATAATATAAGCAAAAAAAGTGGCAAAAACATTTTGGTGGCTACCAAATCAGTCCACTCTGAACAACTACTGAGGATTTTCAGTTTGTTTACGACCAAATAGTTATAATTTGAATCATTCAGGGGACCAATTATACTTGGCTAAACAAATATCATACATGACTAGCCAGTGCGGTAGCAGTATTGTATTCAGGTCTGAAACCAGTTATGGAGTAGCTCATACTTATTTTAAATGTTAATCAATAAGGCACGGGCTATACGTTCAAGTCTTTTGGCTTTCATTAGATATCCATAATGGTATGTTTGTAATGATTGAATAAGTGTATAATGGCAGCAGTAATATTGTCTAATACATGTTTTGAGGGTATGAATGTAGATACAACTATGAGAAGATTAGATAAATAGGGTTTTAGCCTTGCATTTAATATCACAAGTTTTAGAAACAGGAAATTGCAAATCAATCATTATAAAAGGTGCGATGTTACTCAAGATAAAGAACATGGTAGCTGCGACTCAAGAAGAAGGAGGTTTAGCAAAGAAAGTGTTTAATAATAGATTGACATTGAACTAGCAACAGGAATTACCACACGACCTATGAGATCTGGGATATTGACAAATTTCCAAATGTTAGTAGATCAACCCAAGGTTAATGGAAATGGATGGAGTATTTTTAGCATATAACATATTTTTAAAAATTTAAATCTTGATATTCTGAATTAATCTTCCCAATGCTTAGGACGAGTCAGGTTTTTCATGTAGCCTTGACCGTATCTTGCTTTACCAGGCACTTTCGAATACTATCATTGATCCGAGGTGCTACTTTACGTTTGACTTTGGCTCACGGGAGAGGAGTGTGCTTGTCATAAAGTAAGATGTTTCCAAAGCAAAGGTTGTTTTCCAGTTAATAGATTGGGCATTTGAAAGCATAGATATCAGGTCAATTTGTTTGTAATTTCAAAGTAAACCTATTTTGCAAGTAGCTGGGGTTTATATAAATTACAGAAAAGCAGGGTACTGTTGCGGTAGAAAAAATTTGGATCGGAAATTTGACAAGAGAACGAGATGTATTCAGAAGAGTAAAGGCTTTCTTTGCACCTCAAAAGTCCAAGGTTGTCCCCTTCGAGGACAGGCTGGTGATGAAAAAGTGGTTTTAAGGTGAAGCAGAAGTCTACATGAAAAAAAGACAAAGCACATGAAAAAACTTTTTTTAACAAAACATAGTTCAACATAATAGCTCTCCTAAAGCTGTCATAGAGATGGTTTAGATACGAAAAAGCTAATTATTGCTAAAAGTACCTAGAAGCTATCACGTCAAAATATGTATAGAATTTCAGTGTTAATTTTTTTAAAGATTTGAATGTTTCGTTTCTTTGGTCAGTTATCAAAAATGGTAAGTCAACTATAAAGACAACAAAAACTATTTGCAAACACTTTGCTTTCACTTGTTGCTTATGTATATTGCTCGATTATACAAAGATTGGCTAAAAGAGAAATCAGTTCAAATAAGCATTCCCTGTAAACCTGCTGTATAAATGTTAAATACGATTAATATATGTAAAAGTAAACTTTGTAAACTATATTTATATATTATGAAAACTTTTGTAGTCACCGTAGAATGTTACAAGATAACAGAATTTTTTTCATAATCACATAAGGTGTTTCAGAGACATCGAAATTTTATTTTATAAGAAGAAATGGAATATTTCAATTACAAAGTCTTTTGTTAAAACGTTTGTTTTCCAGAAAACAATATACAAATATTATTGGTATTATATCCAGTAATCAGCGTATTAATTCAATTACAACTTACAATTTCAAGTTTAGAATAAAAATGAGAAACTGTGTTGTAACATCCTCATTAAATTAATCAATATTGTCAATCATTAAGCCCCAGGTTCGTATGTTCATAATGTTCACAATATATTTACGAGGCTCAAAATATCCCTTGAGCATGCCAATAATATTCACGCAACATCGAACCGTGTCGATAAAATAATGAATAACTCCCAAAAGTGTTAAATTTATTGTAATGTTAAATTTTTTATGTAGACAGAGAAGAAATGTAGTTACAGCATAGTCGAAGCATTTATATTATATTTATGTAGTTATGAATATAAAAAATCATAAAAACAAGAAAAAAAATTCTCTATTTCTGTAAGAGACAATAGTTTATGAAGGAAAAGTTTGTATAAAATGTAACTTATATAACTACCATAAAAAGTACATACAGTAATTAAATCTAGATGTAAAAAAAATCATTTATCGCAACAAAAATTTATTTTATCGTTAAGTTTCGAATCAAATTACAATCATACACAATTTTCAAAAAATCATAGCAACCAAAATTACTTTATTATCACTCGATTCGTTATTTCGTTTTCTTTCTTATCTTATATAATATTTATATCTTTTTAACCTGATCAGTGGCGCTAGTTGCCATGTCACTCTACAAGTGACATACGCACTTGAGAGGTTAATGCACAGAACATGTTTGCATGAATAATTGTTAATATGCAACATGTTACACTTAACTGGGCACAATACCTCATTCTGATACGCTTCTTGCTATCCGTTGTGTCATTTCTGTTTTGTCATCTATGTTTTGTGAACGAAACAGTAATCAATGTTGCAGGTCTGCCTAAATAGATTCTTACAAAATTGAAAAACGTATACTTTGTATTCAACACCAAATTCATATTTAGCATTTTGACTAATTAATAATTGAAAAGGAAACGAAAATGGTTTATGAATATGGTATATTACTTAACATGAAACAGAATATACATAAAACTGTACACATAATAAAATGTAGTGTAAAATCCTTTGCTGTATTCCTTTGCTACATAGGGCTGATAAAAATGGTTGAAATGGAATATATTTAACCACTGAGGAGATCAGCATATTTCACGAGGGAATTGTGTATTTTGTGAAGATATGGTAAACATAATTCCCCATTTAACTGGATAAGTAATCTTAACATACCTGGACCGAGAGTACATCAAAGTAAGATATATATCTTAAGTCATCGGTGTAAGGACAGAATGGTGCAAGGCTTCATTTACATCTAAAGAAAGAAATTACTTGATAACCAATAACCAAAAGGGAAAAAAGAACATTTATAGGATCATTTTGTTCTCCGTCTTCGGTCTGTCAAGACTCTTTTTCTTACGAAAAGGTATCAAGTTCAAAATAATATCAAATACTTAGGTCTATGGTCCTTTGGATCCGTAAAGAAATCAAGCTTCTAGGTCAAAGTATTTAAGAAGAACCCTAAAAATAGGCCATTTGTGCCTCATGTTTTGACATTCACAAATAAAGGGTACTTCCCAATGACTTAGAATTATGAAATTTGGAAAGAAGCAAGGTTTCATAGAACAAATAAAGGAAAAAATCTGAGAATATAATATTTACTAATACCATATCTGCATGAAAAGTTGCTAAAACGCTTAAACTTGCATAAAAAGTTGGCACCACAAAAATCCGTCTGCTTAAGCTATAGGGATTCTATACATTTATACCATTAAATGATCGAAGACCTTGGCTAAATGCTGCAATTATAAATTTATTATAAGAGCACAACTTCCTCCAGCTGCACCTGCCTTTTGTGCGATTTACTTTGTAACCTTCAGAATGTCAATCTTTCAGAAAGTTAAGTGATAATAATCAGGAAAACATATATAAATCAAAAGTTTTGCAGTAAAGAAATTAGTAGTGACAATCCAATGATGCCGTAATCATTCCAACAATGCTGTTACATTGTCATCGCATTCAATATTGTGTGAACGCAATGACAAGAAAATTAAAATACAGAAAAAACAACAAATGGGACGGAGTAAGTTTTAATATTTTCTTTGGAGCGAAAGAAAGTTTAGTGGTGAAGAACAAAAAAGTTCGTTTCTTTTGTCATGGGCAGACGTTGCGACGTATAAAATATCAACAATCGATTTTCATACCATTTCTTCCATGAGTTTACTGTTTCTTATATTGATGTTTTACATAAACTTCATTATTGGACACTCGGAACAAAATATTTTTTGTACCAAACACCATGCTTAAAAATTAATTTTTAGCTAAATGTAATTCCGGAATATTTGTTTCAGTTTAAATGTATAACCTATAAAATTAAAAATATGTAAAACCTATAAAATTGATAATAATTATTGTGTCTGTTGCTTTCTATAACTATCAACTAACTATAGAAAATATTTTTTTGAAAAACTTACCACCTTTCATAAAAATTACATTACGACCCTATAAATATTTTATTAAATGATTTCTCTCAACAAAGATAGAAATACAATAACTCTATGCTCAACTTACTTCAATAATCAAGATTTTTGGTTTCGTAACGAGGCTATTTGCTCCTTTGGGCATCATGTGAGTCACAAGATCGCCTTTGTAAATAGAGCCATCTCGTGTTAATAGAGCCTCTTCGTCACCTCCACATGTCAGCACAACCACGGCGAAACATCCATAGTCAGAAATATCCTGACTAGTCACTGAAATGTTTATATTTAACAAATATTTCCACACCATTTCGCTCAGATTACATTTGTTTTGTAAGACTATTATTTATTGAAAATAAATTAAACAGACAAATTAAAACAGAATATTTGAAAAGAAAACGCCACTGCATCAAGAACAAAGTGGAGAAGGAAGCTGAATCAAACTTCATGAATAAAAAATCACTTGTAGAACTTCCACTGATAATTAGTGGAATATTGTAAGTACAGTAAGGGTACGTACCCTGTAATGCTTATTTTATCAATTCCTCTAATTTTTTACAGTGATGTCCTACATACGTAGATATCTAAATTTTTTAATTCTTTTCTATGGGTATTTACAAAGCCACACTCAAAATAAAAATTCATGGATTTAATTACACAACTAGGTTTGGCCAGGACAATATTCAATTTTGAAGCTTATATCTTACAGACGTATAGACAGATAAATTAGTGAGGACAAACTGGAAAACCCATTACCTTTTGCCAAAATATCAATTAGCTGTTTTGTAGAACAATCAGTATAACAGTCAATATGAAAAGCTCGCTTTGTGAAACATTGCGTCAAGGCCTCTATTTTACTCTCTGTATTGTATCTTGGCTCGTGACGATAAAAATTGACTTGATTAAATATTAACATCTTATTTTTCTCAAATTTTTCTAATTCATAAGTTGTTGCGTTTTTATTAAGTGGCCATCTATTGGAGGTGGATGTCAATTCTCTTTCCTTATTTTCAGCAGTGCCATCTTCTTGGTGCATCTTCTCAAAATTATTTTAGCTGAAATATAAAAGAATTGTAAATTTTACTAAGTCCTACCATTAGCTAATTTAAAAAGTTGCCAAAGAAATTTGGCTGTTTAAGTTGTAGTCGATAACCCACAATAGCTATATATGAAAAAGAATGAAGGTAGTATGGGTATCAATCAATACACAGCTCACAAACTGATGAATTATGGGATTCAATTTAAACTGATAAACCATTGGACATTGAGACTAGAAAAAGCCATTCGTCACCTTATCCTGCAGTGAAAGCAGTCATAAAAAGGATAGATTACACCTTGCGAACTAGATAATGCTTCCCCACTTGAAAAAGCAACCGTAGGATACAGAAATAACGGCTTTTTGTTTTTTTTGTATCGATTAACAAAAAAAGTTACTACAATAATAAAGAAGATGTCATTATCTCAAAAATAACTCAGGCTTTAAACTAGTAAAAGTGTTTAAGGTTGATAGCTCTTCTCATAAAACATCTAACTGAAAAGTCATTTTGAATTCAAACTTAACGGTAACCAATCAAAACTGTAGTCGTACATAAATTTTGAATAAAATCATAATTGTGATAAGATATTTATGTTCAAGCTAACCAATAAATCCTGGCGTGAACCCACGGTCGTGTCCTATATTCAATGAATTACGATTAGTCAAAAAACTAAACGAATAGCCCAGAAAAATTAATTTCTCCATATTATATAAAACATTTGTGTGAATATGTTTGAAAAATGTACTTCGTATTATTGTCGAATACATCTTTTATTATAAATCAATATTTTTCTAACATAATTTTTTTGCACTATTTTTTTTATTGCAAAATAAATTGATTAAAAAACATCCTCGAACTTCATTTTGTGACTTCGAGTTTCGTGCCTTAATGATGAAAAATTGACCAAAGTAAGATTGAATTTACAGCTACAATGACCAAAAATAAAAATGTTTTAGAAAGCACTTACACATGTCAAAGCGTGTCAAAGATAATGACGAATCTCATGCAAGCTAAGGAAAAGAGTAATTCTTTACTAATAATAGGAATTTAATAATATCACCATCAACGCCTAGTTGAAAGTTATGAAAAAAATGCTGTAACATGCATAGTTTGTGGGTATTATTGAATGTATTTCCGATTACTGAAGTTGTATATTTTTATAATCTACGATATAGTTAACCGTTTGAGTGCCGACGAGTGCTATCACGCTCGTGCGCGTACTAACTAAATTTGCCATGAGCGCGATGGCACTTGCGAAAACAGATGCTGGTTAGCGCACGGTAGGCGAGGTCGTTCGCACGCATCGCTAATTTTTTATTTTTCTACGTGTTACATAAAGTTCAAATTATAATATTATTAGTAATTACAATGTATAAAGGATCTAGGAAAAGAAAATTTTTAACCCATAATATCGGAATACGAAAATAATTCGATTGAAAATTATCGTTTTTTAAGTTGTGAAGAAAGTGATAGTTGGAGTAGCGACATTGTGGTGCGCTCACAATCTTAACAGTACGATAGTATTAGATATTTGGCATAATGCAAATTTTGAGTGATAGTGATAATAGTGACGATAACAATTATTTTGCTGATACGGTGTACTGGACTGTGAAAATGACGATGTAACCTTGATTTAAGTTTTTGTTATAATTTTTGTTCGCAAAATATATTTCCATAATTTTCTTTGTACTTTATTATCCTTGTACAAGTTTTTATTAAGAAAACACTGAAAAAATTATTAAAATTGGATAATTTTTGGAGACAAGGGTAAATGACATCAAAAACAAAAGATTTCTTTGGCACTTTTAAGTGTATATGAGTAAAAAACAATGGCACTAGAACGGTTAATGATTAATACCACCAATCGTCAGGGTGAACTGCATTTATTTATATTCTTATTGATTAAATCAGTTGAATAGTCGCTAATCAACAGGTAAGTTGAAAACAAATATATTTTTACATGTTGACAAATTCTTATAAACCTGCTCATTGCTATTTGTAAAGAAATAAGCGAAACAAAAGCTTCCCTTGAGACCGTAGATCATGGAAAGGTCTTAATTGTATGCTAATTAAGTAAATTATTTTCTAAATATCCAAATAACAAGAAAATCAAGAATTTGATTTTTTTCCATGCGTATATTAGTAAAAATTAGCTAACGTGTTGATTTATCAATGCATACCTGGTACTGAAATATATCAAAGTTGTGCTCATGTGGCACGCGGAACAATACCAGGTACGCACTGGCATGTCACTTCACTTTACACCGACGTTCAACTCCCAACGAAATATGAACGATTATATTCAGGGATTATATTAAGTAAGTTTATTTGAATTGGATATGTAAAGTAGTGACATTTTTAAAGTTAATTATTATCAAGAATCTACTAAAGATTGACTGCATTATTATATAAATTGAAATCATTCCAGCATGAAAATTCATGCTTGTCACAAAATTTTAATGGAAAACTGTATGAAAACAGTAATTCTTAGTTGGAATCATTTTATTTTCACACATTTATTTTTAGTCGTATAAGCTAAAATTTTTTATATAAAATACGCTGGTTTACTTCAAGTAAGGGTACTGTAATTTTACCCGAAGTTTTCTACCTCAATCCTATAAGAATATTCACCACACAAAACACACTTCATATATGTAACAACGTATTAGAACTTTGTAACCTACACAAATTCACACCTAGAGAAATGTTTTGAAATATTTCAACTGCATATAGAAATCCAGAAAGTCCACTAAACCAGATATTTTATGGGCACATTTGTAACATTCTACTGAATTAGTAGAAAAAATAATTTTCACGGATACAACGTTAAACGCTATGTTAGTCACAGTGTATTTTATTCCATACTTTTTTGTTTAGTTTTTATCTTATCAGCAGGATAAAAATATTGCATACTATTATCTAAGAACGGAATGCATGGTCAGATATTTCAGCAACTGATAAAAATTTGTGTTCAAGTATATTTATGTACCGGAACTGATGTCATAGCTATTATAGCTATTTCCTACTGTTTTAAGGTTAACTAGCAAGCGAGTGAATACTTATACAAATTTATACCATTTTTAATTAATATCTCTTTTTGATAAATTACAAAACATAACGTTTACATTCCGTATAACATTGGTTAAACATAATAGTCCATTTAATAAGACCAGTATTTCTTGCTCACCACAATGTTCAACCAAGGTTGCTATCTTAAAGACATTATTACTTAAAGTATTAAAAAGAAGCGAAATTTGGATTATTTTAAAATAATACTTTGTTATAAATGATGAAAAAATGACAATGTCGAATAACCATTTATAAAAATAACGAGAATCTGTACGTTAATATTGAGAAATGTCAAATGTTTTTTAATGAATCATTGTTAATAATCTGTAATTGGCATTATTTATGGTCTTATGTCATTATTATATACCGTCATCAACCATGCTAATAAAATTAATTATTTTTTTCACAATAAATCTATGCTCTACTGTATGAAGTATTTTTAATATATTCATCAACGATCTTCAAGTTTTGCCAGTTGGTAGTTTAATCACATAAATGCACTAACTCATACAAAGCAGAATTAAAATTTAAAATCGCTTAATAAGAAAGTACTAAACAAATTTTAAAGTATTCCGTAAATATAAGTACTCATACAATTGGTAAAATTATAAAAAGTCAAAATATGAATTTTTTAAAATATTTGAAAAAGTTTCATTAGTAGAATTGTTCCACTGTTGAGAATTCTAAATGACAGCAATATAACGAAAATGTTTTCCATAACTGAAATGTTCATGTTCGACTGCACATCTGTGCTTGATATATAACGTTTCAGTAAGTAAAACTATAATATAAGTTACCAATGATATATTATTGAGAACGCTTAAATAAGTTGCTATTTTGTTCAATGTTTAGAAAAAATATATATAAAAAGGCGTGTTTGAAAATTCATCAGTAATTTATCAGGGCGATTGATAAGTTCAATGTTTGCATAACAACATTCTAAAATTATTTTCGCTGTTTTGCTTTCACATATATTTATAAAAATATACTAATGAAATATTGACGCAACAAACTGAAAGTCATTCGAAAATTAAGAGAAAATGGGTTTACTGCAGTTAGTTGATGATATCACCATAAATACTTTCAATAAATTGGAAAACATTTTGAAACACACCTTTAGTGTCATTGTTCACAATCACATTTTAAATTCACTGCTTACCTTTTGTGATATAATTTTTTATTAAACGCCAATATCTACTTTGTGTTATGGCACAATAAGTAAAATGCTGTAGTCTGCCATTTGCTCTGTATTATGCAGTTGCTGATAAGATATGATTAACCAAAGAAATTATCCGATAAGATTTATAATCGGTGTAGCATCATAGCGTAGGCATTCGAATGAAATCAAGGGGTCACCCCTGATTTCAATATTGAACTAGTATGTCAACATCGAACTGTAAGAATGTCCACAACAAAAGTTGGAGATATAACAGTATGCACATTTTAATAAGTATTTAAGATTTAGTTTCCAAGTTCCAAAAAAAATATTCAAGTTGTTCAGCACCTTGCAGTCTTCCAGCAAATCTATTGAGGCAAAATTTAATATGTGAGTATTTATATATGCCTTAAAAAATTAATACGTAATTTTATTACTGATTCATCATGGGTGTATCTACCACCTAATTGTAGGGATAATTCAACATTTATCTATTTAAATTTTTCGTATCCATTAATTACGAGCGACTGACTTAACAGTTTTACTAAGAAAGTCGCTATATGATCGTAAACACCCGTATAGTTATTCAGTGAATAATAGATGTATAAGAGGTGTACGAAATTGTTATGACCGCTGTACACACTCGTCTGAATACTCCCGCTAGGTATTCCCCAGGAATGTACACTTTCGCCTAGATCAGTTGCAGTTGTGAATTCCGAGGAAATGGACAATTACACAGAAATTGCTGCTGCTGTTGCTCTATGTGCCATCAGTTATTAAAGTTACTTATACATGTAAATAACAAAAAAAATTAAATAAAAATGGCATAATCGAAGATAGTGGAAGATCACAATGCCTCGTAATAGAGCATAGTATGTAGTTTCTTTAAGGTTTCAATTTAAAAAAATCAGTAAAATATTGGCGTTAGAAATATATATTCCGTCAGCAAATATAACCAATTTGTAAGCTGTTTGTGATCAGCAAAATATCAAAATTGTGTCGCATTAATACTTGATTGATTAGCAAATTAAATATACATATTTGGTGCATTATGTGAGTCAGGTTTAACTAAATTTCGGTATCAAAGTTGAAAATAATATTTTATATGTGTATTTATTTGCATTATTATTAACATATTTGGCCTGCTCTTGTACTTAATGTTATTTCATGCAGACAAAATATGGAAGAACAGTTGACTGAATTAGTGGCGGAGCCGTCCAGCCAATTAAGGAAATTTACAAGGATGTCTTTAACAGATTTTAATTATACACATTGAGATTTTGGCTTCTGGATATAACTTCAACAGCCTTCATTTTCTTTTCAAGATATCTCCTTCTGTTATATACAGAATAGTACTTGAAGTATGTTTAGCATTAAATGAAATCCTGCAGGATAAAATCAAGGTAATGTAATAAAACTATATTTTTGATTGTTCATCAGTTTTTCATTAATAATCACCATTCACTATCACTATCAATATAATTCTAGTAATTATTTTCTCTAATAAATATTGAAGTAAAAATATTATACTTCACTGAGAATATTTTCATATTGGTTTCTGCGTTGTGAAGTTTTATTTGTAAAAAATTGATCAGATAATATGGCAATTGAATTCAATGCTAGCATTTGTTGGGAAGGAAAAAATATTTTTTGTGCTATTATCGATGTAGTTTCTGTTGATTCTGGTATATGAAGAACTGGAAGAATTGTTGAACTATGACTGGAAGTCATGGATGTATTAATATCATTGTGGACTCAGATTATGCTGAATTTAATTGGCGAGGTGAAGGAGAAGGGGATGAAGCATAATTTATAGTCGCAGAAAGAAAGAGAATATTTGGTCAATTCATTTTTTTAAGTATAAACTGCAGCCTGTCTATGTCAGATAGTTTCCTGAGCTTATTAGCCAACGTTTTTCCACAAAGGTGACAGTGACTACAGATTTTTATTCCCAGACATCAAGGATGAATTGACAACAGAGGAGTGGTTCGTAACAGTTTTTTATGAAAACAATTTGTTCTAATGATCTTAACTTACTACTGGCCTTATTAACAGGTTCAGCGAGAGATGTTCCCTGTGTTTTTTTGGGAGCTGGCACTTGTGCTCAAAGCAGACGTATTATGATATCATACCACAATGCAAGTTCACATAGGTAATCACAATGCATGTTCATATAAACATGTGTTTAATAATAGACTTTCAGCTAGTTGGGTAGTAGTAGAAAAAACTGTTGGTATATTAACATCAAAATTTAAAAATTGCCGGAGGCCTTTACTACCGATGAAACATTTGTTTTGAATACAACATGTACAATTTCCTTAAAAATGAAACTTCAAAAAGAATATAAATTTCATCAGGTAGGTGATGGCGGTCAAATGATCCAGTCTGGTACTTGGCGAAACGAAACTGCAAAATTTCAATAAATCATTGCTGTAACACCTTTGCCTCATATATCTGCAAGACCTACACTTAATGCAAATCAAATTCGAGAAAAGTTTAAATCATATTTATGTTGTGTAAATTAATACGGCGGGCAAAATTGTTTATTCTCTAAAGTTTCAAGAGGTTATAGTTCTTTTATAAATTTTATACATTTAATTAAATGAAACTATATTATTTCCACAGCAGCAGTTCACAGCGCCGTATTCATTCAACTGACTAATATCTTTAATAATATTTAATATTAATAACAAAAATAAATACCAATGTTATGTGCAAATGTTAATAAAATTTGCTTGATTTTGAGTGTTTGTTGTTTTCTTGCATTCTTACAATTATTCTAAAAAGATTGCATTATGTAAAAATACAAACTAGATAGGTTTATAAATTTCTTCTGATCCTACTCCAAACTCATCGAATTTTGAAATTTTTTTAATTGACCTCGATAAGGCGCCATGAGTGAACCCCTTTTCTTTTTCAACTCTGGAAGAGAAAATCCGACTTGTTCACTGATGCGAGCCCATGCGTCATGCAAATGCTTCTTATCCTTATGAAACCTGTGTCTAGGATCCCATAATACGGGTTTCATTTGGTAAATTTGTATGAAATTAAGTTCACTTTTATTATTCCACATTTTCTTAAACACAATTCTACGTCTTCATGGTTTCACGGCGCGAGCGAGACTGTGAGAAGCGAGAGCGTACAGTGACACACTCGAAATTCGCTCGAGACCTTTGACTTGGGCCGAAAATACCGGCACAGCACGGAGAGCGACCGAGGAACACAGAGACACCCCAAGGCTAGGCAAGCACTACTCTATACGCCCTGCCTCGGAGTGTCTCGCCGGGAGTATATAGCCACCGTTACTAATAATCCCTATATAAGCACTGTATAGAAATACAATGTTTATAAACCGTGTAGAGCAATGACGTTCGAAGTTGCTAACTTATTAACGTATCAAAGTGCACACGAATATTATCTGAAGAAAAAAACATCTAATGGGGAACATGAAAATTACACAATTATTTAATATCTCCCAAATATATTTGAAATTTTGCAAATAATTCGCATATTAACACTTTTTTCAAATAGAAATAATTTGTTTTATAAAACAAAACATGCAGAATCATACATGGCACCAATTTTGCGTTAATATTTTTTTCATTGTCTACTCTACGATTGATGGAAATGGATTTGAATGATGAAAGAATGGTTTTGATGGAAAGTTTCGATCAATCTATATGCATATTTATTATTTTTTTTTATAGGTTTCACTTTATCATATATATGAACACGAAGAGATGGGAGCACAAAAGTGGAAGAAGAGGGAAAAGGTACATACCTATTATTTATTTATAATAATCATCCTCAAAAACTTTTATATTAAGTGGAGATTGTTTTAGATATGCTTAAAGAAGCTATTAAAGACTTTGTGGATGTAAACGACAAGAAAAATATAGACACAAATAAAAACAACTCTAAAGTAACAGTTTGGAGGAAAATACATGAAAGGTAAGTCGAAGTGCTGATCACTGTAATATATGTTCATCTAGGAATGCAATATTCCTAAAAACATGAAAGCATCTGGGAAACATTGAAATCACTAAATATAAAACAATATCCTAAAAAACATTTATGACAACAGCACAAGTAGAGTCAAGTTAGATAGAGTTGATGCAACAATCAACATGAAAAGAGGTGTGAGACAAAGCGACCCAAGTTTTCCCAAATTGTTTAAAGCCGCTCTAAATATGCGTAAACAAATAACATCCTCCTTTTTTGAAGTTGTCTAAAAATGAGATTAAATCTTATTTTTAATCATTTTTAAATTTTAATTTTGTAAAAAATAGTTATCAATGACATGTCAAATGCAAACTCAAACAAATTATTTTCATTTAAGTGGACATCCAAGTGTTTTAAATTTTCTCGAAATCTTTTGAAGGTATTCTTTTTATACTTGTATTTTTTTTCACTCTTTTTCCCTGCTTTCAGTCGTAATAAATCTTAAACACAGGATGTAGAAAAAGGCTCTTTCAATTATACTTTAGTATACAGCTGTGATAGACTTGTAAGTATTCCCTTCATTGTAGTTGGAAGAAATATTTAAGCTGCCTTTATTTTTTGTTTACGCCTAAATAATAGTAGGTTGTAGATTGTTTAAAACAGGGAAGACAAATTGATTGACATTCATTATATATATTGAACTATAATTATTACGTTTATGAACTAGGGGGAAGAACATGCCAACGCTTAATTAGCCAGCCTTACTAGATCCCTGTGCGGTTTCAAAATATCAAATATAGAATTATGTCAAATATTCTTCATCGAGTTAGTGGTAAAATTGGCCAAGTATTGTCCACCAAATTTTGCAGATGGCTTTCATTAATTAAGCGTTATGGTAAATGGTGATATTAAAATAGTTAATTACAAAATACTAAATGCCATATTTCAACTCGATTTCTGTTAACACTATGCTTGATTTACTGGCTCATAAATATTAAACAGTTTGGAGAACACATTTCGGCATATAACTAAACAATATACAGTATATATTGAAAATTAGCTCATAATAGTTAATTTGATGTATGTAAATCTTTGTTATCTGAATAGTATTATTACTTCTGATTCAA
Organism: Druceiella hillmani; assembly: GCA_039881145.1. Lineage (NCBI taxonomy): Eukaryota > Metazoa > Arthropoda > Insecta > Lepidoptera > Hepialidae > Druceiella > Druceiella hillmani. The sequence continues at coordinate 26,440,707 of JAYKKI010000024.1, read as the reverse complement.
TTAATTCTCACCATCCATTGAAACTGTAGACAATCGGTTTTAGATTGGAACTGAAATTATTAAAAATTGTATACATATAAAGAATTGAAATTATTGGAAAATTGCTTCTAAAAAAAAGTTGCATCTAACAAAAATTGTAAAAGGATAATTAAATTTTGTAATCTAAAATTGTTGTTATAAATATGTTAAATATATTGTTGAGATGTGTAATTTTTAAAGAGTTCAGTCTTATTTTTAAAGAGTTCAGAGTTACAGTCCCCAATGTTCTTCCAGGATGTCAGTATAATTTAGTAATAGCAATACTCTCGCACCAAGTTCGATTCACAGCACACCGAGCAGAAGCGATCTGTTTCTTATAGAACTGTTCTTTTACTTTCTGTTCTTCTTCATCTTTTTTTTAAACCATTTTCTTAGAAAAAATTTTTCTAATTTCAGAATTTTTCTCTAAGAGATGGAAGGAGTTTTTCTCAACATTTTTAATTCAGTAATCAGTGAAAATACCTATTTCGCGACATATTTTATTTATGATTTTTCAAATTTTGACCTTAAAAAAGATCTGTATAAGACTTAAAAGAGGTAGATAACTGTGAGTGAAAAAATTCTAAAGAAGTCATTAAAAAAAGAGAACAGCTGTGACTCTAGAAAATAGAGACCAATAAGTTTCTAAAGACCCCGACCTGGATGGAGGCAAATTGTCTTCATTAATTACAGATAGATTACCCGCAGATAATTAGGAATTATCTGCACTTTTCAAACACAATTGGGCTTACAGTTTGTAACAAAATTTGGGGAAAATAAAAAATCATCAAAGCTTTGTCAAATCCATTTTTATAAAGCCATAAGGTTGTTTCCTAATCCTACAGATTAAAGATTTTTTCAAAGTGATTCATAAATTTTTCCAAACGTGCTCTGCATATCTTATAGTCCTAATAATTTATATGCTCAAGTGAATGATTTTCCCTTATGCTTAATTTCAGTCGTACGGATGATCAAGGTTTTAATTGTGTGCCTCCACCAATTTTTCCTTTGCTCGGAGGAGTAGAAAGTCACAAAAATGAAATGAAGTATAAAAGCGCAGAACTGGATACAAAAAAAGGAAAGTACTGTTTTGCCCCTAACTTCAATATCTTTAGAGTAGAAATGAGGTAACAAAAACATAATATGTTCATTACAGTTCGTGTGGTATTAAATAAAACTTAAAATTTTAATTAACAATAATTTACAGTAGTATGAAACTATCTTCTAAATAATGATGAATGGAAAATTTAATTTTTTTTTGTATTTTTAGTGATGTGTTTATTCCCTTCTGAAATAAATTTAGCTAATTTTGTTCTGCTTATCCTTTTCACACAATTTAACAAAATACACCAAATACTAGTTTTAAACATAGGTCTAGTGGATATTTATACTTTAAGAGCTTTCATCCTGCCCTACTTAACTAATAAACCCCAGAATGATGAAAAATGATCATAGAAATATTTCTTTAATATTTATTTGACTTTTGGGAGTAAAGAATTTATACAGTTGTAAGTATTGGAATTTTACACAGATCTCCTATATATACATTTTTACAAACAACTTTTAGCCTATTTCATTGTTTTTTGTTACAAATCTTTGTACAAAACAAATGACCGCCTGCAGGTTCGCCAGTGGTCGAAGTTGTGTCGACGCTTGCTTCGCGGCTTGGATTAATCATTTTATATTATATTTTCATATTTACTTGTGGAAATGAAACATTTTCCCACGGGGATAAGTGGGCTATGTTCTAGTATAGATTGTCATCTAAACCATTTACCTGCTCTCTTGAATCGTCAAAGAATTCAATTACCACCGGTTCTGACATTATGTAATAGGCTTTCTGGCAAAGGTTACCCTTGATTACGCTTTTGAATTCATTTATTAAAATGAAAATTTTGTTAACGTCCGCTGCATACGAAGCTAGATCATACATACAGCCTGTTCTCCCACACTCCGCCCACTTCTCACTTATATTGTATGTACACACTGAGCGCCGACGCACTTGGTTGTTATGATGAATAGAACAAAGTGATTTTCATTATATCTCCTAAACTATGAGACCAAACAGCATATGGTGAATGGGAAATGTTATCTACATGAAATTCCCCAGATGATGAAATGATTTTTATTTATAAATAATAATGTAATTATATGTAAAAAGTACAATTAAAGATAGCTTTATAATTATCAATTTATTTTTAACATAAACAAATTTTATTTTGGCTTAAATATTAAAGCTGTATATATGGTTTTGATGACTTTTTTAGATCTACTAATGGCTAATATTTTCCTGGTATGTTTTTTTTGTATATATCCAATCATTACAGTAGCTCATGCCAATAAGGTAGTCAAGCAGTGCTTTTTCCTCCGACTTGATTTCTTATTTAAAACTTATTTTATAAACATAAAATATAGCCTGTGTTAGTTAATATATGTAGTTTTCTATTAGTTAAAGAATTTCTAGAACCGGTTCAGTAGTTCCAGAAATAAAAAAACAAACATAGTTTACCACTTTCTAATATTAGTATAGATAAATAAACATTATTCAAATATAAAAATGTTTACAAACATATATATTAATAAATATGTTATACAAAAATTTTCTGTTGGAAATCAATTTAAAATTAGTGGTAGACCTGCGACGAGGAAGTAACAAAATAATCAAATGAAAGCAAGTTTATTAACTTTTGAAAGATGCGTAAATACCTATAAAAGGTTCTTCCAATACGTTGAACGCTTGGGACACTAGGAGGCTCCAACAGGTAGAACAACATAAAGATTTTTCAGAGGAAATACTGAATACATATTAAAATACTATCAAATTAAGGAAGATGCTTCTTATTACATATCCAGTTTGCTTTGTGGAGATTCTTACCAACAACATTTGCCTCAGCTACATATTTATTTATTCCCAGTTATACGTGCAATATTGTCAGCCCTTAAGATAAGAATTGGCTGATCAATGTGTTGTGTAATCTAAATACGTAAATATCACCTTCGTTTGTCATCAGCAGATGGACAGGAATAGAATAATTCACCCCCACTACCCTTAGAACTTGTTCTGGGGTTCGGACCATCCCAATTGATTCCATTCACTATGATTCACTATGAGACCGTAGTTATTCATTTTATCTGATAACATTTAATGTTATTTTTATTGCTGTATGATGCATACTGTTATTGGAGTTTTTATACCTATTTTGTGATAACAACAAATAGATACTGGCATTTAACAGGAAATTACTTTGTAAGAGTAACCAATTCGCAAATTAATAGTGAAATTGAACAGAGCGACATGAACGTATTTGGTCTAGACTCCGAATAAAATTGCAATTTATGTGTGTGTTTTAAAAAATTTATTTTCAATAAATTGTAATGGAACACTGAATCACGTTTTATCTATTCTGCAAGTGTACTTTAAAAATAATCATACAGGCGTGCATCACAGGGGTACGTTGTCTAATTTTCTGAGTTAGTTTTTTTTTAAATCATGGTGTCATCTATATTTCTCAGCATAAGAAATGCTCTCATTGAGTTTTGAATTTCAATAATATTTATTTACATCTGCTTTTAGACCTGGTCAAGCAAGTATTTATATTGTCTCATTGAAAATTACTGATAGTATACATCTAGCTATAAATAACGGTCACAGTAACACATTTAACCCTTGTGGACTTTGTTATTTTGTTAACCTAATTGAATCCAGTCAGTCCTCTTATCACGGCCGTAGCCGTTAATCTGTAAGTACGTTGCGAAAATGTCAAATAATAGTATATCTGAAGTTTTTTGTACACTGTCACTGTTTTTCTGTACATATCTCCACCGACAATTAAATATTAAAAAGAAACTGTTCTATAATGGACGTAATCAATGGTCAATATGTTCTCTGAATCGTTTGCTTTTGAGCAATGCACCCTGAAAAAGCACAGGGTGAACCTTTGGTAACTGGTGGTCTAGAAAGTAGGATTTTTTAAAACTAATTGAAATTTCTTTTATTAACCACCATTGTAGCTATCCTCTTTATACAGATGTCCTGCAAATAAACATACACACTAAACTTGGTCATATTTTGACTTTTGTAAACTACTTAAATATATACCTCAGTTTGATTAGATAGAGGTCCAAAATATAGATTTTAGTAAATTCAACAAATTCCAAGTAATTTTTATTGGCAGTCCGATACGTCTTTCTAGTGTCGATGTAGCTGACTTACTGTAGCTATCATTAAACAGCACCGTCGACCTATTATCTGCGATTGTAAAAAACTGGGATCTGTTGATTGATCGAACAATTAAGATTTATTTATTGTTATTTTCCGGATCAGTTATTCATCTACACAGTAATATTTTATAATTTTAATCTTTCCCCATTCACTATAATTAAAACCCTACTTCTGGGCTATAGTGACAGCATATTGAACCCTTTGTATTAGAAATACAACATTTGTATTAGAACCTACAACAGTTATAAAGAGTGATATGAAAATATTCAAACTGAAGTTTTACAAAAGAAGATTTGCCAAAAGTATTTTTTTAAAATTAATATTTAAGTATTGGTAACTGGCATCACTCAAATAAATTTCAGACAAATTAACAAGAAAAAATTGAATCGAATTTATCCAACTGTTACTACTAATTCTCTTTTATTATATAGCACAGATTACCTGCTTGTGACTCCCATTTTGTTATTGAGCTCTTTGTTAAAATTTTCAGCGGTTAGGGTTGATGAAAATCATGGAATGATACCCTGAGACCTCAACACTTTGTATGAAAACATTCTTATCGAGACATTTAAATTCTGGTATAATGTATTGTTGTAGGTTCAGGGTATTGACAGATATAATGGTGATTCATGGAGAAGGAGATAAAGGCTGTTGAATCTATGTTTGAACGAGGTCAGGACCCTTTCTTTATTTCAGCATTTTTTACTGTCAAGAGAAGCACTTTCAAATCGTCCGATTGTGAAGGACGTGAGTTTCTCGTACATGTACTCTTAAATAGCGTATATATCTGCAGTTATTAATTAAAATTTCAACACTTTTTTCCATTGACCCATTATGCAATCTATAAAAAGAATCTATTGGGGATAACCGAATAATTACAAGTTATCAAATATGGGAAGAACAATAATTGAACAATTTATAAATGTGTGAAATAAATAAGCTTTTTTGAAGTATACTTCTTTAGGTGCGCTGTGAAAAAATGATGAGAATAAAATTTTGCGATGCATATGCACGATGCTACAAAAATTGACAGGATGAAGTTGCTCACCTAACATACATTTATATACATATGGTAACCGTTACTAAACTCATGATACTTATTGAGGTATTTGTAAATACGCAATATGTGGTTTATATTCATATAAATCTAAGTTACATCTGTGCTTTTAAATAATATTTTTTAGTAATTGAAATTTAATAGTTTTCCATATAAAAAAATTTTTTTATGTATTCAACTAATGCTTCTAAGCTTTTTAAAATATATATTAAGTGTATTTTTCTAAGTGATGTCAAATTTTGGTATGTATTTATTTGTGGTGTTATTATTTCTCTATCGAACCCGGGTTCCCGTGGTGCTGTATGCCTTGTGATCAATCCAACACACCACGGCGACAACAAAACTTGTGGTCAACATTTTTAAATTACTGTTTCATTAGACACCTTTGTAATTCACACCTCTAATTAGTTTATTTCTTATCTTATTTTGTTAAAAAAATATTTAATTCCCAATTCTTAACCCTTAAAAATATTTTTATAATATTTTTTCTAAATATTAATTGAGATCTACATCTGAAGCCTATATTTATAAAATTTCATGCACATAGGTCTTAAATTGTAGAAACTACGAGGTTCTCACAGATGGACAGATACAAATATGGACATGACAAAGTTATGTGTTCTTTTTTTGAGTACGGAACCCTAAAAACTAACCAAACTACATTTTATTTTGAAAATGTTTTTTCCCCGCTTATTGCCATCTTTTTATAGTTTTAATTTGAAACTGAATATAGTTTTAATTAAAGATAGTAATTAGCCTAATTATACTACTATGGCTATATTTAGTAAATTATACTACTATGGCTATATTTAGGTACTACTATTAAAATTTTACTAATTACTAGTAAAATTTTGGCATTAATATCATGAGACCTAATATGTCTAGATAGCAAAATGGCTTATATTGACAAATTAATTTATGTGTATAAACATCCTAAATTTATGTTTTTATTTAATAAATTTTTCATGTTTTTTCAAAAATCAATACAAAACATATCTTAATTTTAAATTGTAGCTAAGATCTTTGTAGATAAGATAATTAAAATTTATTGTAATAAACATATTTCGTAATGGAGACAGATTTTATATTTAATGGATAAATGTCATAATAAGTAAACCAGTCATTTTGTTTGGGTATTTTGGATACTGGTGCTTAAAAAATTTATTTGGCAAAATTGTTTTTCTTTGAAAAACAACCTCAATTCAGAATATGTTAAAAATACTAAAACTAAATAAAAATTTGAAAAATGTCCAATATTTTTCATTAAATAATCAAAATACTCATAAAAATTATTTTATTTCCATAAAATCAAATTTCTTTTACTATCTCATTCAGGTTTTTTCAACTGGAAATAATCTGTACAATCTGTAAAGTGATTAGGCCGGATGCGAAGATATGGGTTAAATTGAGATGGAAATGTTCCAAATAATTTATATTTACAGATCTGGAACAAAAAACATTTTATGAGATAATAAAAATGTTCTCACAAAACAGGTTGAAAGTGAAAATGCGTAATGTCATCATGGTGTGTGGGGTTGATCACAAGACATACCTGGGTTTGACACCCGTCAGCTTGTCGAGCGGGGCTGGACTGGTTTTCTGGTCGGCTGTACGAGATCACTCTCGTAGCAATAAGTCCGCCATATGTATCAATTAGATACATTAAAGTAAATAAATATTAAATCTGTTTGAACCCAAGAGTATGACGTTTACGATACGAGGATATAAAATAAGTAGGGGAGAGTAAAGAAAACGTTTTATCTTTGTAAACAATTAAAAAGATTTTCGAAACTTCTATACGACCCGAGGTAACATCAGCCCCGTCTCACTACAAGTTAATGAGTTATGTAAGAAAGTAATAAACAATATGGTAGATAAAATGCAATTTGATAACCTTCTATACATAACATAGACCAAACTCAAGTTTACACGAGACATAATGATACACGTAAGTAACGTGATCATGAAAGGTTATTTGTGTGGCAAATCTTAGACTCGGTTCCATTGTTTTCTTCTAATAAAACACAAGCAACACGCCATTGTGTTTTACCTGAGTTATGTTATAGTTCACGTGCCTCACTCCATTTAAGCATAGGACTGATGTCATGATAGAGGATTCAATAAATGGCGAAAAGCAGCACCGTAGTATGTAGTTCAAGTCACCAGTTAACATAACGCAAGCGCATCTCTTTTAATTATATGGCCAAGTGAATTTATAAAATATTTTTAATTCAAAATATCTATGGATTCCGACTTGCGTCCGACTGTACGAAATTTACAGATCAGTAACTGCAGTGTTTCTCCGATTGGGTATTTTTTTTATTTCATTAATCATAATTTCAAGGTACAAGCTGATGAAGAGTGAAAATTTTTTTTTATAATCTTAAAAATTGACCGAGTTATAAAGGTTTAAATTTAAGCCTTAGATAAAGACGGCAATACTGTGTTGTGAGGTCATTTCTAATATTGCACATTATATTCTACAAGAGGAAAAGAGACAGGGATATACCCAACTCTATACGTATCTTCACATGTAGAAGCCTATAACTGGCTTATTTTTCAATAAATTTTTGAATTTTTGAATTTTTTTTTCAAAAAACTACCGTATTTATTTAAAAATAAATGAATAAAATAAAACAAATTGGAAATGTAAAAATGGTCAAGCCATATTGAAAAATACATAAATTATTTCTTACCTGATAGTAGGTTTTCTATCATAATAAAAATAATTTAATATTTTCACAGGTCCTTAGGTTTTTAGAGATGTCAGAAAATTAAAACAAAATGGTATGAATGAAACTTCACACCGGTGACATTTTTGTCAACAAATTTTGTTTAGACTTGACTGTGATGGATACAAGGAATTAAAATCTCTGTAAATATGGTAATAGATGTATCTATTATCAGGTTCGATGAGAGTATGTGCACATTTGTAACACATAGTGTAGTCTTATAAAACTTGCATTAGGTTGAAGACTAGACGCACTAGAATCAATAGGCATAACAAAATAACAAAGGTTTTTGATAGGAATTGTGAGATAGAGTACTAAACACGTAATTTTTGCTATGGTTACTCCTGCCAACAGCAGAAGTATAACAGTATAATCGGTGGTTGCGAGTACATTCTTTTAGTGTTTCATACCATGCAGTCAGTCCTGACGGCTAGCATCGGATCACATATATACTCATATATTAATTACGGTTCCTACCAGCAGTCAGGTAGGAATGAATGAATTTGTATTGAATTGTATCTGTGATTCAAACCTGCATATATATCTTGATTTGAGTACCTTCACGACGAGGCTCTACCCAATGTACATCTTATCTGGCTTTCATATTATTTTTGTTTCATTAGTAGCTATGCAAAACAGACGTTTATCGGAGTTTCTTTATCAATTTTGTGGTAACACCAAGCAAATATTGACATTTAATGGTGAATTACATGTTAGGAAGTAAAAGTAGTAAGGTTGAAATAAAAAAATTAATTGAAATCAGTCATTAGATTTAAGTTTGATCCAAACACTGAACGAAATAGCAATTTATGTAAGTGTTTTAAAAGTGATATTTTCAAATACATACGAGTATAACCAAAAACTGAACTTCGTTTTATAAATTTTATCAGTTTAAAGCAAACATGAGCAGTGTGCACGAAGGGGTGCTGTCTAACTGGTACTCAGTTTTGAAACAGGGCTTTGACACTCACGATGAGGATGTTTCGATATCTGTGGAAGCCACTCCAATTTTGTCAGTTTCCTAATAGACAAGCTGTGACTAAAACAAATGGGAGGAAAGTGTAAATTCGATTCTATTTGCATCAGTTAATTAAAGTGAGTGAGTGCTGCCAGCTGCCGAGATTTGAATAACAATAAAAAAAAATGTTGATTTATTACAAAATATTTTATTCTAGTATAAATTTGATAAACAAATACAAAAAGAATAAAAAAATTTTTTTATCAAGTTGATCAAAATGATACATGAACCATCGGCCCCCTCTATTGTCACACTGTATAATTACGTCTCATTGTTCATTTAGTTGGATATATTCCTACTTAAACTTCATGTATCTAGTGGTGCTGTATTCCTACCGCATACTTTCTTCTACAATATCTTTACTCTAATCCAAAATTCTCTTATTCTCCTTACTTCGAGAAAATTAAAAAATGATGAAATAAACAAACATTTGTTTGTGAAAATGCTTTATCAGCTCTGAATTTGTTTGGCGTATCACATGTGATCCATTATCTGAATGCAGGTATGAAGAAGAAAATTGGCACACCTGCATCACAGAATAAACCTGGAAAAAATAGAACAATCAAGTAAACCAGAAATGCATAATTAACCTTTTTTAAAAAGATGTTTATCAATTTCACATGTCTGTTCACTTGCATATTCTCGCATAAATAATAGCACATAAGTAATGACGGCCAAGTACTGACTACACTCTTCGTTTCCTTTTTATAATTGTAATTATTCGAAGCTGTTTAAGTTTTTGGCACAATTGTCTTTACGGTTAACAAGAAATTAAGCACACGGTTGTTTCATGTTATTTCTCCTCAATAACTTTATTAACTTAATTTTCAAAGTTCTATGAAAAAAATTTAAATGAAAATGTGATGTTTTAAGGAAAATATAAATTAGCAGCATTAGAATATGAAAAATATGATTTGATAATAGTTAAAGGCTATTTTTATCATTGGTAATAATTAGTTAACTATCACACCGAGAAGTAATTGCTTTAGGACCCCTCCATTGTTGGAAACAATTAATTTTGTCTCAATGAATATTTTATTTGATACAGGAGGGATTTACCCTTTTTGTATCTCAACAACTACTACAATTAGGGTTGCCAGATTTTCTGGGGCTAATGTCTGAACAAAAATTAAAGTAAATTATGAAGATACCAATGCAATTTTATTACCATATACAGAATATAATTGACCGACTTAATTATTATGTAACGCTTCTGTTTCATGTTATTATGTTTGTCTTCATTATATACATTATTATTTGCATTTTCCGGGAGTTGCAATGGAAGTAGCGGGCGGATAGCGGGTTGCGCCCTTAGCCGTGTCATCGAAGGGTGCGAAATTTATACTGTTGCGCAAGTACTGTTTTATCCTATATATTTTATCGTGTCAGCCGCTTAAAGTTAAGCCTAGGTCTGAGCAGGTGAGACTCCTTGAAACGAAATGCTTTCTTACAATGTCGTAGGCCTCATGAGCGGTACGGGCAGTATCTTATTTTGTCTTCGACTTGAACGGGCCTTGGACATAAACGCATCCCTAAAAATGCATCGCTTTCGTAAAATATTCTTAATTTTTATATTTTTTAGACTTTTTCAAGTAATATGGCTTTTATGGAGTCATTTAACTAAAAATGAGCTATCAAATAGATAGGTCAATCTGTTAATCCCATTTTAAATATTTTAAAAGAACCGCAAGATTAAGGCCCTTCTTAGAAAAAACCGCCGTGCCGAAAACTAGAACCTCGATTGAAGCTGAAAGTGAAGATGTATACTAAGGTTATAAAGGAAAAAAGAAATTAGAATAAGAAAAAGAACATTTTGAACCGTGAATCCAGAATAGAGTTTTCAAACGCCAACCAAACCCAAGCGCCGTCCTTTTCACTCGAAGGAACACCACAACGTGTAAAGAAACTGAAATGTACTGTACCTTTTTGCACGAAAAAACTTAAGAACAATATGATTTTTTTCAAAAAAATTTAAAAAAGAAATTAATAGGCGGACACAATTCATATTGAAAAAATCCCTTTCAAGAGTAAAACATCTAACATTTTGACAGAAATGCATTTAAAAAGAGAACTATTAGTATCTCTTTTTAACGGACAACTGCTGAAAGGAATCTTGACCTTGCCTTGTTCTACAAGTCTCCTTCTATATACAGGCTATGAGAAGAACTGTATTAACAGCTCCTAGTTCAATAAAAGTATGGCTAAAAAAGCGAGCTGCTTTCCGGGGCTTTCAGCAGTCAGTGTCCAGAATATTAAAATGAAATTTTAGTACGCCATGGACCAAGAAAAACTTATATAATTGTTTTGAAGAAATGGCCATAATGACATGTTTGAAATACAGTTAAAAATTTGATTTAATGGCAAGTTTCCAAAATTTGGGAAAAGGTCAAAGAAACTACAAGTTACCCAAAATCGCTTTGGGTTTTTGGCAAGAGGGCCGTACCAAAATTGGAAGATTCTTCTTGCTTGTTTTTTGACACGTACAAACGTTAAAACAGAAAATCTAAAACGTACAATAATAAGAGTCCAATGAAAATTTTAAATGGGAATTACTACCAAGGGTAGTTGTGTGTGACCAGAGAACAACAAATGTGACTGCCTTAATACAATTAGGGGAACTCCGGATACCCCGTTTTGTATTCTAGATGATATTATTAAAAATTTTAAGAACAATTTGTCGATACACAATTTCATATGCCAAGGTAATGAAGTAAGTTTCAAAGATATAATTGATCTTTATCATGCTGACCGAAGTAATAAAAGTATAAGCATAAAAAATAAGACAGGCGCACATAAACCCAAACGCGTTAAAAATGAAAGTGAAGTTGGCTACAGATGTTTTCAGTCATTCGGTTGCCGCTCGCAAAATTTATAGAAAAAATTAATAACCTTTTTTCCCTAAAGCAGAAGATCAAAACATAAAAATACACACAAACGCGCTTTATAAAAAAACAACGATACTGTACGCAAAACTTTAATTGATCGTCTAAATATGAGGGATTTAAAAAGAATTTACAAGAAAGATGGCACCTAATTGAAAACAGTACCTTCAAGTTTCACAGAAATTCTGCAATCAATTGGAGTGACGTTAAAACTTTTTGCAGAAGAGAATAACAGCGGAATTAAGTTTATAATGACATACAGACTTAATCGAGATGTCATAGAACATTTATTTGGTCTGTAGAGGATGAAAACAGGATGCAACAGAAAGCCAGGCGCTAAACGATTGAGATCTATATTCCGAAGCTCCTTTTTAAATTCATTAATATCTATGACTTCAGGCAATAGCGAGAAGGACCAAGATAAATTTATTTTGGATGAGATGGATCGATCAGATGCACAATTTCCAGTAGATCTCATAGAAGAACCAACTTTTCTTAGAATTGCTGAGTCGTCCCCGGCGTACCCACTAGATGCACCATCAACATAGACAGCTAATTTACCTAACTCAACTAAACAATTATGGGAACAAAGAACGTCCACTGAAAGCACAAAGTGAGATGCTCTATGCGACTGTTAAGGACGCATTAACTGTTTATTGCGATGCTGATGAACATTTAAAATGCAAACTTAATGTTAAAAGAAACTTATTTTAAATATAATAACAAAAACAAACAAGTAACAGTCTATAAAGAACACACCGAATTTTTATTTCTGTAAAATTGAATATAATTAAAATATATGATTATTGTAAAACTTCAAAAATAAATGCGGACCAATCCCTTCAAAACGTAAGGATTTTAAGAAATAATAACGTTATTCCCGTTTGTTTTATTTAACCTAATATAAGTCAATGTTACGTCCAGTGTAATGTAACAACACTACAAGCTCATAGTAAACAGTATACAAACTGTTGCGTTGCTTCATTTTAAGTATAAAATGTAGATACACACCAAGTACTATCTCAGTAAATAATTTAGACGGGTACTATGATAGTGGCCCCAATTCTGTAATGTACAAAATTTGATTCCAACAAACGACGCTCAGGTTTTTCTAGACCCACCTTCTTAACTTTAGTTTTGTGAACTCGAAATTAGGTATCAGCCTATCTAATTAATATATTGGTACATAAAGGGTAACACAAACGCGACGAAGAAAACCGACTTGCCTCGCGGCGTCGTCGTTCAGAAATAATGCCATCTAGTGTTATTGCTGAGAAACGAACATAACAAAGCATTTACGTAGCGCCATTACTCAGCGCCGTCGCTGTACTGGCGCGAGTTACGGTGGCAACTTTTCTAGTATAGGAGTTGACCCTCTGTATCATTGTGTGCTCTGAGCCAGTACAGAATGAAACAATTGGCTGTAAGAGCTAACGCGTCGTACACTCGTCGAGCGCCAGATGGAGGTTGTGAACGGTCGCAGAAACCGTCATGATAGAAAAAACTTCAACTGTACAGAGAGAAAACAAAGCGAGGCGTTGTAAGAAAGAGAAGTGAGATAAATCGACGCAGACTCGTGTGGAAGAGCTTTTTATGTGCGTAGATTGACCATCGGATTTGTTTTTGTTTAGTATACGCGCCACCGCTCGTCGTCGAGCGTCCGTGTCGGCGGTATTTTCAGAGAGAGACGTTCGTCACATTTCGTGGGACGTCATCGTATTCTCTCTATTCTATGGCCTTGGGCAAACTCATTGAGCTTGAGTCGGGTAATTTTCTTCACAGTTGCGGCCTTAGGCGAAACCAATTTTGAAAAACTTCACGACGAATGGAGAAAGCTCCTCGACATCGACCCCGCATACGGGACGGAGACGACCTTGCTGATCTGTCGAAGCGAGAAGCAATTTCATTTCCCCGACTGCGATGATGTTGTCGGTTGCTTCCGATACATGAAATGTTCACAGATGGCTGCAGCGACATGAGTACAAATTTAAACGACAGCTGTGTCGTCGGCCGTCTGTCGAATATCGTGGCGGGGAACAAAGTGCGAATTTACGGGACCGGCGCCATAACATAATGCGGTACGCGCAGTCTTTCCAACTCCATTAAATCCGAGTCGCTAGGTTCAATATTAAGTCGCTAAAACTGATTCTGCTAGGGGCCGGTCCATGATTTCGTTCAGGGGTTCACCAGAGACCAATAGCGGTCATGCCAACCCTATAGAAATTTCAGAAAATTTATTGAATTCAGTTCGAGTCTCCTGAAATACTAATTTTTTTAATTATGATAAACATTTTATTTTCTCTAATTTATAAATAAATTGTACACAGAATGATTTTTCCATTTTGAAAATTTTTAAATACGCCAATATTTAGATTAAGATTGAAACACGTAATAGACTACTAACGATAATAACTACTAACAATAAATTTGAATTTACCACTTTTCTATGATGTTGCCATCTGTAGGATTATATGAATTGTGTGCCCGCTAATGTCGTTCAGTAATGTGTTATGCGTTGATTTGTAATTAATTATATATTTATAACTATTTATTTTGATTTAACAATACAACTGAAGATTAAAACATCAATTGAAAATATGAGTGATAAAAATAATCACAGAAGTGTAATCTGTGAGGTTGATCCAGTACTTGATTCTAACGGAAATATGAAAATGTTTAAAATTAATAACATCAACCGTTACGCTTTTATAGTGAGACCAGGTAAATAATACAATAATTTATTATATTATTAATTTATAATATTAATTAAAGTTCTGAAATGAATTAATAGAATTATATTTAAGCATAGTTTTGATAATATGTAATTTAATATTTGTTACTGTCATGTTTTATAGGCAATATTTTTAAGTACGCTTGCTGTAGTTTGTTATTATTTGAGGATGAAGATTTATCGAGAGATGATGCCTCCGATGAAGAATTAGAAATATCTTTTGAAGATGTTTTATGGAACGATGAGAGAATGGACTCGTCGGACCTAAGCGAAGAATAAAGTATTTGTTTACTTTCCAGTCGATTAAGTGGAATATTGTGATAATTAATTCAAAGCAATGAGTGTTCCAAAGAAAATTGAATATTGTCAAAAGTTTGAAAATGACCGGTTACAATTAGAGGAATTTAAAAGATGGTTAAGTAAAAGTGCTGAGGGTAGGAGAATTTGCTTTCTGTAAGCCATGTGCTTCTAAAAATCTGATTCGATTAAACATTGATATCACCAAGTAAACATGCTAACGATTGTAAGGTAACGACTGGAGAAAAGAATATTATTCAAGCATTGGCATCTGCATCCGGAGAACTGACCTCGAGATTAAAATAAAAGAAGCTGAAATACGAATCGCATCTTATATGACTGTGTATAGAAATGTTCTGTTTAAATTAATTAATATCGGACAGAGATATATTTTATTATTACTTAATGTTGCGTACGTTTTTTGTCAACTCCTAAAAAAGAATTAAAAATGTTAAAAGTTTCAAGTATATGTACGATGACACGATAGTCGCTCCACCGTCCGCTAGTTGTTCCTCTAGAGTCGGTACAGCGCCTATTCTATAGGTTAAATACTTACTTGAAAATTTCAAACTTAAAAGTTGATAAAAAACGTATCCATTGCCTGAGGCTGTTTTGATTTATACTCCAAAAGTCGTCAGATAAGTCGCTAAATCATTTTTGTCGTTAATGCTTAAGCAAAATTTTACATTTTTAGCGACAAAGTCGCTAAATTGGCAACACTGGGTACACGCCCGAGAACGCGAATTAGGCAGACGCGTCTACGTATTTATAGAGAGAGGGTGTTCGAACTTCTACGCACTAACTTCTCATTGTCATAAAAAAAATATTACTTTTAAAAAAAAGCATTAGGGGTAGAGGTTTAATTTATTGGAGCAGTGAACTAATTTTTTTGTTTCAATGTAAAGCTCATCCTTGATTGATGTATCAAAATAACGGTACTTTTAGGAAGTCCGACATCTATGCCTCGACATGACGCACATTCGGTTAATAACGTTTTAAAACAATGTAAAAATGACTCGCCGTACGCACGCACAGAGAAAAAAAATAAGACATTCCAATAATAGAAACTCGTGTGGCAGCCCTGAAAAGGGCTTCAATGTAGAGTTGGTTTGGATCAGAGAGGCACGTACACAACGCTAGCTAGCAGCTAGTAGCGCTCACCGAGAGTCTGTTTCTGCGCGGATTATCGTTGGAATGGGGTCTCACTTCTTGGGGGCTGCCTTCTTAGCGGAACTCTTCGCTTTCGGCGCAGCCTTCGCCTTGGGCGCTTTAGGCTTCTTCGTAGGCGGCTTGGCAGACTTCTTAGCCTTAGGAGATTTTGTCACGGCAGGCTTTGCTTTCTTTGCAGGCGCGGCTTTCTTAGGAGATGCGGATTTCTTGGCGGCAGGTTTGGTAGCGGTTTTTGGCTTCTTCTTGGGCGCCACTTTGGCTTTGGCCGGCTTGGAAGCCTTGCTCGCAGGTTTCTTGGCGGCTCCCTTTGCCTCGAGTTTGAAGGAGCCCGACGCGCCTTTTCCCTTCGTCTGAACGAGAGCACCCGACTCGACAGCGCTCTTCAGGTACTTCCTAATAAAAGGAGCCAGCTTCTCGGCATCCATCTTATACTGGGCGGCAACATACTTCTTGATGGCTTGAAGCGACGAGCCGTTTCGTTCCTTCAGATCCTTAATGGCGTTGTTGACCATCTCTGAAGTCTTTGGGTGCGTGGGCTTCGCCTTGGGTTTCTTGGCGGCCGCCGATGCCTTCGTTTTTTTGGCAGGTCTTGCGGCCGCAGGAGCGTCACTGATAACCGCGGTGTCAACCATTTTCTGATGAACGAAGATACGACGGTTAACAAGTAAAATGCGTATGCGTGAGCAAATGCAATATTTTCACGTACACTGACTAACGAGCGTAGCGGTTGGGAGTGCGTGATAGCGTATCGATTCGACAGGTGGTGGTCCGTTGCTCGGAGACGGACGACGCAGAGAACGTATCGACGTCTTCACATTTTGTGGTGAAAATGTAGATCTTTACACTATCGTTGCACTGACAAAATGAAAACCACAACGAGAAAGGGAGAAAGATTTGTATGCCCAATATTGCTATACTGGGAGAGAACATGAAATAAAGGCGTGGCCTCGACAAGTAACCAACACACGCACACAAAGAGTAATCAGTTTCAATTGTCGAAATCGCGCTAGACTCGGGTAGGTGAAAAAATTAAATAAACGGCACAACCAAGGATTGGGCGAAACGTTCACTATTGAGTTCCACTGAAAATGTTTTTAGCATTTAGATATTCTCAGGAGTAATTTTGCGATTATTCGATGTGCAGTTGTTGTCATTGGCTCTTGTTGTTCTATCATTAGCTCACTGAAACTCTACAACTTAACTAAAATATTCCCTTTTCGGCGCCGACAGTGAGTTTATTATTATAACGTCTCTAAAAATCATTAAAACCAGTTTCGTGACTATCTAATAACAGGGTGTCGTTAGCCCTGGCCGCGGTGCTCGCCTAACTGAGGAATAGTATTACGAAGTACGCCGTAAGATGGTGCTCGTTCATTGCACCAGTGCATGCGTCGGTTAGATGGCGCTCGTTCCAAAGTCCGCTTTAACTTTATCGATGTTATGAAGTTTTTTTTTACCATAGAGTCGGTCCCAAAAATTCGTTTTCGTTAATTTCAACCGAAGTCACGCAAATGTTCTCATTCAAATGACTGAACTTGTCCGAAGTAACAACCAAATTTATTTTATATCTCCCACGGTTTGCGTGCACGTCAAATTTTACTGTTTTTCTTTTAAATAAAACTAATTATTCTCGTTTACGAATGGTTTAATTCGATACAATTAAATTAGCAAATCCTCATTAAGCACAAGTTACAGTGATATACTTGACCATATTGAACTTGCAGATTTAAAAAGAGATATTCAGATTTAAATAGAGATTTTAGAATACGGTAGAAGTATTTGTTGAGTCATAAAAATATTTGACACGTTTTCTTCTGACGAGTTTGAAATAAAAAAGGTGTAATTTAATGCGAAAGACACCAATCCTACCGGCCAAAGCAAGACAAGCGATACACATACGCGTCCTTTCGCGATTGGTTGAGAGCTTGCGAACTGTTGCGACCGACCGTCGCCTATTCACGGTCTGAGTCAACCGGTACAGGTCGGATATACTCGAAATCCGCCTTCGTTTATGGAGGACACATTTCGGGACATTGAAAAAATATACGTAATCAAAATTCTTGTAGCGCCTTTTAAAATCGCCAAGTTTGCACTACATTGATTTCATGTAAGTGGCAAACTATGCTTACAGGGACATAAATTTAAAATTGTCCTAAATTTTAACTTTCATAACTTACATTCTAATTGTCTAGTTGCGATCTTGTTTTAACCAATGGAAGGACTATTTTCAAATAGTTGTAATGAGTTCATTCAATTCGAGCAAACGGCGCCAACCAAATGCGTTTGCAGCGCACCCATTTGCATGATTACACTTCGTCTCTTTTTCGCGTCTGGTAGAACATAGAGTGAATAAAGACGGCGAATACCTTACAGTTTATTAGATTATAGGTTTGTAGATTAGTAGGTGAGGTAGATTATAGGTTTCGTCATATTTTATTTGAATACTTTTTTTATTCGTCGTTTTAGCTCGCAATCAGGAATCGATTGGTTTGGTTATTGTGACAAGGGTTACTTGTTCGGGGCACATCGATACACGATGTAAAATTTAAGCCCTAATCCTTTCTGGTTACATTTTAATATTTCTGACTCGTGTCTAAATAGAACCAAAGGTGACTTTATCAAACCTTCTGCGAGCGTATCATAATTTAAAATCTCAATGGAACTTGGTAAATAGGACTGAAGGTTAATACCTATAAAAAAAAAAAAAATATATATATATATGTATATATATATATATATATAGAATGTGTGATGTATTTGTACGGAAATCGTTTGATACGTCCACTTCTTGCTTTTTTCGAAAGGGAAACGACGACGTTTTTTCGTAAGGGTAAGATTTCGTTCGTTATTTGGGAATTGAATGTGCAGTATATGAGGCGTCTGTGTCGATTTGGTCCAATCATCGATTTGGATGCTAAATTTAACTGAGCTGATTTCGGCATAAACACATCGACATTTAAAAGAATGTTAACATTTATAAATTCACACTTCTAGAAATAAGTAATGTGCCATCGGTTCATCATTCCTCACTCGCAAGCTCATTCACTGTATACTTCGCTGGTGCTGGGGAGGTAAGAGTACAGCTCCAGTGATTCCGGACCACAGGCAAAGGTCAGTCTAATGCTAAGCGAGTACTAAATATGTCCCTTACGACATTTTTCATCATGCGTTATGATTATTCCTCGTCTTTTCTGGATCCCCATAAATTTTCTAACAGCCATACAAACTCTTCCACATTCTTCAAATCGGAAAATGCGTTTCTCTCCCGCTGTGAGGAAAACTTTCCACCGCGTGTTATCGGAAACGCTCTCGCGGTTCGTACCCGATATCATCTTGCGTTTATGAAGCCGTCATAATTTTGCAACGCCAATATCACACTCGATCACGGTTGCACACAGCGAGATTTTTTCGTTAGAAAATGAACGTAGATTTGTTGAAATATGGCGTCGCCATCCGTCAATGACGTTACACTCGACGTCATTATTGTTTGTGTCAAATGTAACTGTATATTTTTTTATCACTGCTGAAGTTCATAATAATATGTTCTTACTATAACGTTTCTTTAATAGTGATAATATAACAAGGTATATAAAAATCATGACAGTTTCGCTCAAATAGTCGATCAGTCGTTATTAAACTTTCGCTGGTAGCGGAGAGTGAGGGACGGGCCGCTGATTTTCTGCCAGGGCTCCCTCGACCGGGCAGGCGCGACGAATTCGAATAACCTCGGCTAATGGGTGATCAGGCTTAATCGATAAAGGTGCCGGCGTTTCTCTTCAGCGGGTTGTACGTTCTTCGTCGGCGCTCGCTTGCAGCGGCAGTGGAGTGACGACGGTATGCCCCGCTCAACCCACTTGCGAATACTGTTTTATGACGGAGCTATTCGCCCGAACCTTGCGTGGAAACGTTTCATTCTATCGACATTGCGGCTGTACCAATACCAAACATAGAGTTCGCGGAATCGATAATAAATTAATTATGGTCTTAGTCAATACGTCAAATTAGGATAATTGAGGTTTTTGTCGAATACTACGAGTATCGGACCAACATCAAGGCTGTTTAAATCTCTTCTTCGGCTTAAGAGAATGTCAAACGGTCCGGGCACGTACGAAAAAGCGTTGTGTCGCTCGCATGGTTTCCCTCGACCGTATCAGCGTTACTTTTAACCTGCAACTAATATGTGAAAATAAATGAAAACCGTTGCGACGTAGTGTAAAGATCTACATTTTCACCACAAAATGTGAAGACGGCGATACGTTCTCTGCGTCGTCCGTCTCCGAGCAACGGACCACCACCTGTCGAATCGATACGCTATCACGCACTCCCAACCGCTACGCTCGTTAGTCAGTGTACGTGAAAATATTGCATTTGCTCACGCATACGCATTTTACTTGTTAACCGTCGTATCTTCGCTCATCAGAATATGGTTGACACCGCGGTTATCAGTGACGCTCCTGCGGCCGCAAGACCTGCCAAAAGAACGAAGGCATCGGCGGCCGCCAAGAAACCCAAGGCGAAGCCCACGCACCCAAAGACTTCGGAGATGGTCAACAACGCGATCAAGGAGCTGAAGGAACGAAACGGTTCGTCGCTTCAAGCCATCAAGAAGTCGCCGCCCAATATAAGGTGGACGCAGAGAAGCTGGCTCCTTTCATTAGGAAGTACCTGAAGAGCGCAGTCGAGTCCGGCGCTCTCGTCCAGACGAAGGGCAAAGGCGCGTCGGGCTCCTTCAAACTCGAGGTAAAGGGAGCCGCCAAGAAACCTGCGAGCAAGGCCGCCAAACCGGTGAAGGCCAAGGCGACGGCCAAGAAGAAGGTGAAGGCCGCCGCCAAACCTGCCGTCAAAAAATCCGCATCTCCAAGGAAAGCCGCGCCTGCGAAAAAAGCAAAGCCTGCTGCGACGAAGTCTCCAAAAGCAAAGAAGTCTGCCAAGCCGCCTACAAAGAAGCCTAAAGCGCCTAAGCCGAAGGCCGCGTCGAAAGCGAAGTTCCGCTAAGAAGGCAGCTCCTAAGAAGTGAGACTCCTTCTAAGATGATCTGCGCAGGAGGTTCGCAGCGAGCGCTACCAGCTGCTAGCAATAGGGTTTCGTGCCTCGCGACCCGTCCATCCATCCATCACCGATTTGACTATAAAGCCCTTTTCAGGGCTGCCACACGAGTTTCTGTTATTCGGAATACGTCTTATTTTTTCCAGTTGTTTACTGCGTACATACGACGCGACGGGTTTCCCTCGTTATAAAGCGAGATTAATCGACAACATTTCAAAGTAGGAATAACGAATTTGCTAGAAGTATCTACATTTCGATATATCGGTGTCGTGTTAACTAACATTCTCGAAATATTGTGATAACGTTTTAATAAAAACATTCGGAATATTTTTAACTAACGACAATAGAAACCTATTGCAGTCATATTGATAAATCAAGTACACTTACATAAGGATGCATTGTGACCAAAACATTAATTCGGCGCTCGATAGAGGTGTGCCGTACGTATCTTTGTGGTGATTGGAATATTTGAATCTGGATCACTGAAAACTTCCGGCAGAACAATGATACCGTTTCATTTGTAAAATTTGGAAGTCGACTTGCGAGTTCCAAACGGAACAGACACGAAGCGAAATATTACTAAAATGTATCGACGGTGTTTGCGGCGCGCTGAATATATTTTTGTTGTGATTAAAACGTAGAAATATTTAATTTGAAATTTTACTGTCCGGACAGACAGTGTTCAAAATTATTATTTTTATATAACTATAATTTTGTATGTATGAATATTGGTTCTGGGCTCACTTTAAAGCGTATGTATGTATTATTAGTAAAACTAACCGTTTATAAGTCTGCTTTATTTCGATACACGATCATTGTTTTTTTATCAATCGATGTGGTACAGGTAACTTAATTTAAAAAAAAATTATCACACGAATGGTCGACATTAGGAGCTTGACCTACTAATATTTAAACACTAGAGGTGTTTAACATTCAAATTTTTGACATGAAATATTTCATGAAACGTTAACATTTTGAACACTTTAATTTTTTTATATTCCATCTAATATGACAAAACGTACAACGCAATGTGTCAACATATTAAATTGCTTCATTTAAATATATTTAAAGATAACCCGGCAAGTATTTAAACTTGCCACGTTCGTACGCTGACTATAAAATCAACTAAGCAGTTAGTAATATATAAATCAAGGAGAATAAAATATAATGTGTAAATAAACATTTGTTTGCTTCCCAGTGTGTAGCGCGGCATCCGTATCTCTATCTCACTCAGCGGAACAGTGTTCGCTTCGTTTCTTTTCATTCGTTCGGAACTCGAGATGCAATGTTCCAAATGATGGGTTCGACATAACGAAAATGTTTCGGGTCATTTGGAACACAGCCATGTTCCGGAACAAACAATTGCACACGTCTAATCGTTGGGTCGTGGTACTTTCTATTCTGATAACCAAACAATACCGCCCGTTGCGCAAATGGGAAAGACTTATATGCCAAAATGTCAAGATTGTGAGAGAATACGATGTAAGGGCCTCGACAAGAAATAAACAGCCGACGCGTAAATTTTTGTATGCTATAAGTGTAAACATTCAACACAAGCAGGTCAGTTGACAGTTAAGCAATTAAATAAACGTTATAAACAAAGATTAGGCGAACCGTTCATTATTGAGCCTCGTTGAGTGTTTATAACAATGTTTAGATATTCTTAGAATTAATTTTGTGAGTTGAATAGCGATTATTCGATGTGTAATTGTTGAAATTGGCTCTTATTATTCTATAATCAGTCTTTGAAAACTTTACAAGTTAAAGGGAAGTCTCTTATCGAAGTCAGCAGTGTCGAACAGTAATTAGAATCATTTTGAACGTTCAGTTAAAATAAGGCGCATTGAGCAAGACTAATAATAATGGCCGGATGGGTGATTATCAGTGGAACAGTAGGACGACGTCCGCCGTCAGATGGCGCTCGTTCGCACCCGGGCACGGTTCCCCTAGATGGCGCTCATTCTATAGCCTTCGTATCGAACCGGTCGCCGTTCGCTATGTTCCGACGTTAACTGTTGTTTCTTCATGATGTAATTGTTCCTAAACAATTGTTTTATTAATGTGGAGCGACTGAATTTTTCCAGAATAACAAATTTAATGTTTTTTTAACAAATATTTTGTTTCTTTCCAAATTTGACTTTTATTATTAAAATAAAACGAATTATTATTGTTTATTAACGGTTTAATATGACCCATTTAATTAGCTTATCATATTCGGATACATATTAAGGTAATACTTGGTTTACATTAAATTTGCATGTTTTCAAAAAATATAAAATAATATATTGCAAACTATACTTTAGTTAACACTCCATTTTTCGAACATTCACCTACGCTCCCTACCTTTTTCTGTTGGATCGGTAATAAAATAACACCAATTGAACATTGAGAAAGATATATAACGCATTAGGGGAGAAGTCCAACAGTAGACTGAAACAGGCTGTTGATTGATGGCACAAACCTCAGTCGATGGAAACTTTGCGATATTATATTTTATTTTTGTGAATTTTAATTTAAAGTCAAGATTAGTTTGTACTTATTATTTTTTTCATCTTCATAATTAAAATTTTACATGTTTATTTTTATCTTCATTGTATCAATTATTATTTGAATGAAATCCATTACTGAATTCACAATGATTCTTAACTAAATGTATTTGTGTAACTTAAATTAGTTAATATTATATCTTATTTAATTTACTTAAATTATTTAATATTATATCTTATTTAATTTACATAAATTATTTAATATTATATCTTATTTAATTTACTTAAATTAGTTAATATTATATCTTGTTTAATTTACTTAAATTAGTTAATATTATATCTTGTTTTATTTACTTAAATTAGTTAATATTATATCTTATTTAATTTACTTTAATTAGCTAATATTATATCTTATTTAATTTACTTAAATTATTTAATATTATATCTTATTTAATTTACATAAATTATTCAATATTATATCTTATTTAATTTACTTAAATTAGTTAATATTATATCTTATTTAATTTACTTAAATTAGTCAATATTATATCTTGTTTAATTTTCTTAAATTAGTTAATATTATATCTTATTTAATTTACTTAAATTAGTTAATATTATATCTTATATAATTTTCTTAAATTATTTAATATTATATCTTATTTAATGTACTTAAATTAGTTAATATTACATCTTATTTAATTTTCTTAAATTAGTCAATATTATATCTTATTTAATTTACTTAAATTAGTTAATATTATATCTTATTTAATTTACTTAAATTAGTTAATATTATATATTATTTAATTTTCTTAAATTAGTTAATATTATATCTTATTTAATTTACTTAAATTAGTCAATATTATATCTTGTTTAATTTTCTTAAATTAGTTAATATTATATCTTATTTAATTTACTTAAATTAGTTAATATTATATCTTATTTAATTTTCTTAAATTAGTTAATATTATATCTTATTTAATTTACTTAAATTAGTTAATATTATATCTTGTTTAATTCACTTAAATTAGTTAATATTATGTCTTATTTAATTTACTTAAATTAGTCAATATTATATCTTGTTTAATTTTCTTAAATTAGTTAATATTATATCTTATTTAATTTACTTAAATTAGTTAATATTATATCTTATTTAATTTTCTTAAATTAGTTAATATTATATCTTATTTAATTCACTTAAATTAGTTAATATTATATCTTGTTTAATTCACTTAAATTAGTTAATATTATATCTTATTTAATTTACTTAAATTAGTCAATATTATATCTTGTTTAATTTTCTTAAATTAGTTAATATTATATCTTATTTAATTTACTTAAATTAGTTAATATTATATCTTATTTAATTTTCTTAAATTAGTTAATATTATATCTTATTTAATTTACTTAAATTAGTCAATATTATATCTTGTTTAATTTTCTTAAATTAGTTAATATTATATCTTATTTAATTTACTTAAATTAGTTAATATTATATCTTATTTAATTTTCTTAAATTAGTTAATATTATATCTTATTTAATTTACTTAAATTAGTTAATATTATATCTTGTTTAATTTTCTTAAATTAGTTAATATTATATCTTATTTAATTTACTTAAATTAGTTAATATTATATCTTATTTAATTTACTTAAATTAGTTAATATTATATCTTATTTAATTTTCATAAATTAGTTAATATTATATCTTATTTAATTTACTTAAATTAGTTAATATTATATCTTATTTAATTTACTTAAATTAGTTAATATTATATCTTATTTAATTTACTTAAATTAGTCAATATTATATCTTGTTTAATTTACTTAAATTAGTTAATATTATATCCTTGCAATTATTTTCTTCATTTTATTTATATTATTTTCAGGTACGAATGTTAGACTACAAATTTAAATGCTGTCATAAAATTTATGGACAGAATACTTGTTTATACGATAGGTTGAAGTTTAATAAAGCAATTGAAATCACTTTTGTCCAACCAAATGTTTTCTTAAACATTTAAATATTTTCATGACATATTTTTAATTAGCCACATTGGATTAATTACAGCTTTTTTATTACAAGAGTTCATCTCTGACTGTACATCTGACCAAAATCATGTATTTTAATTTTATTTAAAACTTTTTCGTTCAAGCCTCCATTCTTCTACTGGTTGGGAGCCTACCTTTGTATTAGTCATCTTGCACAAGTAATTGATTATATAAATGCTGTACGAACCTCAGTCCATGGAAACCTTGTAATGTTATATTTTATTTTTCTGATTTTACGTTTTCATATTAAAAACTCCATTTCTCCATTGCCGGGAAATTTGTGGCAACTTTAACGAACCCAACGCTTTAGATGACTATATCTACTTTTAAATCAAGTTATGAATCATTAAATATATGTGGGAGAACTATTTACTTTTGAACAGATCAACGTCATAAATTATATGCGCGGAAGCGAACAAACCCTGCATTAGTGTAGAACAATGACACAAGCGCAAGTCGAGATGTGGTGCGAGAACTGCAAGAAGAAGTACAAGTTGGGTTCCACTGAGAATCGGGTGGTGAGTGGAAGTGAGAGGGAAAAGGGGCTCGATTGGAGTGAGTTAGATGATTTAAAATGAATTTATATGTAATTTGCTCGTAAATGTGTAATCAAAAGGCAGAGTGTAATTAAGGGGGCGTTTACACATATTCGTCAAACAGTTGTTCGCATCGGTCACCGCATGTGGTCATCGACCAATGTAAATAGTCTCAGTCGATCTAATCATGGTAGTCGGACGCAGCAGCGAAACACTTGTACGGTCAGCCGATGTCTTTGTTTACTTGTTAGTCTCAAAGAAAGCACACGCTGTAGTAGGTTTACCTATTGTTTAGGTAAATTAGCTGTGCACAATGGGTAAATGGAAAAGAATATTTCTCATGATGTGAAACGATTGGAATTTAAACTAGTATCAAGAAAATCTCTGAGCATGAAGTCATTGTTTCTGCTTTCCAAAAACAGCAATATTGGCTGATGGAAATCAATCTCTAAAATAAAAAAGAAGGTGAATATGACGCGTTTGCTAAATATATTGTTATGTCGTTACACAACATGTCCAGTTGATCATGAAATGCAGTCAGTCGCCTACTTCGGCTGCCTACTTCGGTCAATGACTACAGTAAACAAAGGTGCTTGTTGGTTAAATCGTTTACCGAAGTGTAAATAAACCCAAAAGGGTTAAATAATTAAGAGTTAAAGGGACATTAACGGATAAGAATAAAAAGTTTGATATAGTTGGGGAAATTTCATGAGCGCGGCAGAGTAATAGTAGCAAAATAATGTTCATGTTTGGTTATAGTGGCCTCTTATGTTCGTCGCTTTCAATTGTCGTATTTTGAGGACCGAACTGAGATAGCTCCCGAAATACTTGCAATAATTTTTGGTTATCATAGTGATTTTTCATTTAGGTTTACGGTTAATTTTAGTTTACACTTTTTATGGTGATAATGAAAATTGCATTTTGTAAAGAATTTTCATTCATAAGACGTGCAAAAAAACATGAACCCACCCTTTATTTCTGAAACTACTTCATCTAAAATTATGAAAGAAATAGGGTTTCCAGAAGCCCACACAAAGGTTGTTGGTAAAATATAGCAATTATCCTAGATCTTATAATTCATTAAATATGCGCCATGTTTTTACTCCCGTTAAAGATATAGTAGGCGGTATATTTACTCTGTGGAAAATTAATATTTGTTAATAGTTTAACAGAGACACCGTGTATTATAAATGTACGTCTTGGTAAGATATTATAAAAGAAAAATGTCTATATATTATAAAAGAAAATGTCTGCCAGTCTGTATGACCCCTATTAATTATTTACTTTCCAATTATTTAAACAACAAATAGCCACAAAACATTTTCTTTCGCCTTTCTCTTAAAATGTTGTACCCTTCATAATGACACACCCATAGAAAAAATAAATTATTAAAAGTGTTATAGGAACACTGGTTGTCGGGCAGGTGAGGGGGCTATAACTATAAAACATTTCAATTTTAAGTGTTCAAGTTCGACGTGTCATGGGCAGTCACCATGTGTGTATTTTTTATCTTATCCATCAAAAACTTAATTTCTCAATAAATTTTGTTATTTTTGTTTGAAAATACATCTATTAACTGATTTTAAAATTATCTTTGTTAAAATTATTAAGTTAAATTAAATTATTAAGTTTAAAATTATCTTTGTTCTTAAAAATTGTTAAATAAAATAAACCATAAAACAAGTACAGCATAACTGTAAGTACAATAAATTACGTTCTATTCTATTGTTGCTAAGACGGTTTCTCTACATTATATATCTCTGCGCACGACCTTATTACGATGTGACACGTCACACATACTTCTCCAACTGAAAAAAGGCAAAATTAAGTAAGTAAACTAGCCCTTACTTTAATGAGTATTTTACGGAAAATGAATGATATGTTGTGGGTTAGTGAGTACATTTCTTGATTAAATTTGAATAAAGTAGTTAGCGTTATATTTTTGAATTATAATTGCTTTCTTCTGTCGCTTCAAAAATTTTTTGCTGTCACCCCAAACACAAAATATACTTATGCCACAGTTGCTAAATATGTATAATGAAATATAACATACGTTTCTTTTAAATTTTTTTTATAGTTCAAAATTTGTACGCACATAACATTGAAATGCATTACAATTACAAAGTTGCGAAGTGTTCACTGTCCATGCGAGCAAACTATGCAATAGACTATGTATTCGTATACATTACACCCACTCGCAGTAAGTCCAGTCCAATTTAGCATGATAGTCGGAAATTAAATTTTACGGAAATAAATTTACTATCATTCTTCATACATTTCGAAGTTTGCAAAAGATTGTTACGAATGAATATAAATCCAAATAAACGAAAGTGATAACTATGCTATTGTCGATAATTAAAAAGTAAAACTAAAATTTTTACGACGGCATAATTTTTGAAATAACTCTTAAACAAAAGTAAAAATGTGTATAAACTCGGAATAAATTCACATTAACCATTTTGATGAATTTTTAAGGTTTTATTCTAATCATCATACTAAGGTTGTACCTATTTCTTGTATCTACGATTAAAGCAACACTTCCAATTAGGGAAACGGCTGAGAACATGAAATGTCAGCACAATGTGTTGTACGAATATTAAATACAGATCAGAAGATTGAACAATGTGAATATATTCTGTGATTTTAGTAAGAAGAGTAAAATGCATTTTACGACAAATTCTACTGAACTGATAAGTTTGAATCCAAGTCTAAATTTGATAGTATGATTAAGATGACTGCAATACTTTGTCCGTCGTAATAATTCAATGGCATCCAATCTGTGATGTCACATTATGTTAAACAAAGAATACTTTGGTAAATTAAAGCAAGAAATACGTTAAATCAAGTGAAAGCATTGAAAAATATATTCAAACAACACGAAAGTGATAATATAATTGATTTAAAGTACGGAACAACGTTGGCAAGTGTGTGTGATTACACTGTTATTTTATTTTAGCTGTTGGTATAATTTTAATATATAACAGCCAAAAATGTTTGTATGGAAATGAAGTATTTAAAAAAAAATTTAAAATTCCACAAAAACTAATTACAAGGATCTCAAAAATACTTTTTTTATAATTTTGAGTATTATATTCTCAGAGATATAAAGAAAAATATGAAAGAATTTCCAAGTCAATTGAACTTAAAGTTATGAAAAAAATAGAGTTTTAGAAACCTGTGCAACGCTTGTAGGAAAAGTAGGCGGTGATTCTAAATGTCATAAGTTTTTAAATATGCCTCATGTTTATAAGCCTGTGAAAGATATAGTAAGCATTATATTTATGTTGGGAAAATTCAATATTTGTAAATAGCTTGGCGGAAATGCTAAGTAATCTGAAATGTTTACAATTAACTGACTGTGCAGAACCCTCTTAGTGCGAGGTCTACTCACACTTGGCAGGTTTTTTGTTAAGATGGACTTTGCAAATGTGCAAAACTCATCCCAACAAAATGGCACAGAATAAGTATAAAAGCATTCAAAAGTTTAATCTAATATTGGATGATAATAAGATAATAAACTGCAATTTTATGAGTATTCATTTATGCCTAATATTTAGAAATTATTTTTTCCCAATATACAATATTGTAACTAATACTATATACTATACTAATACATAAATAGTAAATTTAAAAAAGATCTTATTGACTCTCTGTGTATGTAACACCATACTTAAAATAGATACACATAAAAATAACCAGCACATTATTCAGTCCATTTCATCTGGAATGTGCGAAGCAAGAGTGCGCAGGTAGCGATTTGTAAAATATAACATTGTCTAAGCAATGTAGGCATTTCACGTTGGATAATTTGTTTAAACAACAACTATGGCCGACAACGAAATAATAAAAGTAATTTTGCATATTTTCACTAATAATTTCAGTATCGTTATTGTTACTTTTTGTTTTTTGTCGTCTTTTCAGCATATTTTACAGGCAATACACATTTTGCAGGTAATAGTTTAAGAGCCAGCAGTGCGCAGACTTGGGTATTTGCACAAACCCTATATTTTATTTATTGACTCTCTCATACCTGCCGTATGTGAGATAGGGACTCACTAAACTCGACGGTGGTTCCTATATAGTTACTCAGGTGTGAAAAGTGATAGAAGTGAGAAAATAATCTGACCGATTTCAAGAGTAGATAGTAACAAGGCAGCTAGTTGGATATAAAATTTTACATTATTATTATTGAAAAATAGCAATGGCAGACAGTTATCAATCACGGCAGATACTATTGAAAGTGCCAAAAAAATAGTAGAAGCTGAAATTTATACATGTTGTTAATAATAATATTCTGAGCCTACATTTAGAACGGCAGATAGTTTCTACAGTTCTAACATTCCGGCAGAGAATGGAATGTTACCTATGGTGCAACCATGCGTATGTGTAATACTGTCGCACTCTAACATCCATTCAATCTACATGCAGTTTAATATACCTACTAATATATGTAGAACAGCATGTATACGGGATATATATTGTACGGACATGTAAATTTACTCCCGTAAAATGGATTATGTGGAAAATGGACCAATTGTATGGGAACAATAATTATAAATGTGTAATAACAACAAGAATTAAATTTGGATTTTTATTTTTATTTGTCATTATTTTATCACGTCTGCGGTGAGAAATTCATTTAATAGATGAAAAGTGTGTTGTTGCTAGCTAATTGATTCATAGCTGGCGACGACTATAATACTAAGCATACATATTTTGGATCAAGACTAATACTACCGCGTCAGTGTGATCTCCTAAAATGCATCCAAGACAACAATTTATGTATACTCTACAGGGCAGCCTACATACTGGCCCACAGACCAAAATAAAACACCAGATCTAATAGATTTCTGATAGATTAGACCACTCACCCATTATTGTAAACCTGTCCACTACCCTTATAGAACAATAATTGCAGGCCTAACTGGACTCTACATCGGCACCTCATTGATGCGGCATTTGCAGATCCGGTGAGACTCAAATCAGAACACGACCTTACAGTTGCTACTGAACACTTTACCAAAGCCGGCCTGTAACTCCTGCCTCACCATCCCTATGAATGCCCGATGGGAAATGGGCCCATACAGACACTGAAAATACTAACTTTCTCTACATACTTTATATGAGTATTCAAGCCTCACCCAAAAGAAAAACCACCTGAGTATAAAAAAGAAATCTGTGACTTCTTGGCAGAAGAATCCACTACCTCTGAGGTGGAAGGAGACGTATCCAAATTCACAAAGAGTGAGGTAACAGGTGCAATTAAAAAATTCATTATAAAAAATCTCCCGGCCACGACCTCATCACAAGCCGCATCCTGGCTGAACTGTCACCTTCCGGAATAAAATTACTCACATCCATTTATAAAGCCATGAATTAAATTAACTTTTATACAACTCAATAGAAGGTAGCAAAGACAATAATGATCCAAAAACTTGACAAACAACCAGGCGACCCTAAATCGTACCGTCCCATTAGTCTTTTACTTAAAACTTCTACGGCCTTAGCAATAAACAAAGATTAAAAAATAATTCAAGGCTAAACCAAAGAGTAGTCGAAAACTTAGCAATAAACTGTGTTTAACTTAATTCACAGAATAACGGCCTTTGAAACGTTACTCTATCGCTACTCTCTCGAGTAAGTAAATTTAAGTGTCAAGTAAGGGTGATTTAGCCCAAAAAAATGGCGGTGCTCGAACAGCTGATAGTTTACAGTTAATAAATATAATACTTGCATGTTGTGCATACACATGGCGCAATCGATTTTTACGAAATATCAGAAGATCTTAATACAATTCATGCAATAGTATTAGTTGACAATAGAAGGAAGAGGAAAACATACAAAATGTGCATAAATCCGTTTAATAAGAAGAATTTAGGACTAAATATTGTTTTACAAAATCGTACGCAAGGTACGTCGTAAACTTGGTGAAAGACGATATTAAGAAAAATAATAGAGGTAAAATTTAACACATTATTGAAAGTTGTTAAACGTATTTATAACATGACGTTTGCCATTGTGAGCGTGTACTATTTTGTTTTAAGGTAGCAGCATCACTCCAGAAACTCAGGGTGGTAACTGCATTAAGAACTCGGTCCCACAAGGTGGTTAGTAATATAAATTTACGGGGTTGTGGCTATATATTATTTTAATTTGTATTCTATATTTATATATATAATGATTCGGTTGACCTGCATAGGCTCAGCCAACGGTCTGTCACAAATGTGTGTCGACGAATAGCATACGCACTAGCGAGAAGAGCTAAATATTATATTAAAATGCCAGAAAGCCAAGATGAGCAAGTGGAAGTAATGAATGGATTTCGATAGATTGCTGGTATTAGAAACATAATAGGGGCAGTAGATTGCACTTACATTCCATTAAAAAAAGTTGGGGGAAGTACGGCCCAAGATTACATAAATCGTAAAGGATTTTACAGCCTCAATGTACAGGTAACATTTGTTGTATAACTTTTAGTTACTTTTTCGCTTGTCTTCTAATCTTGACCTATAACTAAATATATATTTTTCATTCCAGGTGGTCTGCGATTCAGCACTATATATAAGAGACATTGTTGCTCATCGGCGAGGCAGCACTCATGATGTGAGAATCTTCAGAGAAACCCGTATTAAATCACGGTGTGAAGAAAATCAGTTTCATGGGCGTTTATTTGGAGATTCAGAATACGCCTGCTCTCCTTACTTATTCACTCTTGTAATAAGAACAATCACTACAACTCAAGAATCAAGGTATAATAGGGCCCACATGACTACCAGAAATACAATAGAGCGTTGCTTTGGACTATGGAAGCAGCGCTTTTGGTGTCTGTTAAAAGGATTAAATTGCAACTTAGATAATGCGAAGACGTACATAGTAGCACAAGCAGGGCTCCATAATATAGCACTTAATATGAAGGAACCCCTACAAATGCAGATTAGTGACATGAAGCCAAATAATTCAAAGGATATTTCCATGATACGTCATGGAAGAGAACCATTACATTATAATGAAGAAAGATGCAAGATCAGGGTTTATAATGGTATACTTGTAGGTATACCTATGGCATTCGAGTAAGAGAAACCTGAACAAATTGTAAAAACAAAAAATAAATAATTAAGTAATTATATATAAAATTTATTATTTAAATTACTTAATTAAGTTTATACATAAATTTAAATATATCATTTTTAATTCATGTTCTTTCCGCATCATGTCAATCGCCTGTTCCATATTCTCCATACGTTTTTTATGCTCCTTTAGTTGGAGCTCTTTGGTGAACTCTTTGCTTTCCTTAGTCATTACCAGCATTGCAGATATATAGGAAGAATCTCATATATCTCGAATATAAATTTGTAAAATATACAAAAAGTGATCCATAAAAGTGTGCTTGTTCGGTGAGTAGAAGTGAACTGTTATTGCTAGAATATACATAAAAAGAAATTCCAGTTTCCTTTTGAGTTCTCTGTTTTGTTTCTTTCTACTACACGTAGACAACTTTTCAGGACTGTTGGAAATTTGCAAATGAGAAAATTTATTACATAGGCATTTTAACAATAGTTTTCAATGTATTAGGATTCCTGAACAATTTGTCAAGATACAACAATAATTAATCTTCTCTTGTCCGTATAGACGCAGATATCAGTATCAGTACAGAAATATTGTATCATTTTATGATAAATGACATTAATTAATTTAATGCATCATAAAATGTTACCAATTTCTTTCATTGTGTACTAACTCTGATTCGAACATTCTTCCAATACCTACATTCATTCCCTCAGTGATCCTTTGACTAATGGCAGACTTTACTTGCCACACTAGTACCCTAGTACTACTTTACTAATTGTAGACTTAGCATGTGTTACTTTTCTTTTTGGTTATTCCATTTTTGTCATCTCTTCCATGGAATCAGACTGCTGTGTGGACGTTGACGGGATATGCACGTCTTGCTTGTTGATGGAAGGTCAACAATGAAATGTAATAAATCCTAGTAGCGAAAAAAAAAATGTATATATACATATATATATATATATATATATATATATATATATATATATATATATATATATATATATATATATATATATAACTTACTATTACGTAACTATAATATCCGTAACTTTAATTACTTATGAGAAGATATTTAGTCACTAAATTAAAGAGGTAAGCTATTTCTAACCGCAAAACATTCCTGAATACTAATATTTCACGGATACAATTAGTTACAAGTAAGATATTAGGAGCTATAGAATAACAAAACCATACCTTTTGAATATTGGACTCTCCATCGCTATAAAATATGTTCTCATCTATAACAAATTCCTCCAGTAGCTAAGACAATATTTGTAGATCTTGACACCAACAGAATTTGTTTTTCCCTATGGTGAATGTATCCATGTGAATGATCAAATCAAATGGTTTTATTGAAATACCTGTTTATTAGGATTTCGTTCATATTTATTCTGCTTACAAATTTTTCCAATTGTTAATGAAATCCTGTATATATTTATACAATAGTAATTTCATTTGATGTATTGAATTATTTCCGAGATTTCATGGTGGTTATTTTGTACCTTCGTGATATCCCTTAATTATCCTTTATTGTTCATCTGGGTCAGTTACGTTTATTAATTCAGTTTTACCGAGTATTAAGTGATATGCAGAGTTTTGAAAACTTTTTATAAGTTGGGATAATTTGAGACGTGCGAGTTTCTATAGATAATAATATGGCACATTTACTATTCTGTTTTATGTTTTCTTTAAATAGTTTAATTATTTCTCCTCCAATATAGTTAATGTTGATTTGTGCCAAATTGCTTTTCTATTCGAGAATATATTTATACTTTTTGTTTCAACGGCAGATTCATGTACAAACCTTATTTTTAATTGTTGTTCAAATTGGTTTACAGGATTTTCTTAAATAGGGATTTCTAGTATAGCGCTGCTGGTCCGAGCGTATAGATCTTTAAAAACCAGCTACAGTTACCAGTCTGCAACTAAACATTACAATTGAATTTTCAATATTTAAATGTTAACATTATATAAATAATGTTATTATTTTTTCTATTTATTTATTCTATTCTACTTGTTCAAGTTCAATCAGTGAACAGCTGTCCAGTGACAAATGTAATGACAATGTTGTTGATAGCAAACAAATGAAAACAAGTGTCTTCCATATGACGAAGGTCCTTTTTACAATTTCTATTATCCAATATAGTTCACCAATATAATACTTAATGCTGCCTTTATTCCAAATATAATGTGTGGCCAGGTAGTTAGATTCGTCAGGTAATATGCGCCATCCATATCTCCATCTCACCCATCGAAACAGTGTTTGCTTCAGTTAATTTTTAATAGTTCAGAACTCGAGATGTAATGTTCCAAATGACACGTCTGACATAGCAAAAATGTTCCGGATCGTTTGGAACACAGCGATGTTCCAGAACACTGAGTCGTTTTTCTAAAGAGTTATAACATGTCTATAACATTATAACAAAACATTTATTCACCCAACAGATAAATGAGTATAATATTGAAAATAAAGAAGCTGGTTTTAGATTAACATAAAAAAAAACAGCTGGCTGCATTAAATGAAGTTGACGCAAGCAGAACTAAATCAAGTTACTAAACTTGATTTAGTTCTGCTTCTGCTTTCTAAGAAAAAGACGTAAATCTGTATTGAATCCAACTGAACGACAAAATGTTAAAAAACAATTGAAACAAAATATATACCAAGTCCTTCCTGGATGTGGAGAAAGTTGGAGAAGAAAATGTTCTAAAAATATTTCGGAAAATCATCGCAATATCATCAATTAAAATTTTCACAAAATGCATTTTAGAGAAAACTAATCTTTTCTTTTATTGAATACTAAATGAACAATTAAAATAAATATGGCGTGTTCAGAATCAGGACGAAATAATTCGGACAGAATAATGGTGACACTCAATAAGTGTGCAAACATTTCTTCCTTACCAAGCTCTGATACTCATTCGAACAACAATAGATTTATCCAAAAGTTAGGATACTAACTTTCAATCCAAAATCCTTTTTAGAGCTCAGTCTGATGGCAGAAGAGAAAAAGAACCATACAATAAAATGAAAGAAAGTCATCTAGTCATTAATCATATTAATTCTTTTAGGCGTCTAATTATCGAATTTCTCATTATCGAAGAAATCATGTGCTACAGCGTGTTTTCTCACTATCGAAGAAATCATATAGCAAGTCCTCGTTTTATTAATCGTTTATATCTTCCTAGCAATTTATCTGCTCAAACATTGTATAACGATTTCGACATTAAATATTCAAATATGTATGTCATATGACTGTCATCGGAAGACCATCCATAGTCTAACATTTGTTTTGAGCAACTTGGTCATGAAGAATGCGAGTGTTGCAAACATTTCGAGATAGTATCCAAGCAGACTGTGATGAATGTAACTTATGGATAAAGTAGAAAAGTGTGATAAGATTCAAAACTACAAAGCGAAAATGACAGTTTCATCTGTTCTGTTGGCCTTCAGAAAGTTATTACGTTACCGCGATGTGATATGTGTACGAGTGTACTTTTTATTGGACGTTTAACAATTTGTAATGAAAGCTTCGTGACAGTTGGCAAATCTAGTAAAAATATTCGTACTGCTGTATGAGGCCATCAGCGGCAGGAAAAAAGAAGACATTATCAGTACACTTTATAATTCTTCATGCTACATCGTGATAATAAGAGAATTACATTGTGGGTTGATAATTGCACATCACAAAATGAAAATTGGGCAGTTTTTAGTTTACTACATAAAGTAAATTCTGCAAATGCAAGTTTTCAGCAATTAGTTATTAAATATTTTGACCTGGTTCAATTCATGTCGGCTGATTCTTTTTACCATTGGGTGCAATCAAAACTTAATGAGAAAACTATACAATTTGGTTGCTTTTCAAAATTGTATTTATATTCTTGAGATGACAGCCGAAAATTTTTAAGTATGGCAGGATTATAGTTCCGTTGATTAACTAAGCGATATTACGTGTAACGTTGAACATCGGTTTTTAAAAAAAATTTGTGAAGTGACGAACGTAACCGTTTAAAAATTAATTTAAAGTTGAACATTATAAATCAGTTAATTTTCTAAAAGCTAAATCGACAAAAAAAGGGATTTCAGAACCAAATAAAAAGGAAAAGCTAGTCAGTTTCCAAAAGATATTTTAATAAAAATTTAGTTTTAAATTCTACTAGCGGCATTATTGCGGAAACCTGAATAAAATTTTGTAAAGATTTAGCTACATTTGATAATGACAATGATACAGAGGATTCAACTACTGAGAACTAATTGCTTCATTTTAATAAATTACCAAGTTTTGTAATAATATACTCCTTATTGCTTATTATACTTCTTATGCGTATTATTTCATCTGTTGAAATTGTTTTTTAATTTGTCAATGAGTAAAATGGAAATATTACTGATTAACGTCAAAAATACTATTTTATTTGTTTTATATAACACAGATTTGTGTAATTTAGTACAGTTTGTTTGAATAAAAATATTAATAACAATTATCAATTTTTGTGGAATTTCAACATTAAAAATTAATAACCTACGGCAATATGGAGTAGAACTGTATAGTGAAAACAATAAGGTAATAAGCAGTACATAAGAAAAGTTATTAATGAAATGTCTAATCTTTATAAACTTTAAATTAAACTTATAATAAACAAAAGAAGAGGAATGTATTATCTTTAAAAATAACTATTGATAATAGTACTTTTGATCAGGCGGTATCCATTTTCAAAGCCGCAAAGTTTGCATACTGAATTCCTGTAATTATTGTTTGAAACAGTTGCCACTTTTCTGCTTATCATGGCAGTATAGCAAACTCGTAAAATATACTTGTATATTTGCAAAAGTAAATAGTCTCGTGACATAACTGGATTATAGAAGTAATTACATAGTATAACGATGCACGGTAACATGCAATGACTTAGTCGAAACGGCAAAAACTCAAGCTTAAGTCAGTTAATACAAATTAGATTTCGGTGCAACACTATGAAAAGTGTTTGACGTATTATACATATGAAAATGAAACAACGCAATGTAAAGCGTTTGACGTATTATACATAATCTTGCGTATCTCGTTCTTTTCCAATAAAAAGAATGAATGCGTTACTTATTATATACTTAGTAACCAAGATTACATTTTAGTCACTTCGCAGTTACCTTGTTAGTATTATTGGCGTGATTGCTGACAGATTATTAAAATGTATTAGGAAGAAAGAATAACCAATTTTTAACCCCTTGTGTGCACTCAAGTGTCAGAGGCATAACCTGGATTGTTGGAACTAAAACAAAAGCAGCATTTCCTCCAAATCATTATATTTTCTGAAATGTTTATAGCTACACGTATTTTTTTTTATTATATTCATATTTTTCCTATGAGTAAAAACGCCACATTTATGTTTCTATGACTTGCTTTTTTTACATGCATATAAATAATTGTACATTTGTAATAGTTTTGTACGTGCAACAAAAAACACTCTGTAAGTATTTGTGACTCTATCGTTTAGTACTAGTCTTTCATATTGGTAATATTGCAAATTGTATTCGTTCGAAATACCCCATGCGTGTTTACGAAAGGCTTATTCTGGTTTAAAAGTGACAGATGATGACTCCACTTCCTGAATGACTAATGTCATTCAGAATGAGGAGGAAAACTCGAAATTTTAAGTTAAAATTGTGATTCCCCCAAATTACCATATGAAAAAGGACAGACTGAAAGCAGACCATTTTTCTTTGATGTCGATATTTTTTGTAAAAGTTTTAAAACTGTAGAGTAGGTTTAAAAAAATCTTGTGATAAAGAAAATAATGCATATAACAATTAATCGAAACTTCTAAACAGGAAAAGTGTAATTTTTTTGTTCATTACATTGAAAAATTTATTATGAATTTAGTTTCTGCACAAAAAAATGAGAATTGTGATATGAAATATATAACTTAAACGCAACATTTAACGAGATACTAAAAATATTTAATAAACTCCCTTATAATGAATGCTAAACATTTTAGTAAAAAAAAAATATAGTCAAATACCCTATTAACTACGGACTTGGTCAGCGCTTACTCAATTTCCTCATACACTACATGTTCGATTCCTTTTTTTAGTGTGTGGTATTCAATTTTGATGACATCCATTAAATGTTTAAGCTAGCACCTATTCGAGAACTGTTCAAGATATGGATCTTGAACGACGTGTATCCTTACCCGCTATCCTTTTCGCCTATTCATTTCCTCCAAAACAGTAAAATACTGTGTCAAGATTTGGAGCATATGTGACACTGAGACCGAATCAAAACTATTCCTTAGGACTCACAAGGGTCGTATTTATATTGGAGATAGTTTAACTCAAAGTGCGGAATATATATTACATGCAACAATTTTTTCAAGTCTATATACAGTGTCCCAAAATTCAACATCAAGTGGGACATAGAGTATAGGCAAATTTAGCCAATTTTGCCATTTTGTTACACTTTTACAATAACTTGCCATGGCAGTCGCGGTACATTTCCAAAAAAAATGCTCTGGTACTACCATGGCAAGTTATTGTAAAAGTTGGTGCAACTAATTAAAACTAATTAAGATTTGAAAATGGTAAATTCCTTTTTTCAACATGAAGTGTCAAAATTAGCTGAAAACAATTTCCTCTAATGATTTGAAGAAATAATAGAAACAAATATTTTTTGTGTTTAGACTGTAGCAAATCCTGTTTTATTTAAAATTTTTACAAATTTCTCATGGCAATATCTAAATATGTAGTACAAGATGTAGATTTACATTTTTTAATAAAATGTTTACATCATAAAAACAAAATTTTTTTATAGTTTTTTTCTAGGTAGTCATAAATTGGCCTACACCTGTACCCCGCTTAACACTGTATTTTGGAACAGCCTGTATAGCTCATGATTTCCTTTCTAAGGAGCTAACGAAAGTGCATCAGAAAAAATAATGATGAGTTTTCGTTTTTAGTTTGTGATTTTATGACGACGAATAATTTGCTCTATTGTATTTGGGTTTCAACCTGACTTGATGATAGCATCATATATTGCCAAGAAATATTAAGTTTTTACTCTTATGAGCTCCCCTCGTGATCAGTCAGCAATGTCTTCATTACAGAATAAAACACCAGGTAATATACGACACATAACAATATCAAAGATGGGGCAAATACAATGTACCAATAGGTCATAATGTGTGAAATCACAAAACAAAACGTTGGTCTTGTCGTTGTTTAATGAACATGTTGGATATAAACATGATGAATTCTTTTATTATTTGGACGAAGTTTTAAACAACTAAAAGCAAAATTCCCTAATATCAAGCTGAATGACATCATCCGACAAAAGAAAACAGTATGGTCCTGCACAATAAAAACTTCCATACATCAGGTTACTTCCACTGCTTTTCCGCTGGCAACAGATTTGCATCTTGCACTGTCCGAGTGAAAGTAATAGGTCTGATAAAGTAATTGAAACATTGCTATCGCATTGTCCAAAGATTTGCATTTTCTTTTCAGGAAGCAGTGGGAAAAAAAATTTAATTAAGTATCGGCTGTCCTTAATTGAGTAAATCATTTTGCATTTGATCAATTAGCTACATAAAAATCACTTTTACTAATGCAATTAAAAAAATGAAAAATGTAAATTCTAAGTTATAAAATATTAACAGATTTTTATTGTTATTTCTTATGATAACATTATAATATTCTTATAGAAGAACATTCCCAGTAAATTAGTTATGTGGGTCTTTTTCATCATACAGAAAAATTAACATATCGTTAAATTTTAATTTCAAATAATGCTCGATGTCTTGAGATATGGGGAGCAGTGGTTTTACAAGTTTTCTGATAATTCATCGCTAAATCATGTGTCCATCATCACAATATTAACTGACAGTAATAAGAATGGTTTAAAGTGATCTAAAGTAAACAATGCGATTCGAACTAATTCAAGTTCAATAACCAACACATTTCTTAAATGTGACCATCTGATTTTTACAGTCTATTTCGTAATATTTTCATTTTTTATTGTCGATTTTTTAAAATAAATGTTGTGTTGACCACATGAATGGGTTGTGGATATAATATTACATTGAGACAGTTTATATTACTAACCCACATTTGTAGTTTTTGGTTGTAACAATTAAATGACAACACACATACTTTTAAGTGTTGGGGACATGGATGCTACGACAAAAACACTGACGTACGTGCTAGACAAATTACTTGTCATACTCTCTGCTATAACTGAAATCACAAGTCATTTATATACTGAGAATAATATTGGCACTGTACCGTTGCAGTTATTGTTTAACTAGTTTTAATAGGAAAATAAGTAAGCGGTTAATTTGACATTCGAAAACTATACATGTATTTTTCTATATGATCATTGATCTACACGATAGTTTACAAGTTTTGACGTTAGATGTCTATACTTCACATCTCCCTTTCTTTGTAGACTAAAAACAATGTTTTCAAAACATTACAATATGACTGAACATGTTATGAATTTTAATTAACATTACCATTATTAAATTATTAGTTTTTTTTAACATGAAATTATGTCACTAGTAATCTAATTATACATATTATAATCACCGCACAATATGTGTCTTAAAAACTAGTATTGCAAGTAACTATTACTTTAAATAAATATTATTAAAAATCAAGTCTATTTATTGGTTTAATGATTCTCCCAAATCTTGATGATCTTGGTGCTGTTGCAGGTTGAGCCAGGTTTGACTTCTGAATATTATTAGAAGTACTTGGTGATGAACTTGTTGATGTTGGGAGTGACTCAGGAACAGCTGGCGATTATTCTTGTGCTGGAACTTGTTGTACTGCTGGTTTATTTGTATATTTAGTTTCAGGAACTAACACTCTGTTGCTGGTTATGTCTGCTTATGTTTTGTGCAGATGACAAAAAGTTTCTGCGTAGGATTTGGCCTTGATCAGTTTGAATGATTACTGATCTTGAAAGACCTTCAGGTTTTTCTACCACTCTTGCTCCTTCCCATTGTCGATGAGAAACTTTGTGTCTGATTTTATCATTAATTTCATAATTGTCTGGTCTCTTAGTATGCTTATTACCGTAGTTGGCTTGTTCTTCTCTTAGTCTTTTTAGTTCAGCTGTTACTCCTTGTATTATTTTTGGTTTTAAGTAATTATCTTTTATAGGTATTGGAGATCTGGTAATTCTGCTGTACAAACGTTGGTTGTGTGAGCCTAAAATGTCATTTCTTGGTGTATTTCTCCAATTTAATAGAGCGAGTAGAACGTCTGACTTGTCGATACTACATTTCTTTAATATGTTCTTGGCTACTTGAACTGCTCTTTCAGCTAGCCCGTTGCCTTGATGATGATGTGGACTGGATGTAACATGGTTAAACTTCCATTCTTTTTGAAAGATCTTAAATTCTCTAGATGTGTATTGTGTTCCATTGTCAGTTTGTAGCTCTTCTGGTACTCCATGCACAGCAAACCATCTTTTCAGTTGTTCTATTACTTCATATGATGATTGCCCTTTTAGCTGTTGAAAATCTAAATATCCAGAGAGCTACTCTGTCACAAATCACTAGGTAAGTTTATTCAAATAGATCAGATGCAACTATTTGCCATGGAAGTGTAGGAATCTTTTTAACTAGCACTATATCTTTAGTATTGTCTCTTCGTGTTTGTTCACAGACGGAGCAGGTTTTAACTAGTTTTATGATGTCATCATATTGTCCCTTCCAGTAAAGAAATTGTCGTGCTCTTCTCAAGCAACTGTTTATACCTAGATGTCCGTGATGAATGTTCTTTAGCATTTTAGGAATCTGTGATTTTGGTACTACAATTTTATTTCCTTTGAAAATTATTCCATTAAGATAGCTTAATTCTTCTTTGAAGTTAAAGTAATGTCGTAGTTCTGTAGGAATTT
Source organism: Druceiella hillmani (assembly GCA_039881145.1). Classification (NCBI taxonomy): domain Eukaryota; kingdom Metazoa; phylum Arthropoda; class Insecta; order Lepidoptera; family Hepialidae; genus Druceiella; species Druceiella hillmani. The sequence continues at coordinate 26,397,502 of JAYKKI010000024.1, read as the reverse complement.
CAGTGGCTTTTTCTGGAAATCCTTGTATTATTGTCTTAAGTAGTAACTGTAAATGCAAATCTTCCTTTGTAGCTGTAATTAACTCCTCTTTAGCGTCTAATGACATGGGTAGTATAACTGCAACTTTTAAATTTTCTTCTTGTTCATATTTCATATTAGATACATCACAGTCTCGACTAAGAAAGTCTGCTAATGGTATTTCTGTGCCTTTTTTAAATATGACCTTCGGCGAGTATGGTGTAAGATTAAACATTATGCGTTGCAATCTTGCTGGAGCAGATTGTATGTTTTTCTTGAAGATCGTCTTAAGTGGTTTATGGTCTGATTCCACGGTCAGTTCTTTGCCATAAACGTATTCATGGAATTTCTTACATCCAAACAGTATAGCGAGTGCTTCTTTTTCGATCTGTCCATAATTCTCTTCAGATTTGGTCAACGCTCTTGCTCCATAGGCTATCGGTTGTCCTTCTTGAGAAGTGCTGCTCCAAGATTTTTTGAACTAGCGTAGATACGCTTAATGTTACAGGTTTGTTTACATCATAAAGTCTTAATACTGGAGGACTCTGAAGAACTTGTTTTATTTTCTTCAAAGCTTCTTCATGATGAATTTCCTATATAAAACTTGTATTTTTGGGTAATAAATCTCTCAATGGATTTGTGAGATCTGACATATTCGGAATAAATTTATTTAAGTATGTGATCATTCCAAGTAGTCGCTGTAATCCTGTTTTATTTGTAGGTGTCTTCATTGTCTGTATAGCTTCCACTTTTTCTGGGTCTGCTTCTAGTCCATTCGCTGAAACAATATGGCTCAGGAATTTAATTCTTTTTGCTTCAAAAATGCTTCATTTACTGCTTTCTGTAGTTCTTCTCTACATTTTGCCTGGATAAAAATATCATCGATTGCTACTCTCACATTTTTAAATTTACTGAGCAAATTTGTTAAGATTTCGTGGAATATTTCAGGTGCTGATGACACTCCAAAAGGAAGTCTCTTGAAGGAATACCTTCCTCATGGTGTAGCAAAAGTTAATATTTTCTGTGTTCTTTCTGAAAGCTTAATCTGCCAGAATCCTTTTGTGCAATCTAATAATGCAAAGAATCTAGAACCTTTAATATCAGCTGAAATTTCCTCTATAGTAGTCAGTGGAAAATGACGTCTCAGAATGTTCTTGTTTACATCTGACGGATCTATACAGATTCTTATTTTACCTTTTTGTATTACGATTACCATTGGACTTACTGCAGAGGTAGGCTCTGTTTCTGGTTTTATGACATCTAATTTTACCATTCTGTCAAGTTCTTGCTTTACCTCATCTCTTATAGCATGTGGAATTCTTCTTGAAGGTTTAATTTCGAGTTTTGGGTTCTCGATTAGGTCGATATCATACTCATAATTTTTGTAACAGCCTAAACCTTTAAAGATATCATTATTTTCACTTTCCTTTAGTGTTTTCACCCTTGCAATAAGCTCTAACTTTCCACAGGTATCAAGTCCTAGGATTGGTGTGACCTTCTCTTCTACTCCTTTGAATATTATATTATTTTCTACATTTTTTATTTTACAAAGTAGCTCTACTTCGCCTAGGACTGCCATTTTATCTGCAGTATAACTTATGAAATTTTTTATTCGGCTTGGTTTCAGACTTACCTTCGTTTTGTTCATTAAGTGTCTCGGTAACACGTTGCATTGTGCTCCTGTATCTAATTTAGCAATAAATTTCACATTACCCACTTCAATTTTCTCCGTCCAGTCCGTTCTACGGCACTTATAGCTGATATGTACACATCATCTTCAGAATTATTTGAGCTTTCTTCTAGTGTATTCACTCTATTTTTCTGTTTATTTAGATGTTTCTTCTTAGTACGGCACATATTGGCAAAGTGACCATTTTTATTGCACTTAGTACACGGTTTGTTAAATGCTGGACATTCTCTGCGTGTATGGTTTGTACCACATCTTTTACAGTCAAAATATTCGCTTGGTTTATTTTTGACACTTTTATTTTTTACTGCTAATATTTTCTCTGATTTGTTTTTACCTTCAAACTCGTCTAGTTGTTTGGAGGCTTGTTCACTCGTTTTGCAGGTCTAATCTATCTTCTTATCCCTTTTGTCAGGTCTAATCTATCTTCTGTTAACAATTTCTCTCTTACTTGGTTTGATTTGATGCCAAACACTATCTTGTCTTTTAATATTTCGTCGAGTAAATTGTCAAACTCACATTTGCTTGCCTGGGTTTTTATTCTTGTCAAAAATTCGTTAAAATGTTCGTCTTCGTTTTGTTCAATCTTTAAGAATATATATCTCTCAAAGGATATATTTGTTTTTGGTGCAAAATACTTTTAAACATGTCTTTAATGACTTGCAGGTTATTTTTGTCTGCATCGCTGAGATTGAAACTATTGTATATTTCGATCGCTTCTGAGCCTATCACGGCCATAAATGTTGCTGCCTGGACTTCGGCTGGCTTTTTATCTAATTGTATAGCAATAGCATACCAGTCAAACTGTTGTAACCACTTTTTCCAACATGTTGATTTGTCAGAGTCAATTTGTAGGTTAGCTGGCGGCTTTATTCCAGATACTGCGTCGTTCGTAGCCATTTTACAACTTTTTCAAGTATTTTCTTTTATTTAGCACGTTTTTTAGATAATTCTGACACCATGTAACGTTGTAGTTATTGTTTAACTTGATTTAATAGGAAAATAAGTAAGCGGTTAATTTGACATACGAAAACTATATATTTATTTTTCTATATGATCATTGGTCTACACGTTAGTTCACAAGTTTTGACGCTAGATGTCTATACTTCACAGGCACATTAATACCTAAGTATTTTATAGCAAAACTAAACTTTAACAAAATATTCATAAAGTATAAAAAACACAATCAAAATCAAGTTTCACTTTCTGAGTATTAATCAGGTATTTAGGTACGTAATCATTTTTCAAACGCATCTCCAGTAAGTTCATTGAAGCAATAAATAATTCTGTTCTCTTTCACTTAAATAAATGGATCATCGAATAATATAATTGCATCGTCAAAAGGAACAAAGGAGACGTCATCCACTTTGGTAACACAGTTACGCTTTGTCCCGTCTGGTTCCAAATGCTATTCATGCCATTTCAAACTCCACCAAATCGCCAACAATACCTCGTTGCAGTTCTCTGTTATTTTCAAAACCTTCACAATTCTGTTATTTATATTATTAGTTAGTCTTACAGATCCATTCCTGCCGACTCGTTTCTTCACTCAAGTCTTAAATTGCTTCTGGAAATTTACCCTTTTGTTTCCATACCCACATTCCTCTCGACTTGTATCCCATGTTAGGGACTTCAAGAGAAACTCCACATATTCTGCAGGAATTAAATTTTTCTTCTTTAATGTTGTGAATTCTTAACAGAACTTAATTGTGCACTTTGCAAAGACACGTTTTTTGTTTGTCACCCGAAGGAAATGCCAAATAAGAGCTGATTATGTTAGTTTCGTTTGATCATTTTAATTTAATTTCATATAATTCTTTTCAACTGCTTTATCTTATTCGCCATTACTTTGTAAACCTGTAAGCAGATTTCGCATTTCTCTCGTTCCTAGACATTTTTAGTCTCAAAGCTACGTTAGCAGCTGTGCGTACTTCTTAATGCTTGTCATATTATATTTGTTTCTTCGTAATTGCTTCTTAACAGTACTGTATTTTGTTTGCACATTTAAATTTTATTTCACTGATTTCTCTCCGCAAAGTCTGTCTCGACGCGTTTTGTTTCCACGATGAGATCTAGGAGAGGAATTATCAGTTGTTGTAGTAGAATTGATGAATGAGAGGAATTATCAGAAGCCGAGAGCGAATATAATACTACTTTCAAAATATATTCACCTACTTTTCTGTTACCTTTGCCAAACTTCTTGTAGATGTTGTTCTTATTTCCTTTTGTTTTGCTTTTTTCGTTCGTAACTTTACTTTTAGGCTGCTGTAAAGACATACTGGTTGGTGGAACGAAAAGAAAACCTTCATTTCTGAGGAACCAAAAAGCAAATGATGGGCAAATGTTTGGAAAAATAGTAAGAAATAAAATTATTAAAGTGATTTCCAAGCAAATAAGTACCTTTACTTCGTAGCATACACATTACAATGCGATATGTCAGAAGGATACCTGCTACGAAGTACAGATTTAAGCTATAATTATAATGCACAGCCTACATTGAAACTTACAAGCACATAGTAAGTATAACATACATCTGCATTAAAATTTAAACGAACAAAAGATAATTTTAAAATCAGTTAAAAGATATATTTTGAAACGAAAATATCAAAATTGTTTGGTGGATAAGCTAAAAAAAACACACACATGGTGACAGCCCATGACGCATCAAACCTGAACACTTAAAATTGAAACGTTCTGTGGTTATAGCCCCCTCATCTGTTTGCCTGACAACCGGTATTCCTTTGACGCTTTCAATAATTTATCTTGTCTATGGGTGTGTCATTATGAAGGGTACAACATTATAAAAGAAAGGCAGAACAAAATATTTTGTGGCTATTTGTTGTTTAAATAATTGGAAAGTAAATAATTAATAAGGCTCATACAGACTGGCAGACATTTTCTTTTATAATATAGTACCATGTGACCGAGCGGTGCTCGGTGTATTTCGAGTTTCCCATAGGAACGTTAAATTGTTTCATGGTATTAGAGTTAGTATTCGATTTTCATCCCCTTCTTCGTCCCTTTGTCCTTCCCCTTTGCCTTTGCTTTCACCATCGGCTTTCAGTCTTGTCTTCGCCCTCGCCATCCAGTTCACCTTCGGGTTTGCGTTCGCTTTCACCTTCACGTTTTCCCCTTTGCGTTCGCCTTCGCGTTCGCCCTCGCGTTCGCCTTTCACTCCCCCTTCGCTTTCCACTACACCTTCCCATTCCCCTTCCTCTCATCTCATCTCATCTTCAACTCCTTCTACCTCCTCATCACACTCCACATACCACTACCCCACCCTTCCCCTCACTTTCCACTTTCACCCACCCCCTTCCCCTTCCCCTCCCCCTTCACACTCTCACATACCCTTGCTCTTCCCCTCTTCCCCCTCCCCTTCTCTTCCTCTTCCCCTTCCGCGCCCCCTTCCCTTCACAGTCTCCTACCCCTTTGGCTTCCCCTTGCCACTCCCCTTCCCCACCCCTCAACTTCACCTCCTTCTCCCCTCCCTATCCCTCTCCACATACCACTTCCCCTCTCTTCCCTCCCCTTCCCTTTCCCCTTCCCCATCACCACCCCCTCCCACGCCCTTTAAATGGGAGCCATTTCCAAAATAATTAACCTACAAGGCTCATCTTCGAAATTATTCAATATAATCACCCAAGCAATATACCAAATTTCAGCGAAATCGTTAAAACTGTTTCCGAGAAACCATTTACATGTATGTATATATATATATATATATATATATATATATATATATATATATATATATATATATATATATATATATATACACATACAAAAATAGCTAGTTTAATAATATTAGATAGAGACAGATTTGTACACGGAGCTCACTTAGACATACGTTCATAATACGCAGTGTCTCTGTTAAACTATTTACAAATATTAATTTTCCACAGAGTAAATATACCGCCCGCTATGTCTGTAACGGAAGTAAAAACATGGCGCATATTTAATGAATTTTAAGATCTAGGATAATTGCTATAATTTACCAACAACCTTTTTTGGGCTTCTAAACACCCTATTTTTTCCATAATTTTTGATGAAGTAGTTTCTGGACTACTATATCTAAAATTATGAAAGAAATAAAGGTTCATATTTTTTTGCACATTATTCAATGTACCTCAGAAGATCTCTATCTTAAATTATGAAAAAAGTATTCTTGAGACCCTTACTATTAGCCCTTTCAAACAATACCCCACACTACAAATGGTAATTCAACAAAATCTTCTCGCATATTTAATTTGTCATCCCAAAATTTCCACTTTTTTCGATATAACAATACATTTAAGTGTTATATATACAATATGTTTAACAGTTATATATAAGTACAATACATTTAAGTGTTACATATAACGATACCACACACTAGATATGGAATTAAAAATTTTGCTCGAGAACTTAATATGCCACCCTAAAATTTCCCCTCTATTATATTTAACAATATGTTTAAATGTTATATATACAATATGTTTAAATGTTATATATACAATATGTGTAAATGTTATGTATAAAATATGTTTAAATGTTATATATACAATATGTTGAAGTGTTAGCTATTGAGAGATATGTGCATGTTAGTATATTTCATTGCTGTGCCAAATTAGATATCAATTGCCTTCACGCTGCGTACCCGATAATTCTGAATACAAGACAGTGATTTTAATTGCAAAATTTAAATGAAGTAACCTTGTGTGGTAAAAATTTATCATCATTCCGAGGCCAAAACAATGATTAAAAAAATTTAAAAATATTAATTTGAGGCTTCAATATCTACAGGAATGGAATTATATGACCTCATCCATTACCTACGATTTCATCCATGATCAGACTTGAAATAAGTTTTCTAGTAAATAATTAGTGAATCAAAACTTTGCATGAAATGAGGATTTTTTAAAACAGAAAAAACTTTTTTTTAGACAAAATTTCACAATTTTGTCAAAGCAATATCATGAAAAAAAAGCTGCACCAAAACCTACCTTTTGTATGTACTTTGTTCATTTTCTTGGAGAACTGTTTTCATTTTCTTGGAGAAAAACTTCCAGATGTAGAAGCTATCATCATGAAACGGGGAACTTTTTAGCTGCGTATGTTTTAATATGTCATTGGAGATTTTCAACAGGCATTCACTTCATTAAGAAATACATCCTTCTTCTCCTACTGGTAGACTTACCTAGTTTTATATTACGCTATTTGTTCAGAAAATGGGTGAAATAATTAATAATTTTACCTTTAGTGTCTAAAGGTGTACCGTCGGCCAGACCATTCTGTTGAACGAGCTGCCACCTTCCTGAAATAAACATGCCAATTCGAATGTATTACTTCTACCAGTTTCAATGTGCAGCATCAGAAGCTGACATGGTTTATATACCACTACATCAATTTTAACCACTTTGCTATTCGCAGCCTTCATCATTCCTATTCCAAACATCACATTTTATATAAAGGAGTTATTTCTAATTAATTAAATTACAGATTCTCATTGTCTACCAGAAATTGTCCAGAACCCTAACATTGGTCTTAAAATTTGCTCGAAGCTTGTTCTAACTAGATGAAAACTATGAAAACCATATTAATCCCTGGGATTCACCGTTTTCGATAACATAATGAAAATTATTTTCTCATATAGATTATATAGTATAGAACAAGTTTAGTTATGAAATAACCAAACGTACTTAGCTATATATTTAGCAAACACATTCACATCATGAGAAATATTATTTTCCATCCACACATTGTGCACAGCTAATTTACCTAGACAGCAGGTAAACCTATTATAGTGTGTGCTTTCTTTGAGACTAACAAGTAAACAAAATCATTGGCCGACCGTACAAGTGTTTCGCTACTGCGCTGACTACCATGACTAGATCGACTGAGGCTATTGGTCGAAGGCCACATGCAGTGTTCGATCCAAACAACTGGTTGACGAATATGTGTAAACGGACACTTAATTACAGTCTGCCTTTTGATTTTACATTTACGAGCAAATTACATATAAATTCATTTTAAACCATCTAACTCACTCCAATCAAACCCTTTTTCCTCTCACTTCCACTAGCCAGTCCCACGTACCTGATTCTCAGTGGAACCCAACTTGTACTTCCTCTCGTAGTTCTCGCACTACATCTCGACTTGCGCTTGAGTCGTTGGTCTGCACTATTGCAATGCTTGTTTGCTTCCACGCATATAATTTATGACGTTGATCTGTTCAAAAACAAATAGTTCTCTCAAATACATTTAATGCTTCATAAGTTGATTTAAAAGTAGATATAGTCATCTATTGCCTTTCATGGTAGTTGGGTTCCTTAAAGTTGCCACAATGGCGAAATGGAGTGTTTAATAGGGAAATATAAAATCACAAAAATAAAATATAACATTACGAGGTTTCCATGGCAGTCCACATGATGACTAATACAAAGCTAAGCTTCCAACCAGTAGAAAAATGAAGGCTCGATTGAAGTTTTAAATAAAATTCAAATGCTATGTTTTAGTCAGATATACAGTCAGAGATGAACTCTTGTAATAAAAAAGTTGTAATGAATCCAATGTGCCTAATTAAAAAAATGTCATGAAAATATTTAAGTGTTTTAGAAAACATTTGGTGATTTCAATTGTTTTTATTAAAATTCGTCCTATCGTATGAACAAGTATTCTGTCCATAATTTTTCTAACATCCTTTAATTGTTGACAGCATCTAGACTTGTAGTCTAACATTCTCACCTGAAAATAGTATGAATACAATGAAGAAAATAATTGCAAGGATATAATATTAACTAATTTAAGTGAATTAAACAAGATATAATATTAACTAATTTAAGTGAATTAAACAAAATGTAATATTAACTAATTTAAGTGAATTAAACAAGATATAATATTAACTAATTTAAGTGAATTAAACAAGATATAATATTAACTAATTTAAGTGAATTAAACAAAATGTAATATTAACTAATTTAAGTGAATTAAACAAGATATAATATTAACTAATTTAAGTGAATTAAACAAGATATAACATTAACTAATTTAAGTTACACAAATACATTTAATTAAGAACCATTCTGAATTCAGCAATGGATTTCCTTAAAATAATAATCGATACAATGAAGATAAAAATAAACATGTAAAATTTTAATTATGAAGATGAAAAAAATAATAAGTACAAACTAATCTTGACTTTAAATTAAAATTAACAAAAATAAAATATATAATATAGCAACATTTGCATAGACTGAGGTTTGTGACATCAATCAACAGCCTGTTTCAGTCCACAGTCTGCTTTTGGAAAAATCTATATAAGAATACAAATTTGATGAATTTTTTTCCAAAATCAGCTCTGTACTTTTTTCAATGAGGTTTTCGCAATATTGCAGACTAAACCTTTACAAAGATTTAGTATTATTGACGGCCAAGTCTTCATAGTACGAAGCCTGAACCACATGACTATAGATGGATGTAACAGTAGTAAGAAATATTTACGCATCTAATAATAACGCAGACAAAATGCCATTAAATGTATTGATTACATTTTAGAGTACTTCATTTCATTTTCAAGGTTATTAACGTAAAACCTTCCAATTACAACCAACTACCTTAATCTGACTATTTAAGTTTCGTATCACCTTTTTGGTCATATGCACGAATTTTAAAGTTTTAACAGGCGAGAAAACGAAGGAGGTCTTATACCTATCCTAGTGCCATAGAGACAAACAAAAGACGAAGAACATAATGTACATGTTCCTCGTCTTTGTTTAGTGTCAATTTACCATTCACCATAGAATGATTACACTACACGTGTTTATCGATCTGTCAAAATATAGTTTTGTAGTTGTTAAGTAGAGTGTTGTTGTTTAAGTAGAGCATATTTCGAAAATATGAATTGTTTACGGTAAGTATAGTGTTTATTTTACAAATATATTATTAAAACGAAGTTTAAAACAACACGAAGTTGTGGTCGGGAATAAGAATTATGCGAAATTAGTAAAGTTCAAAAAACAACCGGTGACCATTTTATGGGTAACTCACACAAACATATTAATTAAAAAAAACAATCTGTTACTAATCTGTCTCCCTAAGTTAGTTAATTATTTGAGAAGCTTTAGTTTTCTTTTACAAAAATATTCTATTTAAACAATATTTGACGTAAGAAAGAACTGTGGTTATTATGCAGTATTTAGTAAATGGTATACAAAATAGATTTATATCGAAGTGCACTTCTTTCAATAAAAGTACAGTTATACAAACAATTTAAAAGTGGTCGGTTATTAGGTCCAACAATTCTACAAATTTTCTTAATTCCGACCGAGTGCTAGTTCTTTTAAATTAATTTATTTTCACATTACCTCGAATATGTATTTATAAGCCTTATTTCCCATTTCATGTTATCTAGTAATGGATCAACAAAAGAGATTAAATTATTCAATACAATCTTTAAATGAAGCTGTTAAAACTGAATTAAAGTCTATGAGAAAAGCTCCAAAAGCTTACAATAAGCACACTTATTGACAGATTAAATAATAAATATACTAAGGGTGGGACATTTGAGCCGCTGTAACTGAAAAAAAATTCAAAATTGTTTGGGCCGTGTTTGTTCTTACTTAACAGAGAACAACTTATTAGATTTAGTGCCTAGTCCGAGAAGAATTTTTAATAGAGACAAGAGCGGCTTTTACTTGTCCTAAGAACAGTTTGTGTTAACAAGAAAATAACCAAATCAAGTGGATTGTAGAACTTGTAACGATGGAAAAGAGTATTTGGCTGTATTAATTACAGTCTGCGTTCAAGGAAGAATGCCTCCTTTTCCTTACAAAAGAAAGATACCCTCGTCCGTTCATAATGATTGACTTAAGAATTGCGCAGCAGGAAAATCAGATGATAAACTAAGTGCAGCTTTCTACGAATATATAACAAACGTTTTATTTGCCTCTGGTTGGAAAAAAATAAATTCCCCTTCCAGTAACATTTTTCATTGACGACAGTCATTCTTCACACATAAATTTACATAAAACAGAATTTTGTAAAAAAAAAGGTATAATGTTAACTGCTTTCTATCCTAATGCTATTCACCGGCTGCAACCTCTTGACATTGGTGAGTTTCATCCATATAAAATATGTGGTGAATAATATGTTCATGACTGGCGAATAAGGAGCTTTGAACAAAAGTTGAGTTGTGAAGATTTAGAAGACATTCTTGAACAATTACTGCAGCTGTGACTCCAGGAATAGTATATAACTCGTTTTGTGATTGCAGTCTACTAGCTTTTGATAAAAACAACAGATTGTTCTAGATTGGTCAAAGAAATCAATACCGCTTTACATGAAAACATATCAGCTGTAATAGAAACTTAAGGGAAAGTAATGCATAAGCTGAACGGACAGGTAAATTAGAACTAAATTTTGGGGAAACTTGACCAACATGATCATAATATTACATAACAAAACAACGATCAAGTATTGAATTTGAAACACATCTCCGAAAATATCACCATTCATGAAAATTTTTGAATAATGACAAAATTGAAGGAAAAATTGTCCTCAATAACATAATAACATTATCAAGTGCACCGCCTCCTGAAAATCCAGTCGAACAAACACCAGTTAAAAGCAAAAATGAGAATAAAAATCAGAATATCCAACTCCTATCAAAAATGCTCTTGCTTGGTCTGAAGAAAATATAAGGAAGAGAAAAGTAACTAACACAACACATTCGGTGCCAAAACAGAAGTTCTTCGGTTGCAATGAAGAAGAAAAAAATTGGATGCATAAAAAAGAGGGGGGAAAACAAAAAAGTGTCCAAGACAAAACTAATGAATATGACGTACATACAATTACTCGAATTAAATCAGAAAATCGAGAAAACGATACTCACATTATGAACAAAAACAAACATTATGAACGAAAGTGAACAAACAAGAGAATCTTGTCAGTTTTGTGCAGAGTGAATTTATCATACTTCGTTACGAAGCAGAGGTATTCGCAGTAAAAATATTAGAGGTAAACAATGATACTGAAAAAGTGAAAACAATACCTACGAGTTAAAATATTGGAAGTGGTCGGAATGCGACAATGTGCGGGACTTGTAGTATTTGAAGATATTATATGTATGACTAATATTCCAACCTTAACAAATAGTCTAGGAATATACCATGTTCCAAAAATGAGTAATTTAAGAGAATTAAGCAATAAAGATAATTAATGCGTCTAGATCTGAATACATCCAGCGAAGAAAACTGTCTGAATTGTTAATTTATTAAATAAATGCTTACATTACTTTCTATCTTGCACAGATGTGTCAATGAATTATGGACTTTATTATAAAATACACAAAGTATAACTCTCAATTGAAATTCAAATAGGTCATTAATAGATATATCAGTGGTCGCAACAATGAAAGAGCAGGTATTGTTATTCATTTAATTTAAATTCTAAGTATAAAAAAAACATTCCTTGCTAAATTCAATTGAATAAAAATTAATGTATACGAGTAACACTTTATGATTTATTATTTCATCTACCAGAGGTCTAGTACAACTTAATATATAATGATAGACCTTAAACGGTCTGAATTTGGAATTTTACTTTACATTATTAACTTTGTAATTACATTAAATATAAAGAAATGAGATATAAAACATTGTGTCAAATTTAATTAGGTAGGATGTAGTCCTTGAAAATATTAAAGTTATATTTCTTCAAATTTCGATTAGACTCAACAAACAAAATTATATAAATATCATATTGATACTCACATGTATAATAAAACATCATAGTTACCCATTAGCAACATGGTTTATACAAAAAATATAAAAATGTGTTAAAGTTAAAAATAAAATACAAAATTTAATAATACAAAATTTAATTCTTACCGAGATACTAAAAAATGGATGCAGTGAATAATTATTTTACAAATTCAATAAAAATTCCATTTCATTGTTAATAGTCAGTAACTAATCTACTACAGGCACACATTAACGTGACAAAGTAATAGTTAATTAGGTGAACGTACTGAGTAAAAAATTACTTTTTGACCATATTCTCCTCAATACAAACAATAATATATTATTCTAGTGAAACATTTTTGTATTAACTTTTTCATCGTAAATAAACGAGTGTGCTTTAGACCACACAACTGAAGTAAAACTTCAAATTCACAAAATATGAACTTTAAAATGAATTTACCATTTTATTCACTTTAAACATACAATATTTAATATATTGAACAAAATAATAATTTATAAAATTGTTCAGGAACGAAATGAAATTACAAAATAATCAAAAAATCACCGTTCTCATAACGCTAGCAAACTCGCATATATATATATTTCATGCACTGGCTATGAGAGGAAGAGAGAAAGAAAATGTGCACACGCACTGCTCTCTCTCTTGCTCCTACAGTGTGATACAGACAATAGGCTTGCACTGTGTCTTAGATATACAAAACATAACTGGCTATGAGAGAAAGAGAGAAAGAAAATGTATGCTCGCACCTCTCTCTCTTGTCCCTACAGTAATGTATGAAACGTAACTCTCTCTCTTTCTGTCTCGACTAACTTATATCTCCCTCTCAACTTCCCTTCGCCTCGCCCGATCACACTTTTCGTAACGCTTTCGTCCGCATTCACCAGCTTACTCCCCAAGTCAAGCTTGCGTAAAGAAGTTTTAATTAAAAAAAAACGAAAACTTTCTCATATTAACAGATTGTACAAAAACAGCAATCACTGTTCAAAACAGCATTCACTGCAAGCAAAGTTGAATAATCAGTTTATTATTCGGTGACTGCATTACCGTGCAATAAAATGTTTATTAGGTTTTCCTCGAGCAATATTACCCATTTATTTTTTTTAGTAACGAAACGATAATAAAATTGAAAATAATAAATTCATAGGCGACTTACCATTTAATCGATAAAGTGACCACGTCGATTACAAACGAGGTAATTCATTCCCGATAAGCGCAACAAGTTTTGATTGAAACTCAATACAAATTTTCCAAACTACTAATTGTTCAACTGAACATATTTCACCGTACCAACCAATTATTTAACGTAATAGATAATAACTATTTCAATTCTGTTAATTTTTCCAAGGCAATATAAGAAAATAGCACATAATGCACATAATAAAATAAATAATACCGTCCACAATTTAAAAATTTCTGTTTGAAAACATTGAAATATTTTGACAAGTATTTTTTTTTTCTTTTCAAGTGAAGTGCACTTGGGAAAGTTAGGAACAACAAAGTGACATCAAAAATCCAAAGGCCTATTTTGACTTGCAAAAGTTATTTAATATTTTTTTAATATATCTGGTATAGTTTAAAATAATTGTAAAACTGTTATAGTTACAATATAATATAAAAATGAAAGTCAAATAATAAAAGTGTAGGAGAAAAATTGTTTCTTCAATATAATGCTCATGAACGTTATTTTCTAATCAACATAATTTTTAATTCTGTTGGAAGTTAAAAAATCAATTTATATCAATTCCAAACCTTTTAATTTTTATATGTTTTAAGATAGTAATGGTTTTAATATTAAATTCAATTTTGGTAATTTTCTTATTACAAAATTGTCATTCAATCAATGAATACTTCCAACTTCATAAATTCTTTTCTAAAGGCATATATTTGTTTCCAATGCATAAATTAAAACCAGTGCGTTTGCTTTCGTAAAAAGCATGAGTATCATTTAATGTTCAAGAATTTAATGAATAATTTCAAAATAATTGATTTTGTCAAGGTCAGATTAAAAGAAATTTTTATAGTGTCCCTGTAACAAATCAATATTTCTACGTTAATATTTTTAAATTAAACACATAAAATGTTACAGGAAAAGATAAACTGTAGTCCAAGAAAAAAAAGACATGGAGGTAGTTAAGAGGCAAACTATTTACGTTTGCCTAAGAGTTCTAATTGGATTTATTTAAAAAAAATTTGATGAAAAAAATTCTGTAAATTGTTTAATTAAGAAAATTAATATGTACTCAAAGGGAAAAGTTATTTCAAAATCTCTTTAGAGATGGAAAGTTATTGTAATAAATTGTAAATAATATTTTTTTAAATATTATATCTTACAAAAACTTAAATGGAATATTTCTCGTATGCGGTGTACATTAGTTTTAACAACTATTATAATTCTAGAAAAGTATAATTACTATGGCAATACAGAAAGAATAGATGCGCGTCTTTTGTTTGACGTTGCATTTGTTCGACGATTGTTTGCAAAGTTTAAAAAAATGTTTTGTTATTATGAATTTAGAACACCGTTTAATAGTTTCAGTTATTGTTTAGCTGTTTTGTCCACAGATCATATACTAAAGTTTTGTCGTGAGACTTTATTAGTGTAGATGAGTTATTGTGTCATGAGATTTTATTATATGTTGCTATATATTGTTGTTATTTTAGTGTTTTATATAGAGTGCAATATAAAGTGTGTTGCGTGTATTTTTTGTTTAGTTTGTAGTGCAGTGTTTGCTATCGGCTGTTCTATTACCGAAATATTCACTCCGTTTTCATTCACTAACTAAAATATTCAGGTGAGAGCAAGTACAACTTCTCTAGATTTAACATCTACAACTCCTGTTTCATATATGGGAGGTATTTTCCGAGTGTAACGGATGCCAGCTATTTATCGTGTGTGTGTAAGCTAATGTTGAATAAAAACACTTATTGGCAATAGTTAGAATATTTAACTGCCAGTTTCGAAGTTTAAGTTTACAGTTGCCTAGATAAAGAGAAAATATTTTTATAAATTTCTACCTCCATTTTAGCCCCTTTCCGGATTATAAATTATTATTTAATAAGCTTTCGAATCTTTTATGTTTCACGTTACTATAACTAGCGGCCTGGGCTGGGCATTGATCTTAGATTTAATTAATGTAGGCAAAATGGAGGCTAAGTGTGTTGCATTGATACGTACCATAACTGTATATCGGGATTCGTCGCAAAAATGAAATAATAATATTTACAAAAAAATGTTAGACAATCGAATATGGGCGGTATTAATAACTTAAGTACATTGTTTATTATATCTTAAATAAAAACAAATCACCGTCTTTAAATAGATAGATAGAATCGGCTCACGAAAATATTGCCCAACCAGTCAAATGTCATGTAGTTTTTTATGTAATTTAGTTTTATCACCGAAAACTTAAAATCCGAATGCTAAAAATAATTGTTTCTTGTTCTTTTGAAAATATAAATTTTTCCATTAATTTTTATTTACAATGTTAAAACCAAACTTGAAACTTTACAGTATTTTAACTAATATTAGGGTATATGTTCTTGTCAGTATATCTCATACTGAGTAGTCGGCAATGTAATTGCTGTTCCTGTTATTAATTATTCAGTTTAGGGTTGATATAATTCTTTCCTGAACCTCTTGATGTTTCACCGAAAAAATTACATAAATTTATTGCTAACTAAAAATCGGTCTTTCAAAAACCCACGGCGCTTTTACAACTGTTGGTTATTACACAGTAGTGAGTTTGAATTTGTATTGTGATTTGATTCTTAACGCTTTAGCTATGAATTAAATTTATTGCGATTCAAGGTTACATTTTTGTTTTTCTTTTTTTGATGCATTTGGGAAGCTAAATCGTACAAAAAAATCTTTGAAATTGTTTATATTCAGTTGGAGTGCATTTCTTCCTGGCCGCTCACTAGAAGTTCACCTTTCGCGCAAAAATCGAATATACGCATCACAATTAATGGAAAGGCCACAACCAGATAAGAAGGACGGATGAGCCTCCGCACGGATCATGGTCATTTTGGACACAGCAACCGACACTAATATAACGATGATTTTCTTATAATATAATATTAGCCGGCAATATTTTAGCGGTCGACTATAACGGCCAACGATGAAACAATTTACGAACGATTTTTATCTGTTGAATGACTGAACTGGTTTTAATAAAATAAATATGCGTTAAAAGTATGACTGAGACGTGTTTATGGAGGAATTAACAAAGATAAAGAACGATAATTATACAGAAAAAACACTTTACCGGCTTTGTGCAATTATAAAATATTTTTTTAGAATTATCTGTTGCCTTCCATGTGCGTATCTTTTATGAATTTTTGAAAAATATATACTTGACATAAAAAAATAATAAACCTTCATTACTTTTTGTTTACACATCTACTGTATTAGTACAAGTACGAATTATGTTTCTACGTAACTCTTTACGATAAATAATTTTTAATGTTTATTTACTACATACAATGGAAGAGAAAATAAAGGGATCGTCCAATTTTTTAAAATTGTTTATTGATTTTCTAAAGATGATCACAAAAAAGCCTTCTAAAGCTTGAATTTGCATTTTAGTTTTTTAATCTATCGACGAATTATTTCTATTTTGCAGGAAACCCTACTTTTTAAAATGTGGGCTCTAAAGAAAAGTTTTAAACATTTTCTAATGGCTTCAAACGGTCCTACGAACCGAAGTAAATTTTATGATAAATTATAATAAATGCATTTTGTAGGTCGCACTTTTTTCTCTTTAGTAAAAGCATGGGGCGTGCCTCATTTTCGTGAATAACAATTATATATTTGATTTAAATCGTTCCAGCCGTTCAGCACATAATATTTTTAAAATTGATATTTTTACCTTGTGCAGAAAACGACAAGGCATTGAGGGCTAATGTACTATGAAAATTGTTTGTATATTAATGTAATTGCCATGTCTATAATGACCGTAACCCATGCAGGAAAGAGGGGGGGGGAGGATTTTTTCCTTTAAGTTTAAAATGTAAATAATAAGATGTTTAAAATTATTCAGGTCGCTCACGAGGAATTTCTATACCTTGAATTTCCTTCTTTATACAGGTTTTCTTCTGAAAATACGACACTGAAACTAGAAGATCGAATTTATTAGCGGGTGGTGATTATTATGTTAACTATGCGGCGGACGTCTGATGAGAGCTTTGAATCACGATTATTTAATAAAACTTAAATAAGTTTATTTCCTAAATCGTTATTTAATTTTTATTAAATAATACCGAAACTGCCGGACTAAGCAGGTTTCTTAGCAGATAAAACAATTTTGTGTCGACTGTACCGCGGGTATCCGAGCGAGCAGTTATTTTTTTCCACGATTTAAATGGCCGTCGTGTCGCTCTGAACTTTATAATTAAACCTTTTATGACGACGCTGAAATATGCGGACTAAATTTCGAAGCCGGGAGAAAATGTAATGTGTCGATCGAACAACGAGCATCTGAACAGTATGTAAATGGCCGTCGATCGTATATTCCAGAAAAATTACAAGACCTTACAATTGTTGTGCCGCCTACCATTTTTTCATTATTCGAATGGCTTCTTCTAATTCGTTATTATTTAGCTACGGATTAAAGTACAATCTTGCAAAGTTACGAGGATCTACTTGAAATATTATTTTACTAATAAGTGATGAAATAAGTGTAAAATGGCCAGGCCGAATTTCTGAGCGGATAAACTTTGTTTGGTTCAGACGAGAGATGGGCCGGATACAGGTGTGCCGGATACGAATGTTCGGCCGAACTATTAGGTTCTTCTTAGGCGCTCTTTGGTTAAAGCAACTGGTGAAAACATGTCCGCGAGGTACTCAGCGAGTAGCGGCATTCGCTCGCCCCCGTAGATTATAAACAAAATAGATGGGACAGTTCCCACATACTCCCCATTCAAAAATGTGGTGGTATTTTGTATCGAACCCGTGCGACGGAAGCACTAAACGGCGTCCGTATCGTTGTCAGCGCCTAGGTTGTTGATGGCGCTGTGTAGGGAGCATCCTCATGGTTTTAATATAAAAGAACGTTTTATTAATTCTTATTAAATAATTTAAAAAACTTAAAAAATTACATTAAAAATCTTTTTATTTTCACAAATTTTATTAAAACCGTTAAACGATATTAACATTTAAAAATCACAAGTACCAAATATATTTACAAGACTTCAACACGGTTCACATGGAGTTTGATGAACCATTTAAAATCAGACCAATTTCAAGAAAGTGATTATAGCAATCGAGCCTTTAAAAATAAATTGGCGACTGCGTAGCTATAACTGCTGGGTCTCGCCGCGCGAGCTTTAGCCGCTTATGTCTCATTATTTTCTTGTTTGGAACGTAAACAAATAATTAGTTAGTGTTTTTACACTGAGGAACTGCACAGTACTTGTAAACTTTCCAATTCGTTTGTAACACCCGAAATATGCAATATAACATGTAACTTTGTTACTTCTGTAACTTTTTCGGTGCACGTAGACACAATGCAATGTTTACTGAGGCGTGAGGTCGCTAGCGAACGCCATGACACCTGCGAGCGTTTTAGCGCAAAATCCAAAGTAGGTAGAAAAAATGCAATAATTTGCTATTAACTCTTAGTTTATTGCAGAAATAATGTTATTTCCGGAAATAGGAGAGGCGTGCGTACATTGTAGAAGGGGATTTCAAAATTTATCCGAAACCCAACGGGCGCTTTCTAATTCGTTAAAAATTTCACAACTCTTACACGCTTTAAGCTAGATGCTTGTATTTGTTCAGATAGATACAGTAGTATGCTATATTATAATTATAATAATCAAATCAGAGCAATGGCCATATAACTATAATATAAACATTATTAATGTGTCCGAAACCTAACGGACGCTTTCGGTTTCATTAAAAATCTCACAAGTCTTACACGCGTGAAGCTACTATAGCTGTAATATGACATATCTCAGTATGCCATATTTCAGCTATAATATTTCAGAGCAGCGGCCATATAAGTTTTATTTATTAAAAATGATAAATCTATTCGAAACCCGACGAACGCCTTGGATTTGATTAAAAATCTTACAAGTTTTAAACGCATGAAGCCAGATTCTTCTAATGTCGGAAAATTAGAGGTGGCAGTAATTTCTAACTGTACACTAGTGAGGCGGTTAGAAATGGCATATAAAAAGTTACCAACCGTAGAGTGTACGCTTGATTATTTATTAAACAAATATGCCGAAATATTAAAATTTTTCGGAAAAAAACTAATTGCTCCACTTGAAAAAATAGGCGATTTTACATAGAAAATGTATATGAAGTTTTGCTTTTATAAAATAAAAACTAAGTTACAATTGTTCAACGTTCAACTCTGTACAACTCTTGCAAGTAATTGGAAAGTATAATAGGGAACATTACACTCTCACAAATGTATTTTACACGTTTTACAGCGCCGTCATTTATTCAACCCACAGAGAGCAATCCCGGTGTACATTTCGATCCTGTTGGCTCTCTAGAACTCAATCAGTGGTCATCCTAGCGCTGTTATCCCAATGGATGTATTTATTTCATAAAACCCCGTTTGGAAAAAGTCAGTTTTCTTTTCGGAACACTGAAATTTCTTTGCAAACAGCATAACATATTTGACAACATGAAGTGTCATAATCTCGTTCAACCACTTTCCACTCATTATTATGATAAAGTTAGCAATTCCGGTTCCATGTCCCATTTAATTTCTACAATACTCAAACGCTCAGCTTGGTTTAGGGATGTTGGAACAGTTTTTAAACATCTTTTAGTACAGTGGACGGGGATGACGTGCTAGACTATAACAACTCCATTTAAACTCTAGAAAGAGATCAAAAGAATACCAAAATTTCTTGAACACAATATTTTAATTAAATCGTCAACACTTTCAGCGCTTCAAGAAGCGTTAAACTAAATAAATGGTAACGAACATTCTGAATAGGGCTGCTGAGAGTGTTACCTTAAATGTAAACAATCTCACTGCTGTATCAAATAATTTACTATATAAATCTGAATTTATAGGATCGTTAAGTATATTAGAGAATATTTAATTGACGTTATCATTCGAGATAGAAGATGTAATGAATTCTGTTATGTTTAGAAAAAATAATATTTCATATCCATATATTATCTCACAGAAGCAATTGTATCGAGAACTATATCTTTAGACTTAGACAATACACATGTTTTGATTACTTTTTCCGATCTGCTAAGCTGGAGGTAACAATTACTTCTATAACCTAGATCATTAAAAAAATTGAAAAACATTAATCTAGATTCCCTTAATGGTAAGGATTGAACATTTTAAGAAATCGTTCACAACGTGAACTCAATTGTATACAAACCTCACATTTTAGAATACGGTCATTTCTATTCATATACCATACATATGTATATATATATTAAGTATTATGTTTTACATATGTTATACGTTTAAGGTCTATAATTGTACTAATTTTCTTAGACATCTTATAAACTCCTCGTCAAACCAAGATAACATAGATCCCAAACATATTACTGACACCGATACTGTCAATTATAAGAATTGCATAGGATTAAGAAGTCTATGACATAAACTCCCACGACGGTATTAGTCTTTAACGGGAAAGCTGCCATAACCATGACTCGCCAGCCACAATGCTTATTCAGCATGGTTCCCAAGCATACATATTAACATAGTAATATCATCAGGTCCCCGGCGTCTCAACATCCTGACATAACGCTCTGTTCGCAGAAACCCCAACAAATAACATTTCCAGATGAATCAGCATTTCTCAACTTTATAAAGCCCAGGCGCCTGCCAGCCCCACTCAGCTCGGAAGTCCGTAATCCCAGTTCACGTCAGTCGTCGTTGTAATTCAATCTTAATTTAACACATAAGATATTTATAATAATAATATTTAAAAGTGTTTGTAATGTTAAACTGCGTCGTATTTAATTAAAGTACCTATCATAAAATACTTTTTAAAATATTTTTCAACAATTCCATTATGACAGTACGTAAACATGTCGTTATTAATCTACTTGTTATTGAGTAATTGTAAAGTCAGTGATTAAAAATGTCTTAAGGCTCCGACGCGTCGCACAATGGTTCATCGTGGACATCCTTTAATTACTGCAGTATTGCTGTAAACGATGCGTGAAGATGGATTTATCCAGTGCAAGTGTACAAGGGACCTGCGAGCAGCGGAGGAGGGAGAGAGGGGTGGCGTCTATTTGCCCCATTCGTTCGATCAAAAATTTACTTCGTTGTTGGATGATTTGAAACAGGAAGAAAAGTCGTGTGAAGTAAACCGAATAAAATTGTCACAGGACGGTAAATACGGCTATATTGTTTGATGTAATTTTCAATAAAAAACATGCCTAACGCGTCTCAAGTTCTAACATAGACATTTTTAAATTGTTTATAAGGCTTTTTTTACATCGAATTGTTTTGGAAAGTTGGCGTACTTGAACTGTCTCTTGGTATTTATAAGAAAAAGAAATTTTTGGCTTTTTTAGGTTTGCCCCGGAAGACTAATAATTTGAAAGATCGTTGCCAAAACATGGTAATTTGCATTCACCGCCATAACTCTTCTGCACGCAGATCCTGTCAAACGTGAACTTCTTGCAGAATTCTGGAATTAAATAGTTTGAACATCCATTATCGAGCCTTGTGACTATCTTTTTCACTTATAAAGGGCCAGTCGAAAGAAAGGAAACCTGTAAACGATACCTAGTTGTTGGCAGCGTGGGAAGAAGCTCGCTCAGATCTCTCGGCAAGATGACGGAAATAAATATTTAATGGCTGATTTTTACGCATTTATTGTGGCGGTAATCACTTTCAAACTTTGTAATAATTAATTGTTTTAGGTAATTATTTTATGTGAATACGCTTTTGGATTCGTCCATATAGATGTTGATTTATAAATCAGTCGTGTCGTGTTGGATATATACATATTTTACTTACGTTCGATTTAGTTTTAATAAACAGCAAAATAAGCGGCTTTGCCAAGTAGTAGGGACGTCCGTACAGTTAGCAGCGCCATCTAACTGCGCCTCTACCTAATAAATGAAACGAAATATCTTTCGTTTCATTTGTAAAAAAATCACACTAATAGTCTAACAGAAAGTCTTCCTCAATGTTCAATTCTTGTTATTTTATTACCGATCAAAGAGAAAAATGTGGGAGTGTATGTGAATGTGGGAAAAATGGCGTGTAAACTAAAGTATAGCTTGCAATATATTATATTATGTTATATTTTAAAAAATATGCAAATTTAATGTAAGCCAAGTATTACCTACCGAATGTGTGTCCGAAGATGACAAGCTAATTTAAATGGGTCATATTAAACAGTTAATAAACAATAATAATTCGTTTTATTTTAATAATAAAAGTGAAATTTCGATAGAAACAAAAAATTAATTAAGAACAAAATTAAATTTGTAATTCTGGAAAACTTCAGTCGTTGGACATCAATAAAACAATTACATCATGAAGAAACAACAGTTATATTGGAACATAGCGAACGGTGACCGGTTCGATCCGAGGGCTATAGAATGAGCGCCATCTAGGGGAACCGTGCCCGGATGCGAATGAGCGCCATCTGACGGCGGACGTCGTCATACTGTTTAATTGATAATCACCCATTCGGCCATTATTATTAGTCTTGCTCGATACGTTTATATCTATACGATAGTTTTCAAAGACTGTTAATAGAAAAATAAGAGTCAATTACAACAATTACACATCGAATAATCGCTATTCAACTCGCGAAATTAATTCTAAGAATATCTAAATATTGCTAATAACACTCAACGAGGTCCAATAACGAACGGTTCGCCTAATCTTTGTTTATAACGATTATTTAATTGGCTTGACTGTCAACTGACCTGCTTGTGTTAAATGTTTACACTTATAACACAAAAAAATATTACGCGTCTGCTGTTTATTTCTTATCGAGGCCCTTATTTCGTATTCTCTCACAATCTTGCCATATTGGCATCTTTATTTGCCATTGGGTCTTTAATTGTTTGGTTATCAGAATAGAAAGTACCACGACCTAACGATTAGACGTTTGTAACTCTTTGTTCCGGAACATGGCTGTGTTCCAAATGACCCGAAACATTTTCGTTATGTATAACGTGTCATTTGAAACATTGCATCTCGACTTCCGAACGAATTTAAAGAAACGAAGCCAACACTGTTCCGCTGATTCGTTCCGATGAGTGAGGTAGAGATACGGATGCCGCGCTACACACTGGGAAGCAAACAAATGTTTATTTACACATTATATTTTATTGTCCTTGAGTTATATATTACTAACTGCCTAGATGATTTTTATAGTCAGCGTACGAACGTGGCAAGGTTAAATACTTGCCAGTTTATCTTTAAGTATATTTAAATTAAGCAATTTAATATGTCAACACATTGCGTTGTACCTTTTGTCATATTAGATGGAATATAAAAAAATTAGAGTGTTAAAAATGATAACGTTTCATGAAACAGCACGTCAAAAAATTTGAATGTGAAACTCCTCTAGTTTTTAAATGTTAGTAAGTCAAGCTCCTAGTGTTGACCATTCGTGTGATCAATTTTTTAAAATTAAGTTACCTGTACCACATTCATTGATAAAAAACAGAATGATCGTGTATCGAAATAAAAGAAAGGGTTATAAACGGTTAGTTTTACTTATAATACATACATACGCTTTGAACTGAGCCTAGAACCAATATTTATACATCCAAAATTATAATAGTTATATGAAAATAATAATTTTTAACACTTTCCGTCCGGACAGTAAAATTTCAAATTTAATATTTCTACGTTTTAATCACAACAAAAATATATTCAACGCGCCGCAAACACCGTCGATACATTTTAGCAATATTTCGTTTTGTATCTGTTCCGCTTGAAACTCATGAGTCGAGTTCCGAATTTTACAAATGAAACGTTTCATTGTTCCGCCGGAAGATTTCAGTGACCCAGATTTATTAATGTTTTGGTCACAATGCAACTCTTACGTAAGTATACTTGATATATCAACGTGACTGCAATAGTTTTGTATTGTCGTTAGTTAAAAATATTGCGAATATTTTTAATAAAAGATTATCACAATATATCGACAATGTTAGTTAACACGACACCGATATATCGAAATGTAGATACATCTAGCAAATTCGTTATTCCTGCTTTGAAGTACGGTCGATTAATCTCGCTTTATAACAATGGAAACTAGTCGCATCGTATGTACGCAATAAACAAAATGGAAAAATAAGACATATTTCAAATAACAGAAACTCGTGTAGCAGCCCTGAAAAGGGCTTTATGGTCAAGTCGGTGATGGATGGATGGACGGGTCGCGAGGCACGGAACCCAATTGTTAACAGCTGGTAGCGCTCGCTGCGAACCTTCTGCGTGGATAATCTTTAAAGGAGTCTTACTTTTTGGGGACTGCCTTCTTAGCGGAACTCTTCGCTTTCGACGCGGCCTTCGCCTTAGGCGTTTTAGGCTTCTTTGTAGGCGGCTTGGCAGACTTCTTTGCTTTTGGAGACTTCGTCGCAGCAGGCTTTGCTTTTTTAGCAGGCGCGGCTTTCTTTGGAGATGCGGGTTTTTTGGCGGCGGCCTTTGCCTTCTTCTTGGGCGCCGCCTTGGCCTTCGCTGGCTTGGTGGTGGCCTTGCTCGCAGGCTTCTTGGCGGCTCCCTTTACCTCGAGTTTGAAGGAGCCCGACGCGCCTTTGCCCTTCGTCTGGACGAGAGCGCCAGACTCGACTGCGCTCTTCAGGTACTTTCTAATGAAAGGAGCCAGCTTCTCTGCGTCCACCTTATATTGGGCGGCGACATACTTTTTGATGGCTTGAAGCGACGAGCCGTTTCGTTCCTTCAGCTCCTTGATCGCGTTGTTGACCATCTCTGAAGTCTTTGGGTGCGCGGGCTTCGCCTTGGGTTTCTTGGCGGCCGCCGATGTCTTCGTTTTCTTGGCAGGAGTTGCGGGCGCAGGAGTGTCACTGATAACCGCGGTGTCTACCATCTTGTGATGAGGGAAGATACGACGATTAACAAGTAAAATGTGTATGCGTGAGGAAATGTAATGTCTTCACGTACACTGGCTAACGAGCGTAGCGGTTGAGAATGAGTGATAGCGTATTGATTCGACAGGTCGCTGCTGGTCCGTTGCTCGGAGACGGACGACGCAGAGAACGTATCGACGTCTTCACATTTTGTGGTGAAAATGTTGATCTTTCCACTATCGTCGCAACGGTTTTCATTTATTTTCACATATTTGTCGCAGGTTAAAAGTAATGCTGATACTATCGAGGGAAACCATGCGAGCGACACAATGCTTTTTCGTACATGCACAGACCGTTTGACATTCTCCTAAGCCAAAAAAGAGATTTAAACTGCCTCGATGTTGCTCCGAGACTCGTACTATTCGACAAAAACATCAATTATCTCAATTCGGCGTATTGACTAAGACCAGAATTGATTTTTATCGATTCCGCGAACTATGTATTTGGTATCGGTACAGCCGCAATGTCGATACAAAGAAACGTTTCCACGCAAGGTTCGGGCGAATGGCTCCGTCATAAAACAGTATTCGCAAGTGAGTTGAACAGTCGTCGCTCCACTGCCGCTGCGAGCGAACATCGACGAAGAACCTACAGCCCTTGGAAAAGAAACGCCGGCGCCTGTATCTATTAAGCCTGATCAGCCATTAGACGAAGAATTTATTCGAATTCGTCGCGCCTGCCCCGTCAAGGGAGACCTGGCAGAATATCAGCGGCCCGTCCCTCAGTCGCCGCTACCAGCGAAAGTTTAGTAACGACTGATCGACTATTTGAGCCAAACGATCGTGATTTTTATGTACCTTGTTACATAATCACTATTGAAGAAACGTTACAGTAAGAACTTCAGCAGTGATAAACAAATATACAGTTACATTTGGCACAAACAATAATGATGTCGAGTGTAACGTCATCGACGAATGACGACGCCATAAT
This sequence comes from Druceiella hillmani, assembly GCA_039881145.1. NCBI lineage: Eukaryota > Metazoa > Arthropoda > Insecta > Lepidoptera > Hepialidae > Druceiella > Druceiella hillmani. The sequence continues at coordinate 26,371,064 of JAYKKI010000024.1, read as the reverse complement.
TCAACAAATCTACGTTCATTTTCTAACGAAAAAATCTCGGTGTGTGCAACCGTGATCGAGTGTGTTTTAATACTATGTGTGATATTGGCGTTGCAAAATTATGATGGCTTCATAAACGCAAGATGTTACCGGGTACGAACGGTGAGAGCGTTTCCAATAGCACGCGGTGGAAAGTTTTTCCTCGCAGCGGGAGAGAAACGCATTTTCCGATTTGAAGAGTTTGTATGGCTGTAAGAAAATTGATTGGTATCCAAAAAAAGACGAAGAATAATCATAACGCAAGATGGAAAATGTCGTTGGGGCACACTTAGTGCTCGCTTAGCATTAGACTGACCTTTGTCTGTGGTCCGGAATCACTAGAGCTGTTCTCTTACCTCCTCAGCACCAGCCAAGTATACAGTGAATGAGCTTGCGAGTGGGGAATGATGAACCGATGGCACATTGCTTATTTCTAGAATTGTGCGATTATAAATGTTAACATTATTTAAAATGTCGATGTGTTTACTGCGTCCATCGCGAAATCAGCTCAGAGTTAAATTTAGCATCCAAATCGATGGTTGGATCAAATCATCACAGACGTCTCATATACTGCACGTTCAATTCCCAATGCACGAACGAAATGTTATTCAGGTCCTTTCCCTTATGAAAAAAGCAAGAAGTCCACGTATCAAACGATTTCCGTATAAATATTGCATATGCATCATATATATATATATATATATATGTATATATATATATATATATATATATATATATATATATAAAACCTTTAAATATGACGAAACCTATAATCTACCTAACCAATAAACTGCAAGATATTCGCCGTCTCTGTTCAACTGTATGTTCTACCGGACGCGAAAAAGAGACGAAGTACAATCAGTCGCGCTGCGAACGCATTTGATTGGCGCCATTCGCTGGAACCGAATGAACTCATTATTGCCCGATAGTAACTATTTGAAAATAGTCCTTCCATTGGTTAAAACAAGATCGCAACTAGACAATTAGAATGCAAGTTATGAAAGTTAAAGTTTAGTATAATTTCAAATTCCCTGTAAGCATAGTTTGCCACTTACATGAAATCAATGCAGTACAAACTTGGCGATTTTAAAAGGCGCTACAAGAATTTTGATTGCATATATTTTTTCAATGTCTCGAGTAACCGAAATTAGACCTCCATAAACGAAGGTGGATTTCAATTATATCCGACCCGTACCGGTCGACTCAGGCCGTGAATAGGCGTCGGTCGGTCGCAACAGTTCACCAGTTCTCAACCAATCCCGAAAGGACGCGTATGTGTATCGTTTGTTGCTTTCCTCCCACCGCTCTTATTAGGACTCGTGAAAAGGTTTAACCTTCATTTCATAGTAACTTGCTTCACTGTAAAGAATATTATAATTACTGAATTTTTAAGCAAAAAAAATGAAATATTTACAGAGCGCAAGTGAATTAAAAGAATATTCAATTTATTACTGGCGGTGCAGCAATAGAACGATGCACCATAATGAACACAGTACACGCGATTTCCGTTGCTCTTTGACAATTCTTATTATCTGTTATTGCTGCATTCATTTAAACACATTCATTTTATGTCGTCTCCTATTCTTTTCAAATTCTCTGTATCTGCTAAGATGTCAAGTAATTTAAATTGTTACCAGATTCAATAATACAGAGAATGATTAGGCGGTAACAAAATTCACAAACTTAATTTTAATACCCAGTAAACAAACTACTCTCACTGCAGCCTGTTTCCTAATGTATGATGAATTAAAATATTCGAGAGTATTTAACTGATTTAATACGGAAGACCAATAATTACATTCTATAAAAAATACAACTCATCTGGTGGGTTGCGTCGGGAAGAATCGGAATATCCGCACATTTCAGTATCGAATCTCCGCAACATCAGGAATGTGAAGATGTTTTTACACAAGTCCATGCCTTCGGCTAAAACATATGTTACAACTATATGATAGAGAAAATTATACAGAGAGCCGTCGTTTACTAAAATAAATTCCTTTCTTTGTGAATGTAGTGTTTATAAAACATTAAAATAGTTATACATATAATCGTTTCCAGAGCAACGATAGTGACGTGCTTTTTCGAAAAATGTATTCCTCCACTGCGAGTGGAGAACTATTTATTTACTCGTCGCTGAAATCGATAGATTAATATGACAACCTACACAACAGTTTACTTAAACACCCACACGCTCAACGATTATGATTTTCGTACAAATTTATCGTGTTATTCTTTTGAACGAACTAATCTTGGAAATTAATTTCACAATATCTTTCATTCTTATAATGAAAGTAACACAATAAGGACGTTCGGCGTTTTTTAAATTCTTAACATTATGAAAAAATTGCATCTCTACTTTTTCTAGATACACGTCCGTGTTTATCTGCAGATTTTCGGTCAGTCTTCGATTCAAGACGTAAGTTAATGAACAAGTTTAATGAGGTTGCTTTTATTTTGGGCCTTATTTCTCCATGTAACGGATTACAAAAAAGTGTTTACTTATAGTAGTTTCTACTAAATTAGAAAGATTGTCCGTTAATAATTTTTGTATTAAATACAAGTGAACCTTAGTCGCTGAAGTGCATGGTGACACCTTACAATAGTTTTGAATTTTTATCCGATGTACAAACATATTCACCTGTAGAGCGAGCGCTTGTAGAGGATTGCACTTCCCCACCTTTATTGAAACTAAATATTGCTATGGAGACATTTTAATAATATCGACTCGCTGTCGGCCCTGAGAAGGGCCTTGCGCGTGAACATTTTGATAACTTATGCCTTCTTGTCGGTTTTTTTCGGTAAGAGCACAGCCTGGATGTTGGGCAACACCCCGCCCTGCGAGATCGTCACGCCAGAAAGAAGCTTGTTGAGCTCCTCGTCGTTGCGGATGGCCAACTGCAAGTGCCTCGGGATTATCCTGGACTTCTTGTTGTCCCGAGCGGCGTTACCAGCTAATTCGAGCACCTCAGCGGCCAAGTATTCCATGACGGCGGCGAGATAAACAGGAGCGCCGGCGCCGACGCGTTCGGCGTAGTTTCCCTTCCGCAGCAATCGATGAATGCGACCCACGGGGAACTGTAGCCCTGCACGATCCGAGCGAGACTTCGACTTCCCCTTTACTTTGCCTCCTTTGCCGCGACCAGACATTCTCGATATTCAAAGTTGAAAAGTACACACAAAAACACTGTGACGTTTACGTTATCAAAACTAAATAACTCTCTATATAAACACGTTCTTGCAGAATATAGCGACTGGCACGTACAATTTCATATGAATTCAAGCAAAGGTCCGCGTACGCAACGTGTCTTCGTCTTTTAATCTGTGCTGTACTCCGCGTGGCGATAAAGTAATATTACAGTTATCATATATATAGTATTGTGGTAAAGGGCCACTTTGTACGCAACCCCTAAATATTGTACATGGCCTGCTGAAAATGTATATGTCGTTGATACTTTCAAGGTCACGATAGTTAATTGATGTCGGTTCTTGCCTCAATTCACTTTCAGGCGGAGGCCCCTACACGTTAAAAATGGTTGGGGCTGGTTTTCAGATAAGAAATTTGATCATGTTGCAATTAGAAAGTGATAAGAGATTTCTCCTTCAATGGTGACGTTCTTCATGAAAACAGGCGTTGTGTACATTTTGCAGCATATTTAAATTCAACTCTGTAAGTATTTATGGACGGAGACGCAATAATAATAAGAATGTAATATTTTTCTGTTCAAGGAATCCCTTTTCATCCAGTGGGCATCGAAGTTCACAGATTACTTTACACTATGACACGCTATTTACGCGCAGCAGTATTTAGCATTTCCCTGTTATATTTATTTCCTATTTAGATGATTATTGGTCCACTAATTTTATTTCAATTTTCTCATTTTATGCCACTTCGACGAATTGACAATATTATAACTGAAAATACTCTTTCGGACGGACGACTTTAGCCACAACATTGAAATGTCGCCTAGCTTGTGTCCGTACACAGGTTCGTATATTTATTTTTCGCCAAACAAATGGGTCTTTTCGTCTTCGCAATGAACGCTAGCTCCTCGTGGAATTTGGCCTCTTGTAACGGCGCAAACAAAAATTGATTTTTACCCCTGGTTAGATTAAAATTGTGACTGATAAGAATTCATTTTCAAAAACTTATATAGACGCGAGACCATAAATACTCATTGTCGAACGCATTTGTATTTAATTAGCAGTTGCGTCCCGTACGTTTTTTATAAACGCAAGTTCGTCACGTCACTACAAAGCTGGCAATTCTAAGTTTCCGTATAGCCTTTACGGCTTGTTGGAAACTCAGAATTGTTGGCGAGACGATTTTATTTCGGCGTCGTGCAATATTTTCACATTTCTGTTGTAACGGAGTGAGCTCCATTTCAGTAATTCGACGCAGTTTTAACACGCCACTGTGCGTTCTGCTCTACAAGTAAAGTTATAATTATCAAATAATACCGCCTGGGACATTATCACATTATTGATTTTTAACGAATTTCACTTTTTAATCCCGGTTTAAATTATTGTTCCCGATAGTTCCATATGTCATGAGAAATATTTAGATGTGAACGACTGATTATAAGCGGTATAATTTTTTGAAAAATTAACCGTTCATCCGTACGATCGATTAGCACAATGGAACGAGTGAATTTGTTTATAAAATTGAGAACGTTGGAAATCGACAGCAGGGGCATACAAACTAATGCAGTAAGAATGAACAAAGAGAGCTGGAACAATGGGAATTGTCCGTTTTATTGCAGCTGAGCAAAAGGAAGTGTATATCGCTGTTCGTTACGGCGCCGCGCTCCCTGCGCGGAGGCATTTTCCTTCTCCAAATCGCCGATATTTATCGTAGTTTTCCCCTCATACATTTCTAGGGAGAAATTTTAAATTGGACACACACAAATCTATTCGCTTTTGGTTAGAATAAAAACATATACAACGGATTATTTTTATACTATTCAAATTTAACAGGGATAAACTAACGTTTTACACCACCGGTGGTAGTTAAACATTCCTTCAATTTACTCGTAATCTGCGAATTTTTCTTCTCTATAGGTATAAAAATAATAATGAAAGCCTCTTTAACTACGCGCAAAAAAGAAAAAATTATGAACGTAGAAAAACTTGAAATATTCTCCACGAAGTGAAGCGCGATACTTTGGAGTTTGGAAGGAAAATTTTAACTTTGGTATTGTTAATATTTTGTAGACCGACTGAATTGAATTATACGCAAGTCATTGTACGCGGCGTCGCTTCCTCGATAAGAGAGGCGGGGGAAGGGCCGATAAGCGCTATGCGCGTCCTTTCACGATTGGTCGAGAGCTTGCGTACATTTGCGACCGACCGCCGCCGATCAGTGGCCCGAGTCAACTAGTACCGGCCGAAATTGTTCATCGTTTACAGACGATTCATTTGCAAGCGTCAGTGAGATATTTCCGTATCAGTTATGGCACCGAAGACTAGCGGCAAAGCGACCAAAAAATCTGGCGGCAAAGCGCAAAAGAACATCACAAAGACGGACAAGAAGAAGAGGAAACACAAGCGCAAGGAGAGCTACGCCATCTACATCTACAAGGTTTTGAAGCAGGTCCACCCGGACACCGGCATTTCGAGCAAGGCCATGAGCATCATGAACAGTTTTGTGAACGACATTTTCGAACGCATCGCCGCCGAGGCTTCCCGCCTGGCGCACTACAACAAGCGTTCCACCATCACCAGTCGGGAGGTACAGACGTCGGTTCGTCTGCTGCTGCCGGGCGAGCTGGCCAAGCACGCCGTCAGTGAAGGTACGAAGGCCGTAACCAAGTACACCAGTTCCAAGTAAACCGTCCGCTCTCTACTGTTTCCGTTGAAAAGATCACAAGGCCCTTCTCAGGGCCGCACGAAAGTTTACATTACTTGCGTTGTCTTACACACTACACGATTGTTTTTAAATGTATTTAACGTTAAGCAATTGATACATCGTATTAGGATAGCTGCAATGCGTGTTAAATTTCCTATTTTCATCGAAGTCTGTATAGAACGAGTAAGTTCGTAACCGATACAAGGTCAATACAAAAATACTACGAATGTCAGTGTGAGAAAGCACTTTTATAACCGTGAATCCTTCAGACGAGAGGAACGTAATATAACGTCTACCAAATTTCTACCGACTGTCGGTTTACACATTTGCAAAGTATTATTTTAACACTCGCTAAACTACATACATTTTGGAGAGGATGCAATTTACAGTGCTACCCACTCGTATTCTTGAAAACGATAGAAAGAAATAGATGGATGATCATGTTCCGTCTCAGTCACACAGTCGACTGTACGCATCGGATGCTCAATAGCTGTTTAAGCAAGTTAGGTTTTTGAAAAATCAAATCAACAACGTCAACGTTAGACAGTGGCACTTTATATTTCGATCACACAGACAAAATGAAAACCGCAACAGGAAAGGGAGAAATATTTGTATACTGAATATTGGGAGAGAATATGAAATATAAGGAAATATGGTCTCGACTAGGAACTAACACAGTACACGCACAAAGTAACAAGCGTAATCAATTTCAATTGTCGAAATCTTGCTAGACTCGGATCGGTGAAAAATGAAATAAATGTCACAAACATGGATTGGGCGATACATTCGCTATCGAATTTCACTGAATATGTTATTAGCAACATTTAGATATTCTCAGAAGTAATCTTACGAGCTAAATAGTGATTATTCGATGTGCAGCTGTCGTCATTGGTTCTTGTTGTTCTGTCATTAGGTCTCGGAAACTCTACAACTTAACGAAAATAGCCCTCCCAATAGATAACATCCCTAAAAATAATTGAGCCTAATAAAGGGGCTAACGACAGGATGGCCGCGGTGCTCGCAAAACTGAGAAATAGTATCACGAAGTCCGCCGTAAGATGGCGCTCATTCGTCGCACCAGTGCACGCTTCGCCTAGATAGCTCTCCTTCCACGGTCATCGGATCGAACCAATCGCTGTCCGCTTTAACGTTATTGACGTTATGAAGTTTCTTCAGAGTAGAATCGGTCCCGAAAATTCGTTTTCATTAATTTTAACTGAAGTCGCGCGAGTATTGTTATTCAAATGACTGAACTCGTCTGGAATAAGTACAGAATTATTCTTGTTTATAAATGGTTTAATTTTACTCAATTAAACAACATATCGTCATTAAACACAAGTTACAGTGGACATACTCGATTATATTGAACTTGCAGATTTAAAAAGATGTGTAGAAGATTTAAAAAGACAATAAACAATAAAAAAATACTTACCGAACATTTTGCTATTGTATCGGCAATAAAATGATATTTGTACGCTCCATTCATATCTCGTGGAGCGCCATCTGCCGTATTACAAACGAATCACATTTAGATCATCAATTTCTCTAATTCAGGAAAGGTCACGTACGCACAATGAAACCGATTATTTTGCACTTTATTAAAATGAATCTACTGCATGTGAGATGTAACTATATGAGTGACTCAATTTAAGTGTTCAGTTAATCTAAATTTTACAAGTAGTATCTGATCTATAAATTCAAGATGATCGAATCGAAAATTATTGCAAAATTACAAAGTAATTATCACCACGACTGACAATACATTTCGCCGTGCGGAAAGAGTTAGTCGTTAAATATGTACTTCCATCTTCAATCCAATTGTCGAGTCTCGACGGAAATTTTTCAAATTATCTTCGTCCCGAGGCGGTAAATGTCTGCCGAGTCTGAAATGAGGCAGTTTATGTTCCGGGAGGCGGTTACAGTGCGCCGATAGCGATTCGATTTAAAGTACATCGTCTGAAAAAAATATAAAAATTGTTTCGTTTCAAAATTAGATTTTTGAACTTGAAACGCATTAGGCTCGTATTCAAACAGTCGGAGCGGACTTGTTTTTGTTTTTGAATGATGCGGCAAATAATATAGGCGTAATGCCAATTCGTGACGATTTTAACAGATTTACTTAACACGCCTTTTGTTCCTCTTTCGAATGCAGGTTTGCAGAAACTGTATAACGATGCAAAGAGGTCAAGATACATATTTGATGCTGCACTAATTACGTCATACCAGCAATGAATCACTGTACGGCCCGACTGGGCCTTGATCATCAACTATGCTATTAGCCAACAACGGATGGGTTTATGACGACACGTGTGCGTACTGTTATGTCTACTTCAAGATTTGGTTTTTTAAAAAAACAATTTATTCTTGGATTTTATTATCTAACGAATTATTACGAATCGATCATTATTTGTATTTTTATTAATTATTTAGTTAGACTTTAATTGCTTGTATCTGGATTACGACTGACGCGGACTAAGAAATGAGATGGCTGAACCCCGCGGGGCTTCCGTCTAGGGTTTATGAAGTGCTGAGGCGTCTGGGAGCGGAATTTGCTGTCGCGCTGGGAACAGAGCTTTGTCATAATAATGTGATGCTCTGGGAGCCGGATGCTCTATTATGTTAATATGAGAATCATGAGATAGGTGCTGTGAGAGCATCACTGCTAGCAATTACAGAGTATAACAGCTCCCCAGTTGAAGACTAAACTTACACCCACCTTTGCGTAAGTTTATGTCATAGAGGTTCTCATTCTAGGTATTTGTACCGGGAGATTGACTGAGTTTGTTCCAGAGGCACGTTGAGATTCTACATTATTCGGGTTAGGTACAAGTCTAACTACATATTTTTTTACATTTGAATTTACAATTATAAATCTTATAGCTAATATAGAGTACAATGCTTAATAACATACAGATAGCGGTAGGTACGAGTATATGAATAATATTGCCAATATTCTAAAATGTGAGATTTACTAAATAGCAGTCTAAATTATTCGTGATTTCTTTAAATACTTTTTCGTTTTCTTCAAACGAGTCTAAGTTAATATTCTTTACTTTTACATCTGGTGTATCAAATTTAAGTTCTCCGGATTTTAATGTATTGCAACGTGCATCATTCATTACGTCAAACTTTAATTCAATTGAGTTGGCTCTAATTTTAATATCGGATTTGGCAAGTAACCGCCTTTCTTTAAAATGTATCGAGTATACCAGTTCCCATTATATCATTTTCTTTACGGGATCTACCGAAATTGTTGTTTTTTGAGAAATGATGAAAATCCATTTGTCGTTTTCTAACAGTTGCCAAATTTCCGTAAATAAATTTAGTTTCACACTGCTTTGGAATAGAAGTAACAAACTTGGAGATCATTTCACTTTCGCAAGTTGAGTTAGCAGAACTGGAGTGAATGTTAGTCATGTCCCAAAAGTAGAATTGATTATTAACAATTTTACAGTTTCTTAAGTTATCTAATTTACAAAAATAGTTCTTATCTTTAGTTACTCCTATATATGTGTATATATATATATATATACATACACACACACACACACACATATATATATATATATATATATATATATATTTGAAGGTTTTATGGTTATGTAGGTTTTGGAATTTGTTACATTATATGCTATGGGCAATGGTAGGTTATGATACAGATTAAATTGAAAGATTACATCAACTAACGGTATCTTTAATACAAATACAATTTTATTACTGGAATAATAGCTTAACATTTGGGATATGGTAATTAAGATATGAATGTTATCTATATCTAACGATACAGACAATTATTTAAAGCTAGGTATAAATCTGTAATCGTCGGCTAAATCATCTTGGTAGAGTTGTTTTGGTGAAATAATCGATGGATACAAGACGTTATTTTTGCTAAATATTACAGCGTTTATTATGTCCTCGACCTTCAAAGATAATGTAGTCACATTATTTTCTAGCGTATTTAAAACCGCCATGAATTTAGCTCTCAACAATAATTTTTCGACACAATAGTCAAGCTGAAAACAGACAGGGTCGTTCATATAATCAGAATATATTCATTCACGTATTTTGTTAACGTTCTTTGGCCTGTTCCCACATTTTGAATAGCGTTGTTCTACTTAATGGCGTCATCTTCATCTAATGTACCAATAATGTGTTTAAAGACCAGTTAGGTAGACCAGAAAGTTCCAACTCCGCCAAACCAAGCTGAGCGTTTAGATCGTGTTGAAATTAAATAGGTATATAATACATGTCATAATATCGTGTAGAGAGAGGTTGAATGAGATTACGTCACTCCATATTGTTGAAGATATCACTTTGTTTGCAAAGAAACCTTACCGTTTCGAAAATAGTGTTCACGTTGTCATGTCATACACAAATATTATTTATTTTATAAAAAAAACATTTAAAAAACTTTCTGAATCGATTAACGAGGATTAGGCACCATTTCTATCTCTCAGCCACTTGTACCATCCGTACTATTATATATTCTGTGCTTGTACTCGCTTTTCACCGCACCCCTCCCTCGCGATACGCGTCGACCGTCACTGTCGTCGGTCTGTCGGAAGCTCTCGAATGACGCGGCCGTCGGATGTTTCTATGTAGGTTTTATTCGCTTTCGACTCAAGACAGTTTGGCGTCTTCACCAGTGCCCTGGCTGTGACGTATAGTTTGTTGTTTCAATTAGAAGAGTTAGAAGATTATCTTCGAATTATCTTCTCAAAGGTACATAAATAATATACATATATAATAATAATAAAAAGCGAAATTGAAGTAGATAACATAATAGTATTATATTTTTAAAATACCTACATATCATTCATATTTTTTCCAAATAAAATACCTAACTACTTTTATGAAGTCAATAAGAATTGTCAAAAAAGAAATCAAGTATCTACCTACTACTGTTTGATACTGCCGCGAAAGTGTTTTTATTGAAATACGTAGGTATATATTTCATAAATTACCTATTTCGTTATTTATCTGTTTTATAGTTTTTATTATATAAAAATAATATTTGTAACTGTGAGTACCTATAAATAGTTATTTAATAAAACTATTTTCGAACTCTGAGGATCAAAGTAGGTAGGTATTTGCAGTTTTAGATCGTTTAGATGTTTGGCAATTGTAATTGATTTCGGCATAGCTGGACATAACACTTTTACTCGTAAACTGTGTACCTAACATTTGCCAAAATAAAAACAAAACTGAAATGTGCAGACTACGCCTTGAAAAACACGTCCTGACAAGTCCGTTCGTGCCAGTCGGCGATCAAAGCACACGGGAGGCGACCACAGATGCGACGTAACTATGTACTTATGAGTGAGGATGAGGAGACAAACAATGTTTCGTGTCTAAATTATTTATTTTAATAATTAAATTATTAGTGAATTATTAATTTTATTTAGGTAAGTATTTTAATTAGGAAGTATCGTTGTAAAATGTTTTTTGATAAATTATATTTCATATGTATTTACGTAGGCATACGTTGACATAGTAAATAATTGCAAAACTTCTATCTGCTATTTTGTATGCCTACATAATAATGTTTACATAGTAATTTAAACATTCTTTATTTCAGCTTCACCGCGAGCATGGCATCTACAAAAAAAGAGAAGAACTTAAGAAGAGCCTCGAGAATTCGATCGGGATTTGGCGGAGTCATTCGCTTTCATATGCAACTCAGATGGCCTTCCGACTTGTCTCATTTGCCACGAAAAACTCGCACACAATAAAAAATCAAATTTAGAGAGACACTTCACAACAAAACACGCTCAGTTTGCTAGTAAATATCCAGCCGGCGAAGAACGAAAAACAGCTGTTGGCGAGCTCCAAAAACAAAAACAGCAATCAAGTCCCGTGTTAAGTAGCTGGACGCAATCTACAAGTAATGTTAATCTGGCAAGCTTCGCGGTATCACTAGAAATTGCAAAAAAAGGCAAACCATTCACAGATGGTGAGTATGTCAAAGAATGCTTCATACGTACATCTGAAGAACTGTTTCGTGATTTAAAAAACAAACCAGAAATCTTGAAAAAAATCAAAGTTTTGCCACTATCCGCTAAAACAGTACAAGATAGAATAGCTAAAATGTCTTCAAATGTAACATATTTGCAGGTGGAAGACATTCAACTGGCTTCTGCTTTATCACTTACAATAGATGAGTCTGGCGACATAAAGGACACGGCACAAGTTGCTCTTTTTGTCAGGTATATGTCTTCCCAAGGTACAAAAGAAGAACTTCTGGGATTGCTACCGCTCTCGGGACAAACTAGAGGGGAAGATATAGCGACTGCCGTGCAAAAATGCCTCGAAGATAATAAGATCGATTTAAATAAAATCGTTTCAATAGCAACTGATGGAGCCAGAAGTATGACAGGAAAAAATAAAGGGGCAACAACGATTCTTCAGAGCAAAATAAACCACAAAATTCTTACGTTTCACTGCATAATAAACAAGGAAGCGCTTTGTGCCCAAACATTTCCGGCCGAAATAGTTGAGGTAATGAATTTGGTAATCAAGATTGTTGACGGCATCTCGTCAAAAGCACTCTACCATCGACAATTTAAAGAATTCTTAAACGAAATGGAGGCTCAATATTCCGACCTCCTTCTTCGCAATAAAGTGCGATGGCTTTCCAAAGGTAAGGTGTTGAAACGTTTTGCTTGAAAAAGGCATTAATCATCCTGAATTAGAGAACGTCGAATGGTTGCAAACCTTGTACTTTATGGTGGATGTCAGGGCAAAATTGAATCAGCTGAATCTAGAACTGCAAGGAAAGGGGAACACAGCTTATGTTTTGGTTGAAGAATTAGTTTGTTTCGAAGACAAATTAATTATTTTTGCAGAAGATATTTACAGCGGTAAATTACTTCATTTTCAATTTCTAGAGCAATATCGCGATAAAACCAATGCAACTGTTGACACGAATTACTTCAGCACAGTTATTAAAAAAATTAAAGATGAATTTTTTGATAGATTTCAGCAATTCAAAACCAAGAAAACCACTCTAGCATTCATAGTAAATCCTCTCAACACAATTAGTAAAGAAATCCATATTGAGCCATTTGGAGTTGATACTGGATCTCTAGAAATGCAATTGATCGATTTAAAAAATAAAGCTTTGTGGAGTTGTAAATTTATAGAGCTAAAAAGCAAGTTGGAAGAGTTGGAGGTCCAGAAATGTATATACTCCTAATGTATAGCTCCCATTGAATTTGTTTGCTCAATTGTTTGTTATTGAAGTACAAGTTAGTGTTGTTGTTGTACTTACAATGTAAGTAAATGTTTAATTGTTTTAATTGTTTACTTTAATATTAAATAATTATCTAATAATACCATATATATGTTATCTAATTTGTTGGGCAAAAAAAATTCTACTTATATATGAATAAATAGATATTCATCTTATGAACAAATAGATTTAAAAAATATCAAAAATCTTTATTTATGCAAGCACTATTTATTATTGGCACGAAACAATTTTGTGGCTCTTTAAAAACTTTGAAATCTTGTAAATTGTAATTTTTGACTCTTCCGACTCAAAAGGTTGTCGACCCCTGGCCTAGACGATGACACTGTAACATGTGTAAAATATAAATGTAAGGGCGATTATTTGTAAAAGTTTTATAAAAGATGTTTATAAACATTATTTATGTATATATCTATATAGTAAAAATATTAGTATAGAATAGGATGTTCCGTGAGAAGTTTTAAATATAATGAATTAAAGATAGTAATAATTAAATATAATTCAATGTGCGGTAGCATTATTTCTTGTTGCGAGTTTTACTTTGTCATAGTGGTTCGAAGTTTGGATGTTTTCGAGGGTTTTTTCCCTGGAGTACTAAAGACTGTGTGGTAGCATTTTTACGTAGTTGGAATAAGTGGCGTCAGGGATAGAGTCGCAAATAGAATTAGGGATAAATGGCTTATGGCCAAATAATAGATCGTAAAGTAGTGGGTGTGTGAATGTATGACAGTGTCATACGCTAGCGTCGCGGTATAAACGTACCTGCAACAAACAATATCAAATATTCTTCGTGGGTGGAATGACTACGTTCTAAGGATCCTTGGGTCTGAGGGTAATATTTTCCATAATTGTTTTATTTTCATTTTTTTACATAATTTTCGATATATGTTCGCATGTTTTCCAGTGGTACTGTTCTTTTATTCTATCATACTTTCTAGATGAGCCGAGGTGCCCGGCGATAGGAATGTCGTGATTGTCTTTCAAAATTTTAGGAATTTGTCTTAGTGAAGGAAATATAATTTGACTTTTACAAATACAGGAGACAATGTTGTGCAGTTTTATATATCAGTGTTTATCGAAAGTGTTTCTGAAATATAAAATTGCCAATTCCTTTACAAGTTCAGTGGAACATATCAGGAATTCCTGTCTTAAGTTTTTTAGAGATTCTAATATGTCAGTGTATGAGCGAGAATTATGAACTTTAATGAATAGTAAGCAGTATGTTTTATTATTTATTTTCAGTGTAGCGTACTTTCTGATTTCATTAATTCCTAAGAATTCACAGTTTCCTAGTATTTTCTCGATATATGGTGTGCATTCGTCTAAATCTAAGGATACTAGAAATGCAATTGATTTTCGTTGTGTTGACAGTAGACTATTCCCACCATAACCGCTCGGGTAGTCTCAGGGCCCCTCCTGGGACCCGTAACAACCCACCTCATACAAAAAGGGGACCTTCGAAAGTCCCCTAATAGTGTCCCGTATCTATAATCACAGCGCTTCCACCCAACAGGGTTAGAGTCTGCTCCTGCTCAATGTGTCATTTAGGATCTCCATTTTTTCAAGAACGCACTTGTAGAACGCTCTAAATGACTCAAAGATCGGACCATTCTCAACCAAGTCTCGGTGACAAAAGATACCATGTTCTAAGTTTCCGCGTGATTCTACGTTAATATTTTGACGTATGCTCTCAACCAAAACACTACGCGCATCATCGTGCTCACTGCAGTGGAATAAAACATGATTCATGTCCTGCGTCTCAAATCCGCACCACGGAGCCCAAACCGATGGCGCATATGCCAATATACCTAGGTATATTGCCGTATACATCAGCTTGAGGGTCGAGTTATTGACAGTAGACTGTCGTTGTATTCGATTACATATTATTACATAGAATTGGGATTTTTCTGATAAGAATTTCAATAATTTGAAATATGATTCATCGAGGATGCCGTCGTTAATTAAAGGACCAACATTTTCTGGATCAGAGTGAGGTTCAGCTGTTATGGCTTCAGAAGGATTTGAGTATGGAACCTGAGTATCGTTGCTGTCATGTCGAACGAGGTTTACAGAATAACGGGAGAGAGCGTCAACAGTAGAGTTTAATCGTTTTCTATACACAATTCTGAAATCATATTCTAGTTTTAAACGCCACCGTTGAAGTTTACTACTTGGGTTAAATAACCACTTCAGAGTGCGATGAGCAGTAACAATATCGAATGTAAGGATAGAGGGACATGGTGGGAAGGTTTTACAATCGAAGGTGATGGCTAATAATTCTTTTTCTTTCGTGTCAAGATTGCATTCACAGTTATTAAGTGTTCGAGAAGTATATGCAATGGGTCGGCCTTTGCCGATGGCGTAGTTAGATGCGTCACGAATGGTTAGTACGAAAGATCTCGTAAAAACTGAATAGACGAGTAAAGGGGCAGAGATTAATTTAGATTTTAAAGTTTCGAAGGCAAGTTGGTGCTCGTTTTTATATAGAAATGTCACATCCTATTTCAGGAGGGTTTTTGCTAATTTTGAAAAGTCGGGGATGAATCCTCGATAGTAAGACACGAAAGATCGTCCTTCGGCGATTTCGGCATTGCGAATTCAAAGACTGATTTAATTTTTTTTATTATGTAGCCTAAATCAGTGACTTTTCTGCGTAAAAATTCGCATTTGTCGGGTTGAAGTTTTACATTGAAATTTTGTAATCTTTGAAAAACGTTAGATATATTATCTATAGTCCATTCAATTTCAATATAGAATGTTTATAAACAATGGAATTTGACAGTTAAAATATGGTTGGCACAAATATATATTTTCTTAAAATTCATTATATTATACGCAGAGTATTATAGAACTATATACATAATTAAAATATTAACTTCAGACAGTTTCACTGTAAAAAATGTTATAAATACAAGTATTACACCATTATTTTACTGACACGAATTGTGAAATTTTACAAGATAAAAATGGACAACCCTCCATTTTTTTCGCGGAATTAGCAGGTGTTTTAAACATTTAGTTAAAATAATCAAAATTTCGACGCTGAAAAAACCTGCAGCATATATTCTATTCATTAATTTTATAAGGCGTTAGAGTGAGATAGTGACAATGTATCAGCTTACGCTGCTATATTTCTAGATTTGATGGCATTATATACAGATATACTTATGGTATATTTCACGTATAGATAATTAAACATTGTGACATGTTATTTACTTTTCAAATAAACGTTGGTACTAAAATATTTTCCAGTGTAGCCTACAAATTACATACGTCCTTTAGGATAATGTTTTTATAATAACTGAACTTTTACTCTTATTTCGATGTATATTTTCGTAGATTATTCTTAATGACAAATCGCGGGAGACGTCTGTACATCTCATTTTCCAATATTGCTCTCTACATTTTTGATGTTTTATAAATATATTTTGTATTATATTAAGTTTATTATATTATTATGTGCTTTATAATGTTAAATTCGTTGTGTCAAATGTGTAATATTTTTAAGTACGAGTGTAATTAAAATTGCGTATGTTCTTCTAAGGACCGTACTTATACAGCTATTCAGTAATACATATCACAGTAAAATACTAAGATTGCCGTCATATCACTGTAAGATAAACAGAATCAAAATGACCTGGACACAAAAGAAATGATATGTGGCGAAAGAAAACACAACTCTTAAATTAAACGATGTCAAAAGATTTCTACTTGGAGCAATGTCATTTAATAAGCCCCGCGGCACGGCTGAACGAACATTGTTATCGTTGATATACGATGTAATTACTTTTGATGTACGATGTAATAGATAGATTTATGATGATTAATAAATTGTGCTAATATGTTGTGTAATAGATATGATATGTTCTGTAATACTGTTTCTCAGTGATATCGGCAAAGGCCGGCCTCGCCGGCGCTAGCATAAAGCACAACCATCTTTGCATATCGGCGTGAAGTCCAGATGAAAAAATATTTTAATGATTACTCAGAAATTAAGTATTTGCGATTACTTTGTAATAATTTTCTGTATATATTAACATTTAATTAAACGACTATTTCTATCGACATTTTTGGTATTATTTTATTGTGTTTTTTTTATGTAACAGTAATACTTTTAAATTGTTCGAAACACTTCATCTCACTTATCTGAATTTCTCATAAATATAATATATAATCTATATAAATTACGTATATATACAGTGTAAATATGCACACTAATAAAAAATATTTTTTTGTAATCATCCATACTAAATATATCCACATTAAATTACTAATATGAATGTAAGAAAAAGGTTTACAATAGCTGAATCATCAAATTTCATTGTTTACAAATATTCTCTTTTCAATTGGAATGGAGTATAAGTGTGTGTGATTTCAGATCATTAGAGTAAATACCGACGTCGTCTAGATAGACAAAGCATCGAATGCCTCGAATGCCGGAGAGAGCTGAATTCATAAGGCGCTGAAAAGTGGAAGGCGCGTTTTTTACCAAAATGGCACGCGCACAATATTCGAAGCACCCTTGAGGAACAATAAATGAGGTTTTCGGTCCTCAGTATCTCGCTTCAGGTTTTCATCATGAGAGTATCTGATGAAAACCTGAAGCGAGATCGAGAGTCGAAAAATATTTTTTTTACCTAATTGATCAAGATTTCGGAAATTTGAGGTATCGGATAAGAATCAATCGTTTAATTTTCTATAATCAGTAACTACTCGCCATTTCCTTTCGCTTGAGGCGTCTAATTATATCGGACCTGTCTAAATAGGAGATGACCAAGGTAACATAGAGGGTCTGATTATCAGTAACTAATCAACATTTTATTTATTTGATCGTTTACGTCGTGTTTGTGACATTCGGGAACTCTGTAGGATTCGGAACGGATTTGTATATTCGAAGTTGTCCTAATGTCATGCGCAATGGCATTAATTTACTTAATTGATCTGAAGGCAGTTGAAATATATCGGAATATCGAGAACATACATCGTATAACGAATTAATTTCTTCGTTGCTGAGATGCAAAATTCGGAGTAGATTTGAAACGTCGTTAGTGCGTTGAAGTGAATTCACTGAGTGGGTTGACAGAGAGATATCTGCATTAACTGATGAACAGGCTTCAGTTTTCAGGGGAGTGAGGTGTAATTGCAAGTCACATTTCACTGAAACTTATTTCACAGAAGTATTCACGACAGAAATATTTATTCGGTTATTGTCTTTTACTTGGACTATACAGTTTGCAATGAGGGGAGAATCGGAAGTATGCTAATCGATTATTAAGCCCACTTTAATTTCGGTGTTCGGCAAATGTAAATGAACTTCCGAATGTACAAATGAACGAAAAAAAAATGATAGAAATGGAAAAAACATTGTTTAAAAATATTTTGTTTAAATTTAACCATCTACATGGACATATAGACCCACCCCACAACCTTCGGAACCAACCACTTAATATTTTTTTTTGTATTCCCATCTACACTTCCAACTGCAGGAGAGAAATACTTTTAATACTTATAAACGCATCTAAACTTTTCTTAAATATTTTTTTATTAATTCTAAACATCTGAAACAAAATTTAAATCCACTCCAACCTTCGAACCCACCCCTAACCTTCAGAACCCACTAATTTAAATATCCATCGCTCTGAATTTAAAAAATTCATAAGTTTTGTGAGAGATATATATTACTATACGATTGCAATACCACACTCGTATGACTTCCGATATTTTACGAAACAGACGTAATGCGTTCGCAGAGTTTCGGAACAATCAGCGTTTGTTTTCCAGTGTTTTGGCAAACATTCTGATTTCGATGAGTGGCGTGGTCTTGTGAAGATTAAGAAATTTCAACCAGTCTTAGCTGCTTAGGCGTCAGTAGACTTTCAATGTAGTCAATATTCCGTTGTTACCTATAATTTAAACGATCGCCGCTCTGCACTAGCTAGCTGCCATTAATTTATCAGCTGTAAAGTTACGTCTCTAAATATATGAAGCATCCAGAAAAATAACAATCATTCAGCTTTACTGACCTTGAAACCGGTAGACCAAATTGCTAAACGTGTAGAAAACTATTGCGCCCGCTGGACCGCGGGTGTCCGGTAGAAACATTAAATTTGCAACTTGCGATGTTTCACAATTCATCTATGTAATTCCCTTTACTACATTGTGACGTGCAATTGTCGAAACAATTATGTGAAATAGTGCGATGGGTTTTGTGGAAGTCAATAACGTTTATTTTATGCTGATATGGCCGTCGCACCGAATTTGATTATTATCATTACAATGTAACATATTGCGGCACCTGTCTGAAATGACAAGCGTCTTGCTTCATGTCTGTAATAGTTGTGCTATTTAATTCAACCAGTTTCAATTTGATGTCCAGCGGGTATTTTAATGTGTGTATGTGCGTGTGGGTGCGAGAGTGTGTGTGTGTGGGTGCTTGCGTGCGTATATATGTATGTACATGTATATATATATATATATATATATATATATATATGTATATATATATATATATATATATATATAAATACATATATACATACACACATATATACATACGTTCTGGATTTAACTATTACAGTTACAACATAACACAAAGGTACATATTTATATATTTGAAAAATTACAAGCGTCTACCTTCACTCGTGTAAAACTTGTGGGATTTTTAACCAAATCGAAGTCGTACGTTAAGTTTCAGATATATTAATTATTTTTATTTGTTATTTAAATGACCGCTGTTTAGTATTTCATTAGTTATGTACTTTAATGTATCTAATTTATACATATGACGGACTTACTGCTACGAGAGCAATCTCTCACAGCCACCCAGAACACCAGTCCAGCCCCGCTCGCTGTGAGCAAAAATACAAACTTCATAAGTTGCCGTTATAAAGCCGCTAACGAACGAACGCCCGTGGCACTGTCTAAACCAAGCAAATTCTATCCGCTTAGAACTTTGATCTGCTAATTTTAGATGTATTTAATTACTTTTTAGTGAAGCAATATTTCACGTAGATCCTCGTAATGTTACTGGCTTACACCTTAATCTGTCGCAAAATAATAACGAATTAAGAGCCATTCAAATATTGAAAAAATGTTGGCGGCAGACATTTTGAGAAAAATTTATGTTTTTCTTTTAAATCTCGTAAGTGTTACATGCATGAAGCTAAATGCTTATAATATTGCTGGAATATACTTCAACCAATCACAGAACAATAACGGTCAAATTCGGAGCGACAGCCATTTAAATACTGTTTGGATGCTCGTTGACCGAACAACACATACATTTTCCATCCGCTTCGATATTTTCTCTACAAATTACAGCGTTGTCATAACAGTATTAACTACTAGTTTCGCATGTATACAGAACATGTATACATTCGACATGTATAAAGAAGGAAATTCAACGTAAAGAAGTTCACTTCTAAGTGGCCTGAAGTATTTTTAAAAATATTTTTATTTACATTTCGACTTTGAAAGAAAAAACATGTAGCGCTGAAGGCGGATAAGAAAGAGGATATGGTCATTTCAGGCGAGGCAATTACATTACAATTTATACAGACAATTTTAATGGAACACTAGCCCTCAGCGCCTTACCGTTCGGTTGTACGGGGTAATAGTAGCAATTTAAAACAATATTATTATCCGCTTAACGGCCGGAACTAAATGAACTATATAATAAAATCAATAATTGTTATTCACGTAAATGAGCATGCTTTACTGAAGAGGAAAAAAGTGCGACCTAAGAAAGAGGTCTATTAGAATTTATCAAAAAAATTACCTCGGTTCGTACAACTGTTTGAAGTCATTAGAAAATGTTTTAAATTTTTCTTCAAATCATATTTTAAAAAGTGAGATATCCTGCAGAATGTTAAAATTCGTTTACATATTCAAAACTAGAATGTTCAAGCTTTAAAAGGCTTTTTTGTTACTATTTCTTGACATTTTTTGAATATCAGTAAACTATTTTAAAAATTTGGATGATCTCTTCATTTTCTCTTTTAGTGTATATCGTAAATAAACGTTAAAAAATATATATCGTAAAGAGTTATATAAAAACAAAATTTATGGTTGTACTAATATGTTAGATATATTAAAAAAAGTAATGAACATCTATTATATTTTATGTTAAATATATATTTAAAAAATTCTTAATGTAAAGTGGTTTTTTTGGTATAATTATCACTTCAGATCTTTGTTAATTCCTCCATAAGCATGTCTCAGTGATACTTTTAACGCATATTTATTTTATTAAAACCAGTTCAGTCGTTCAAGAGATGCAAATCATTCGTAAATTGTTCATTGTTAGCCGCTTAGAACATAGAATAATCCAGAAGGCACATACACACAAATCTCTTCGCGGTCGGTGAAGCCAAAAATCGGTGGAGGGGGCACCGCGCTCCACCTGCTAGCGCCCTCCCCCAAAGCGCACGGTGTTACCAGCAGAGTAAATTTACCCACGAACTTCAGGAAATTGACGCATATAAATATATTTGCTTGCAGCAGTAGGATTCACATTTGTATCAATTTATATGCTTCATATAATAATACTTCATATAAGCCAAGCCATGACGGCTTGGCTTGTATGAAGATGTTTTAATTTGGGTAAACAATTTTTTAAGAGGTGACAACACCAATAAAAATGGCGCACTTTTGTTAATAATAATCTACTTCGATATTTTAAAATTGGATAGTTAATTGAAAATGAAATTAAGTAATAATTTTTACGTTTGACCCCATTTGTTTCCTTTGCAGTCCAGTGATATTTTTGCAGGTGGGAATCGCATAAGCCGGCATTTTAAGTTATATTGTTACGTAGAAAGCGCATAACCTTACAGAGCTGTGTCTTAAAGTGCACTAACAGCCGTGTTTTGAAACTACGCATTTTATGCGTCGTTTTTTGGACACACTTCCGCGTGTTGTCGCCTTCTGGAGTACTCTTTATTTTAAGGTTAGCCGTTATAGACGAGCGCTAAAATATTGCGGGCTAATATTATAATTCTAAGAAAATCATCTTTATATTAGTATCGGTTGATGTGTACAAAATGACCACGATCCATGGGGGGCAAATTGACTTGTTCCATAATTTATATTCGGAAAATAGGGTAAAAAATTTAAGAAATTTAAACAAATATTTTCTATGCATCACGATAGCTATGAACATCAGATACTTCAAAACTAGTAGTTAATTATTAACGAGTGTTCTTGTTCAAAATTAGCTTACTCTAAAATAAACCCATTTATTTTTGCAGAGGAGTTATGAACTGCTACTCTGGCGCAACACGATAAATAGCTGGCATCTATCACACTCAGAAAATACCCCCCTAATATGAAATAGGAGTTGTAAATTGTTGCTCTAGAGAAGTTGTACATGCTCTCACCTGAATATTTTCGTTAGTGAATGAAAACAGAGTGAACATTTCGGCAGTAGAACAGCAGCTGACACTAAAACCAAACAAAAAACACAAAACACTAAAACCAAACAAAACAACACACAACCCACACTGTTGCACGCGTTATTAAACTCTAAAATACCAGCAATATGGAGCAACATATAATAAAATCTCACGATACACAAATACAATTAAATGATAACAGAAACTATTAAACGTATCGCGGACCGTAAGCATTTCACCAGTTCTAAGTTTCAAATAACAAAACATTTTGCAACTTCACAATCACCAAACAAACGCAACGTCAAAAAAATGCGCGCATCTATTCTTTTTGTATTACCATAAAGTAATTACACTTTTCTAGAATCATAGTACTTGCTTTAAGCATACCATGTGTACCGTTGGAGAGAAATATTTCATTGCAAGTTTTTGTAGGAATATTATTTACAAAAAATAATAACATTGATAACTTATTACAATAATTTCCCATACCTAAAACAGATTTTGAAATAATTGGTTTTTCTCATTAAGTACCTAATCATTTTGTTAATTAATCAATTCACATAATTTTTGTTTCGTCAATTTTGCTTAAAAGAATCTATTTAGAAGTTTTAGGCTATAGTAAATATTTTGTCTGTTACCGTCACAATTTCGATGTTTCGCTTCTTGTTAAAAAACAATTTAACTTTTGTTGTAACATTTTGTAAGTGTTTAATTTAAAGATGTTAATATAGGAAATACATGTATGAATGGAATTATCGATTTATTAGAGGGACAATTTATTAAAATTTGATTTAATCTGACCTTGACAAAAATGAATAAAATTATTTTTAAATTATTATTAAATTCTCGTAGATAAAATGTTACTTCTGCTTTTTACGAAAAGAAACGCATTAGTTTTAATTTAACGTTCTATATGGTCCTAAGAATGTATTTGAAAAAAATGTATCAATTTGGAAGAATTTATTTATCGTTGATAGAATTATTGAAAATTTTGCAATAAAAAAATTATCAAAATTGAATTTAATATCAAACCATTACCAACTTAAAGTATATAAAAATTATAAGAACTGATAAAAGCTGACTTTTTAACTTGCATCAGAATTAATAAGCGAGTTTACAAGAAAAGAACGCACTTAAGCATAATATTCAATATAAAATTTTTCCCCGACACTTTTATTATATAACTTTTATTTTTATATTACATTGTTTATAACCTATAAGGATGATATAGTTTTTGTCACTCTATATAGTTTGACCGTTTTTTTTAAATTATATCAGAAAAAAGATACACACGTAAATATACATGTGAAATATGAAGTTCCATTAACAGCTTATTTATAATGTATAAAAAAATATTAAATCAATTTTCAAAGTCAAAATAGGCCATTGGACTTCTGAAGTCATTGTTTTCTTCAACATTTTCCAATGTCCATTTTGATTGATAAGAAAAAAAATACTTGTCAAAATATTTCAGTGGGTTCAAACGGAAACTTTCAAAGTGTAAACGTTAATATTTATTTCAATACGTGCATTATGTGCGGTCTGCTGAGATCGTATCGAAAAATTGATCAAAATATAAATAGCATTTATCTATTTCATTTGTTAACTCGTTGGTAAAGTGAAAAATATTCAGTTGGACAATTAAGAAGTTAGGAAAACTTGTGCTATATTTGAATTAAAACTTGTTGCTTTTCGAGAATGAATCACTTCGTTTGTAATCGACTTGGTCACCTGTATCGTTTAAACGGTAAGTCGTCTATGAATTTATTATTTTCAATGTTATTATCGTTTCGTTACTAAAAGAAAATAAATGGGTAATGGCGCTTGAGGAAAATCTAAGAAACATTTTATTGCACGGTAATGCAGTCACCGAATAATAAACTGGTTATTCAACTTCGCTTGCAACAGTGAATGCTATTTTTGTCCAATTTGGTAATATTCGTTTTTTTATGATGAAAAATAAAAAAAAATGTTTCATTAGAATATTATATTATTGTTTACATTGAGAAAAATATGGTCAAAAAGTCATTATTTTACTCTGTACATTCACTTAATTAACTATAATTTTGACACTAATGTGTACCTATATAGATTAGTTACTGACTATTGGAAATTAAATTGAATTTTCATTGAATTTGTGAAATAATTATTCACTGCATCCTTTTATATTTGAGTCCTTAATTAAATCAATTTTTCATTATCTCTTGAAGAAATAAATTTTGTATTTTCATTTCAATATTATACTTAACTTTAATGCATTTTTATACAAAACATATTGCTAATCGGTAACTATGATATTGTATTATACATCTAAGTAACAATGTAATAGTTTTGGTTCTGTCAAAAGTGTTGATTCTAATCAAAATTTGAAGAAATAGCAACTTTAATACTTTTAAGTACTACATTCTACCCAATAAAATTTGAGACAATTTTACACATCCCATTTCTTCATATCTAATGTAATTACAAAATTAATTAGGTAAAGTGAAACTACCAAATTCAGACCGTTTAAGGTCTATCGTTTTATATTAAGTTGTACTAGACCTCTGGTAGATGAAATAATAAACCGTGAAGTGTTACTCGTAAACATTAATTCTCATATAACTGAATTTAGCAAGGAATATTTTTTTTCTATTTACTTAGTATTTAAATTAAATGAATAACAATACCTACACTTTCATTGTTGCGACCACTGATATATCTATTAATGACCTATTTGAATTCCAATTGAGAGTTATACTTTGTGTATTTTATAAGAAAGTCCATAATTCATTGACACATCTGTGCAAGATAGAAAGTTATGTAAGCATTTATTTAATAAATTAACAATTCAGACAGTTTTCTTCGCTGGATGTATTCAGATCTAGATGCATTACTTATCTTTATTGTTTAATTCTCCTAAATTACTAATTTTTGGCACATCGTATATTCCTAGACTATTTGTTACGGTTGCAATATTAGTCATACATATAACATCTTCAAGTTTGTATTCGTACACATTGTTGCAGTCTGGTCCCTTCCAATTATTTGAACACATTGTCATTGTTTTCACTTTTCCAGTATCGTTGTTTACCTCTAATATTTTTCCTGCGAGACTTCTTCTATATAACGAATTATGATAAATTCACTCATCACTTAACTGACAAGAATCTCTTGTTTATTCAATTTTTTGTTTTTGTTTATAATGTCAGTATCATTTTCTTGGTTTTCTGATTTATTTCGAATAATCATATATATGTCGGATTCATTAGTTCGGTCTTTATTATGTTTTGTTTCTTTCTTCGTTGATTGCAACCGTAGGAACTTGTCTTCTTTTTTTGTCGCTGAATATGTATTATTAGTTACTTTTGTCTATCTTATATTCTCTTCAGACCAAGAAAGAGCATTTTTCAAAGAAGTTGGATTTTCTGATTTTCCATTCTCATCTTTGCTTTTAACTGATGTTTGTTTGACTTGATTTTCAAGAGGTGGTGCACTTGATAATGTTGTTATGTTATTAGGACAATTTCTCATTCAATTTTTTCATCGTTTATTCAAAAATTGTGATATTTTGGGAAATGTTGCTTAAATTTAAAACTTGTTATTTTGTAATGTAATATTATGATCATATTGGTTAAGTTTTCTGCAAAATTTAAAAAGTCCACTAAGTTCTAATTGACCTATCCATTCAGCTTCTGCATTGTTTTTTCATCAGTTTCTTTTACTTCTGATTTGTCTTCATGTAAAGTGGTATTGATTTCTTTGACTAATCTTGAATAATCTACGTTACTGTCGTCAAAAGGTACCACAAGCATGAACTGAGTGCTGCAATAATTGATTGTTCAAGAATTTCTGTGAAATCTTCACACCTTAACTTTTGTCCACAGTTCCCTATTGGTCGGTTATGAACATATTATTCACCAAATATTTTTAATGGATGAAACACATCAAGCCAAAAGGTTGCAGCCGATGAGGTTGCAGCCGATGAGGTTGCAGCCATTATTAGGATAAAAAACAGTTAACATTATACCATTTTCTTTACAAAATTTTGTTGTATGTAAATTTATGTGTGAAGAATGACCATCGATGGAAAATATTACTTTAAGGAGAATTTAAATTTTTTCTAACTAGGGGTAAAACGTTTGCTACATATTCATAGAAAGCTGCACTTAGGTTATCATCTGACTTTCTTCTGCACAGTCTTAGGGTAAACATTATGAATGGAGGTATCATTCTTTTGTAAGGATACAAAACCGTTGCTTAATTTCAAAACTACGTTATTTTGTAATGTAATATTATGATCATATTGGTTAAGTTTTCTCCAGTATTTAAAAAGTCCACTGAGTTCTAATTGACCTGTCTGTTCAGCTTTTGCATTTTTTTTTCATCAGTTTTTTTTACTGCTGATATGTCTTCATGTAAAGTGGTATTGATTTCTTTGACTAATCGACATTACTTTCATCAAAAAAGTAGTAGACCGCGAGCATGAAGTGAGCGCTACACTAATGGATTGTTCAAGAATTTCTGTGAAATCTTCATACCTCAACTTTGGTCCACAGTTCCCCATTGGTCGGTTATGAACATATTATTCACCAAATATTTTTAATGGATGAAACACATCAAGCCAAGAGGTTACAGCCGATGAATAGCATTAGGATAAAAAACAGTTAACATTATACCATTTTCTTTACAAAATTCTGTTATATGTAAATTTATGTGTGAAAAATGACCATCGATGGAAAATATTACTTTAAGGAGAATTTTAATTTTTTCCAACTAGGGGTAAAACGTTTGCTAGATATTCGTAGAAAGCTGTACTAAGGTTATCATCTGATTTTCTTCTGCACAGTCTTAGGGTAAACATTATGAATGGAGGGGGTATCATTCTTTTGTAAGGATACAAAACCGTAGGTGGAGGCATTCTTCCATGAACGCTGACTGCAATCAATATAGTATAAATATTCTTTTCTATCGTTATAAGTTCTACAATGCCCTTAATTTGATTTTTTGTTGTTATCAAATAAAAGCCACTCTTGTCTCTATTAAAAATAATTCTTCGTGTATCAAGCATT
Source organism: Druceiella hillmani (assembly GCA_039881145.1). Classification (NCBI taxonomy): domain Eukaryota; kingdom Metazoa; phylum Arthropoda; class Insecta; order Lepidoptera; family Hepialidae; genus Druceiella; species Druceiella hillmani. The sequence goes on along the minus strand of JAYKKI010000024.1, from coordinate 26,343,509 downwards.
GAATCTAAAAAGTTATTCCCTGTTAGGTAAGAACGAACATGGCCCAACCAAATTTGAATTTTTTTCTCAGTTACATCTACATGATGTTAATGTTTGAGGTACACTGCTTCAAATATTTGTATGAAGTTTGGAAAACTATATAAATAATTTATCCGGTGGAATTCTGTTTTTAAACTGATTACCTTTTTCAATTTTTTCACTAATTTAGTAACAGACTACACTAGTTTTATTTTGTTATTGGAAACACTTTATTGCCCATTTCAATTACCCATTTTTCTAATGGGTCCTCCACTTCGGCAGTCGTAAGAGTTGGGGATCCTATTGTCCCACTCTTAGTATATTTATTATTTAATATATCAATAAGTGTAGCTTTTGGAATATTGTAAGCTTTTGAAGGCTTTCTGATAGATATTAATTTAGTTTTTAACACCTTCATTTAAAGATTATTTTGAATGAAATAATCTCTTTCCTTCTATCCATTACTAGATAAACTGAAACGAGAAGTAAAGCTTAATATATACATATTCAAGTTAATGTGAAACTAAATTAATTTAAAAGAACTAGCATTCGGTCGGAATCAAGAAAAGTAGCAGATTGTTGGACCTAATAACCGACGACTTTTAAATTGTTTGTATAACTTGCTTTTATTGAAAGAAGTTCACTTTGAAATAAGTCTATTACGTATACCATTTACTAAAAACTACACAATAAACACAATACTTTCCCGTACCAAATCTTGTTTAAATAGAAAATGTTTGTTAAAAAAAATAAAGTTTCTGGAATAATTAACTAAGTTAGGGAGATAGGTTAATAACAGATATTAGTAAAGTTCAAAAAACGACCGGTGATCCTTTTATGAATAATTCACATAATTGTGAATTACTCATAAAATGATCACCGGTCGTTTTTTGAACTTTACTAATTTCGCGTAATTCTGATTCCCGACCACAATTTCATGTTGTTATAAATTTCGTTTTAACAATAAATTTGTAAAATAAAACACAATACTTACTGTAAACAGTTTATATTCTTGGAATATACTCTATTTATGTAAAACTGTATTTCGACAGACCAATAACACGCAGTGCTATCATTCCGCGATGAATGACAAATTGACACTAAACAAAAGACGAAGAACTTAACATACGTTTCAATAGCACTAGGATAGGTACAAGTCCTCCTACGTTTTCTAGCCTGTTAAGGGTTTAAAATTCATGCATATGACTAAAATTTGATGAAACTCAATAGTCGAATTAAGGTAGGCGATGGTAATTGTCTATCTATCTATATATATATATATATATATATATATATATATATATATATATATATATATATATATATATATATATATATATATATATATATATATACATATACATATATTATATATATGTGTGTGGAACACTATCTGTGTGGAAGCGAACAAGCCCTGCGTTAGAGTAGACCAAGGACACAAGTGCAAGTGAAGATGTGATGTGAGAGCTACAAGATGAAGTACAAGTTGGGTGTCACGGAGAATCAGGTACGTGGGATTGGCGAGTGGAAGTGAGAGAGAAAAGGGGCTCAATTGGAGTGAGTTAGATGATTTAAAATTAATTTATGTATAATTTGTTCGTAAATGTAAAAATAAAAGGCAGACTGTAGTTAAGGGTGTGTTAACACATATTTGTCAACCAGTCGTTTGTAGTCATGGGACCAGTCGTTTGTAGTCATGGATGGTAGTCAATGTAGTCATGGATGGTAGTCAATGTAGTCATGGGAGTTCTAGGCGGCGAAAGATTCGTACGGTCGGCCAATGAGTTTGTTTAGTTGTTAGTCTGAAGGAACGTACATGCGATGACAGGTTTACCTACTGTGTAGGTAAATTAGCTGTGTACAACGGGTGGATGGAAAAGAATATTTCTCACGATATGAAACGACTAGAATCTAAATTAGGATCAAGAAAAACTCTGAGCATGAAGATATTGTTTCTGCTTTCCAGAAACAGCAAAATTTACTAATGGAAATTAATTTCCAAAATAAAGTAGAAGATGAAAATTATACGTTTGCTAAATATATTGCTATATACACAACAGCTCTAGTCGCATACTTCAGCTGCCTACTTCGGCCAATGACTAGCGTAAACAAAGGTGCTTGTTGGCTACAATTGTTCACCGAAGTGTAAATGAGCCCTTAAGGGATAAATAATTAAGAGTTAAGACATTAACAGATAAGAATAAAAAGTTTGCAATATTTGGGAAAATTTCATGAGTGCAGCAGAGTAATAGATAAAATGTGTAGGATTTACTGTTTTGTTGTAAAAATAACGTTGACGTTTGGTTATAGTGACTATTTCTGTGCATCGCTTTCAATTGTCGTATTTCGAGGACCGAATCGAGATTGCTCACGAAAAACTTGACAATTATTTTTGTTTATTATAATGATTTTTATTTATGTTTTCTATTAATTTTTGTTTACACTTTTTTATGGTAATAATGAAAATTGTATTTTATAAACAATTTTCATTCATCTTCTTCTAGAAAGGGGATAGTTTTTACATTATTTTTGTACTCATAACTACATGACTTAGAAAAGTATTCGATTACTTGACAACTACTCTTGTTCTCTATATACGAAAAAATATTTCCTTGCAATCGAATAATAATTGTTGGAGTTTTGGATATTATCGGAAACGGTAAAGCGACCGGTGCTGCGTTTTGAACCCAGGCACTCCTGGTATTAATACGGTTTTCATAGTTTTAATCTAGTTAGAACAAGCTTCGAGCAAATTTTAAGACCAATATTAGGTTTTTCAGATTTGCAAACATTTTGTGGTAGACAATGGGAACTTGTAATTTTATTCATTAAAAATAAAACAGGAATGATGAAGGTTGGGAACAGCAAACTGGTTAAAATTGTTGTGAAGCGGTGTATAAATTATTTAATTAAGTTTCTGATGCTGTGCGTTAAACCTGGTAGAAATAATAAGTTTGAATCGGCATATTTATTTCAGGAAGGTGGCAGCTCGCCCTACAGAATGCTTTGGCAGACAATACACCTTTAGATATTACAGGTAAAGCTTTTAATTATTTTCTGAACAAATAACGGTAGGTGAAGTAGGTAAGTCTACCAGTAGGAGAAGAAGGATGTATTTCTTAATGAAATGAATGCCTGTTGAAAATCTCCAATGACATATTAATACACACGAAGGTAAAAGGTTACCTGTTTCATGACGATAGCTTCTACGATACCTGTAATATCTAGAGATTTTCCTCCAAGGAAATAAAAACAGATTTTTAAAGTCCATAAAAAAGGGAGTTTTGGTGCAATTGAATTTTCATGATATTGCTGACAAAATTGGGATATTTTTTAAAAAAAAAGTTTTTTCTGTTTCAAATAAATCATAATTTTATGCAAAGTTATGATTCACTAATTACTCACTAGAAAATTTATTTAAAGTTTGGTCAAGGATGAACGAAATCGTAGATAATGGATGAGATCGTATAATTCCACTGTTATAGATGTTGAAGCCTCCAGTTAATTCTTGCAAATTTTTTACCATCATTGTGGCCTTGGAATGATAATAAATTTCCTTCTGGTTTCTATTCTTTTGTTTCGCTTCGACACAAAGTAACGGTGGAGACGTTCCACACAAGGTCACTTTCTTTAAATTTTGCAAGTAAAATAACTTTCTTGTATTCAAAATTGTCGGATATGCAAAATGAAGAAAATTAATTTCTAATTTGGCACAGTAATAAAATATATTAACTTGCACGTATCTGCCAATAGCTAACACTTAAACATATTGTATATTTAACAAACATATTTTATATATGACATTTAAACATATTGTATGTATAGCAATTAAACGTATTGTATATATAACGCTTAAACATATTGTTAAATATAATAAAGTGGAAATTTTAGGGTGGCAAATTAAGTTCTGGAAAAAAAAAAATTAATTCTATTTGTAGTGTGGGGTATCGTTTGAAAGAGCTAATAATAAGGACTTCCGAAATATTTTTTTCGAAATTTTAGGAAGTAGGCTCCCGAGGTACGACTTCACTTAAAATTAGGAAAGAGATAGGGTATTTTAGAAGCCCACACAAAACGTTGTTGGTAAATTATAGCAATTATCCTAGATTTTATAATTCATTAAATATGCGCCATGTTTTACTCCTGTTAAAGATATAGTAGAAAGTGTCGATGGAATACCGATTGTCGGGCAGACGGGTGAGGGGCTGTTCTCTGAGGGGGTGGATCTATTAATCGATTTTAAAATTATCTTTATCGTGGTAGTGATTTGATAGGCAGCCATCCTTGGCATTCGACACAAAGGGTAGGATTCAACGAGCCTTCATTTGGTTGTGATATTAAAATGGTGGCGTTATCAGCTTTGAAACCGTATGTCTTACAAAAAATTGGCGCAACACTTTTTTGAAGAATATCAAGTAATCCGAGCTAAATTCTCACGTAGATGTCAAGTCATTAAAATGTTACGAGCCGGAGAAGACAAAATAATTTAGTAAAACTTTAGTCGTTCACTTCCAATTTCGTAAAAAACACTGCATAAGCACTTTATTGTGGAGCATTGGAAGACACATCGTCTGCCTGCTTAAAGTTGTCTCCACTTTTATGAAGTTTACAATGCTTCAAGGAGGGCAAAATAAAGGGTATTTTAATATTTAAATAACTAAATCAGTGTAAAATGATATCACATTAAAATTTTGAAAGTAAAACATTTACCGTTCAGTTTTGGTAAAAATCTTTCTCGCAAATTGTGCGATTAACATTAGAGGAAAAGTAGCTATTTCACCACACTCCATATAATTTAAAAAACGCAATAAGAAACGAAGAATTATTTTTTTTACAAACTTAAAATAATGTTATATTATGGAAAAAAAACATAATTTTCAATGAAAATTTTTATATTAATTTTTGGATATAACAGTTACACGACAACTACCTTAAACAGCACCTGAGGCGAGAGTCTCTCAGTCAGCGATTCTAAACATTTTTGTAAACGCTTAACAATATTAGGCTTCTGCTTCAAAGAAAAATTTTATGTACTTTTGATTCTTATCTTAATATCATTATGACCTTATGAGCAGGCGACGGCATTTTGTAAATATTCAGAATATTTAATTGATATTGTTGTACATGAAAAAAAACAAATTTATCATTTCGTCCTCGAAGAAAAACACCCTATAAGAAACATACCACATTCGGGCCATTGTCTTATGACATCATGAGCAGCTGAGAATAGTCTTTCATTAAACAAATCCAATCTTAAAACTGCGCTTTATTCTAATAACATGTCCATTATGTCCCAATTCACGTCCACTATTCGAAAGACCCAATTTGTCTTTTCAAATCACCGATACACGCGGAGTCACTCCCAGAAAGCTGTACGCTGTCCTAAAGCTGCAAGAGCACGCTTATACTCCAAGAATGCGCTCCGCTACGCGCACCGATCGATGGAAATTGTAGATGCTGTGAGAGTGGCTTAAAGTTAGACATTGTCCTAGTCGAGAGTAATTTTGATATGCAGACGGTATTAAAGTGAGACATAGATTTTTTCATTCTGATTACGGGAGCTTTTTTTTGTACAATTTTGTGAAAACTTGTGTGACATTTCTACCTTTCAGTGTACAACTTAAATCGGTATCATTCAGAGTACGCGCAGTTCATGAATATTTATTAAAGTTTAATAATAAGTTTGTATAAACCTGTCGAGCGTGAGTAGAATGTGCTTTATGAGAATTCCTTACAACTTAGCCACATATAAACATTTACGGGTGCAGAATATTTCTGTTGAATTATGTACTTGCAAATATCAATATTATCTTTCAACGTATATTGCTTTAGTGTAATCTTCACTGGGATAAAAATGTCGTGAATGTTTCAGAAACTTAGTTTAGTAGTGAAATGTAGAATGTTTGATATAGTTTTCTTGCCAACTTTATGAAACTTCTGGTGGGTAACATTGTTGTTTTTGTAATTTTGACTTTCACTTGCGTACTTAGCGTGGCGTCAAAAAATTAACAGAAAAACGAGATATTCGATACAACAGGTATTGATCTTAATTTTTGACCACATTTAAAAAAAATCTTTCAGAATCTACTTCAAAATATTATTTCATCAGCTTTTTTAATGAGAAACTTGTCATTGCTACCTCTACGGAGTGATCCTAAGAATGGAACCAAAGTGTAGTTCCCGACCTTCTTCTTTAGTAGGTGCTAAAGAACTGCACATCGTTTATTATTTATTTTTATGGAGCATAATCGGTGACATACTCTACATTACAGCCGGCTTACTCCACAAAGTGATTCACTTGATATTTCTACTCGATACTGAATGTTATTAACACAGTTTTAAAGTCAACTGTGATTTTACCTGTTACATGTATGAGGGGAGGTATAATTCCGGTTATCATAGATAAACCTTGCAATAAACGATTACATTTAAAAAAAACGATTACATTACAAAATAGATAATCGAGAATGTGGTTTACCCACATGTATTCAGATTGAAAATCTAGATCAAATTTTATAAATAATTTACATATTTTCCTTGAAAAATAATGTCTGAGTTGCAACCTAAACTAACTGTTCTGCTACACGACTGAAAAATTGCTAAAGTTTATTTTAAATTTATATTGACTTTAGTATACAGGTCACTAAATGCCATTTTGGTGAAAGTTATTGACATAAGTAAGTATATGGAAAAAAATACGGAGTAATAGTTCAATGAAATAGTAGTTTTGATGCCCAATTTGGGAGGCAGCTAATCTTTACTTCGATACATAGGTAGCGTGCCTCCATTTGGCTGCCATCTTAAAAAGATGGCGTACTCAGTTTTGAACCCGTATGTCTTAAAAAAATTAGCACAACACTTTTTGTAAATATCAAACAATCCAAACCAAATTCTCACGTAGATGTCACGTGTCATTAAAATTTTACGAGACTGAGAATACAAAAAATTTATTAAAACTTTGGTTCTTTACTTTCAATTTCATAAAAAATACGTGTGTGTGTCTTCTAACACTCCATAATGTGTCTTCTAACACTCCACATAACCACTTTATTGTGGAGTGTTAGAAGACACACATCTTTTGCCTGCTTAGTTTTTGAATTACCTCTATTTTTATAGACTTCAGCACCATGCTTCAAAGAGGGCAAAATGAAAGGTATTTGAATTATTGATTATTTCAAATTTATGTTAAGATCATGGGAAAGTAATAAATTAAATAAAATGATGAATACTTTGTACGATGAATGTGTATTGCTGACCTTAGAGTTACGTCTCTTTTAAGCCATGATAAGAAGTGCCTGGAAAGCCGGAAAAAGTCAGGAAAATTTTATTACAGAAAAAGGGATTTGCATGAATCTCCAAATTGAACACAATTTAAGTGTCGATACTCATGTACCCTCGTTGTTGAATATATTGATCAATTTAATTCAACAATAAGAACATAGGAGTATCGGCATATTGATTAACATATTCAACAATAAGAGATATGACAGTTGTATACATTATTGAGCTTTTTCTATGAGCTAACATTTGTGGAAGTTTCTTTATTCGAGTTGTAGTTTGTCTCGGGTCGATGGTGGTTTTTTACTACTAGACATTCTATTGTTTTCTGTCATTATGAGGTTATTACAACGTATAAATGCTTTGTTTCCTGTGTCTGTGTCTTGGTTTTGTTGTAGTTTTAATTCTTCTCTAATTTTGAGAATGTTTGGTTGGAGTTCTTGTGCAACATAGATACCTGCTCCTTGCAGCAACTTTTTATTCTTTAATATTTCAATTTTCTTTCCTGCAGCAGGTTGCAGGTATTCCAGGTGCAGTTAGTGCCATGACTCTGCGCCTGGTGTCATTTCCTCTTTTGCCCAATCTCCTTGGAGTTTCCTTTTCCACTTCTGAATATTAATTTTTAAAGTGTGCACTGTAATATTTAAGACTTCCTTGATTAACGAGCTCAACTCATTATTGATTTGTTTGAATTTTTCCTTGATGTTAATATTTATATTGGTGGCCATCTTCTCCTGTTGGGTAAAAGAACTTTCAATAGCGCTGATTTTTTTTATGTTCTTATTCATTCTTACTATCAATAAAGCAGCCATAAAATTTATTGGTGTATCAGAAATCCAGGAAGCTAGATGCTGGTGATTTTTCAGACGGATGTACCAGTTTGTCATAGGTATTATAAATATAATAATCCAATGCAGAGCGACGGCCATTCAAATAAAGAATTAAAATGATTGTTTCACCTAGTTATTTTAACAATTATACATTACTCTGTAATAACAGGAATTATATAAATGTATTTTCAATCTTCGCAAGTTGCCATTTTGACATTTCCATGGAGCGTCTGCGGTACAGCAGGCGCTATAATTTTCTACCCCTTTAGAATGTCTGGTCAACCAGTTTCAAGGTCAGTAAAGTTGAATGATTATTCTTATGTTTAGAAACACAACTTAATATATGATAAATTATATATAATAGCAGTTAGCTAGTACAGAGCAGCGGTCATTTAAATTACAGAAAACAACTGAGTATTGACTGCATTGAAACCGTATGAAACGCTGGTAATTGCACGGGTATATATTTATGGCATGTTGAAAAATGATGTACGCAGTAAGTTTAGGAATAATCTTGAACCATGTATTGCTTCAGCTATAGTTAGTTAAAGGAAGTGTTGAAATGACGAATGTTCAAATTCGCTGAATGACTTCTGTGATATATACAATACAAATATAACATTGAAATGAAAACTCGCTAAGTATGAGAAGAACTCGCTCTACGAGGGATTAGTACCTGCCTAGGTATTAATATTGTTTTTCATCGTGTTCGCATAGTGCTCATCACATCTTTCACAGAGGTAAAATACTGTCAATATCTCGAAAATTGTGAAATTGAAAGTTTCAGCTACAGTTTTCCGGTTAACTTCTATTAACGCTTCCATTTTCATAATGTTGACTTCAGTAGTCAGGGTGCACTGTCCCACGTAAATAAAAAAAAACAGTTTTGCAATGCTTATAACTCTTTGGAGTGCATTATTTGTATGAATGTTTTTGAGTGCCGAGTAATGAAATGTTGAACACGAATTAGACCAACATATGTACGGAGATGTAAGTGATCTTGTATGAAATCCGTTTTTTCTCTGCGGTACGGAAACCAAAAAATACAGACGAGTTTTTTTTGATTTAATTATTTCTAACTCATACGAGAAAGCTACATATGTAAAAATGTCACTATTAATCTATCCTTTACTGAGAAAAGTAAAGTCAGTGATTAAAGATGCCTTAAGGCCCCGTCGCATCGTGCAATAGTTCGTCGGCAGTATCGTATAATTACAGCAATATTGCTGTAAACGATACGTAAAGATCGATTTATCAACTGAGAGTGTGAAAGAAACCTACAATGTGTATAGTTATTGGCCTTATTGCACGTTAACCCTAGAATAATACCCTGGGGTACAAATTAATAAAAAATCATTTAAATCATTTATAACTTATTTTCTATATGGCGGTTTATATCGCCTGTCCATGTATTTACACGGGGCGATGCGTGGATACGTCAGTCGGACAGCAGTCCAGCTGGCAAATGGACATAGTACGCTACTTGTTGGGGTACACCAGTACCCCAGGATACGTTCATCGCAAGTATTTTAATTTTTTTTTGCTTTTTGTGTATGATTTATCTACATGAATTTGGTACTTACTTAAATTTTTTACACAAGTATTTGTTATATTGTGTAAGTTTTTTTTTGTGTTTTCAAAAATTATTTGTTTTGTTACATGTTTTGGTTATTTTATTACATGTTTTTTGTCTACTAGTTTATTCTATTTTTTTTTAGATGACTTCACGACGTACACGACAATGAAATTGAGAATATTCTTTTGGAGGCGGAAGATAGAGAAGATCTTGTTCTAGGCGAGGCGTTAGAAGATGAACCAGATGAAATAATTGGAGATTTTCACTTCGAGGAGGATTTAAGGACAGTTGATAGTCCTGATGCTTTAGAGGTAGAGTCACTTCAGGATTCGGAGGAAGAACTTGAAGAATCTTCGCAGTTGAGTTCTAATGCCTCACCGGTCACTGTCCTTAGTGTTGCAGATGTTTTGCGCGGTAGAGGCAGAAAAACTGAAAAATTTGTTTGGCATGGATGTCATCCTCGTTTATCACGCACCCCATAGAGGAATATTATATTCCATCCTCCAGGTAACAAGGGTCCTGCTAAATTTATTACTACTGCTTTAGATAAATGGCAATTATTTTTTACGGATGAGGTTTTGGGCAATTTAGTGTCTAACATGAACCAAGAAATTTCCGAGCAGTGCAAAAAATACAAGTCGGATCGACCAACTCAGTATGAAGATATGATTTTGTTCCATCGAGCACGCGACCTTCGTTTGTTCGAGTACGTCTGTTGCAAGTCTATAACAGAATTATAAGCCCTTTCTGGATCATACTACTGGTGAGCTGAAAATAAATGACTCAACTATCAAGGAAATATTTGATAAAAATACAGGTATTAGTTATTTTCAGTCAACTATGAGTGAGAAAAGATTTGAATTTTTTACAAATTGTCTCCGGATTCATGATCATTCCACAAGAGTCTCGCCTCTACAGTCAGTACAGTACAGATACATATACATACAGTACAGATCAATCAGTATATTTACATACAGGTAAATAAACTGTGGGATCATATAGTGATCATAGAGACTTCATGGTATTCCCCTTCGGACTGCAGTACCATATATGAACAGTTTCTTGGATTTAGGGGGAGGTGTCCATTCCATATGTACATCCCTTTAAAGCCAGATAAATATTTGGCTCAAACTGTTAATGTTTTGTGATGCTAAAACGTGTTACATACCCGGGAAAAGATTCCACTCCTACAGGAATACCCGTTGCCAAGTATTACGCGCTTGAGCTGTCAACTACTATTCACAATACTAATCAGAATATAACATAAGATAATTGGTTAACTCTATACCTGCCACTCAAAAACTACTATGCAAAAATGTGACTAAAGTTGGAACACTAAAAAAAATAAAACAGAAATACCAACGCATTTTACTGAAACAAAAGACCGTGATCTGAATACATCAATGTTTGCTTCTCATGATGAACTCACTTTGCTTTCTTATATTTCTCCAAAGCTTAGTAAAGGAAAAAAGAAAAGCGTCTTCACGCTTTCCACCGCGCACTACGAAGCAGATAAAGATCAATCCGTTAAGTTTCCGGGAATAATAAGTTTTTATAATCAAACGAAGGGCGGAGTTGATACATTTGACCAGCCTTGTCACACCTACAGCGTATCGCGCAAAACTCGAGCCTTTGTGTATTATGGGATCAATTCCATGATATTGCTACATTTATCAAATGCCACTTATAAACAAGATTTTAACAATAGACGCACTTACCTGAAGATTCTTGTATTTGATCTCATAAAACCCCACCGGGAAGAGAGATTTCAATACTGAACTTTGCCAACGTCCCTGCAAATAAGTATTGGAGATATATTAGGGAAAAAACGACCAATGGCTGTGCCAACCCCTTCAATTCCAAAATCTGGAAGGTGTTCTACTTGCCCAAGGTCCAAAGACTAAATTACGCACACAATGTGTCAACTGTAAAACTTTCATTTGTAATGAGCACCAAAACAAAATATGCCAAAACTGTTTGATAGTTCCCAATTAATATTCCTTAATTGTGTTCAATGAGACTGAAATGATTGTTAAAAAAGCCTATGTAAGTTGATGTTTAATATAAGTTTATTATCTTTTTGTAAATGTGGTTTTTTCATTAAGTACATAAGTACCCCAGGATACCGTTAATTAAATTGTATAATATGGGTACGGTTCTAAGGTCAAACATTTATAAAACACAGCACGATATCTTGGAGTAAGAAAAGTTATTTTGCTTTCGGATAATCTGAAACGGGAACAAAAGGCGAGTGAAGTGACCGAACAAAAACAAAAACATGAATGTTGTGAAAATGTCGTTACGTGTATTAAAAGTAATTTTAGTAGGCACCGTGCGTTTTTTTGTTGTTTTTCAAATTTCGTCTGACTGGTCGCTATCGACGTTTCCGCTCCGTACATTAGCTTCAGCTGCATTTAGTTTACCATAAGTTTCTTAATAAATCGAAAACGAGCGACTTTCATACTTATTCGGTACCAAAAATTGAAAACCACCTTTTCCTAAAGTGCACTTCGTCGAAAATTGACGACTCACGAAAATATTCGGTTACATTTCATGTTGTTTCTTGACGTAATTCAATGTCATCACAGGAACCTCCGCGCACAGACACAAAAAGGATTTGTTCCTTATTGTTTTCAAAATATAAAGTTTTGCAATAATTGTTGTTTATATTGTTGGAGCCGAACTGGAAACTGCAGTTGTTAATGGATTGTGACTTTATTTAAGGGCGCATTTTTCATTACGTTTCTTAGTCGTGTGTGACGTCACCGTTTATGTTATTCATTTTGTACTGATAATATTGATTTTTTGCTAACAAATAAGCAATTTAATTCTCGGAAAAAATGAATATGTTTACTATATTAATGATTAAAATTACTATTTTAAACATAATGAGGTCGCGTGTAGTTTAGCGCCTTTTCCAAAGCTGGCGGCGGTTACGCCATTACTGGGTATTGCACAGCAGGCGAGTTTAAATTGTTATTGTTATTGGATATTTATTGCTTTCGTTGTGAATGAAATTTACGTTGACGCAAGGTTACGCCGTTTTTCTTTTTTTCTGTCTCGTTTGGGGTTCGTAGTATGTTAAGTCTATGATTTGGGGGCCGAAACTATTTACAGGTTTTCCGGACAGTCAAAATTTTTTCATTCTGTTTGGCCATCGTCCTGCGTTTGATTGTTTCGTAGAAGATCGATGTATATGTCTGCAATATTACTAGGATCTTAAGACTTCAGTGAAAAGGGGTTAAATAAAGCTGAAACTGGCGGACTAAATTTGTTGAAATTCTTTTTTAATGTTGTTTTATATAAAATATCACGTGGCTCATATGTACGTAGTTAGATGCTTGTAATTTTTCGGACAGGTTCCTTCGTGTGTCGTATTACAATAATTAAATTCAGAGCGACGGATGTGTAAGTATCGAATAAAAATTATTCACATGTCCGAAACCCAGCGGACGCCTCCGATTTGTTTAAACATCTCACAAGTCTCACAATACTGACCGTTCCGAAACCCTGCGAACGCGATAAGTTGTCACAGTTTTTCAATTATTATGAGCTTGGAATTGTATTTTTATAGGAATACACTGTAATGTCTCCCGGTGCTATCAATTTTCAAATTCAGAGCGACGGATACTTAAATTTTGGATAAAATTTATAGATTGCTCCGAAATTTTGTGAACACCTTGCGTTTCACCGTAAAATTTAAAAAGCATTACGCGCATGAAACTCTCTATATTTTAATTAAAATTGTTACAATACAATATTAATAAAAATATTTTTCTTGGACATTTTCAATATATTTAGAGCTATCTCAAGTAAATTTTATTCACATTCAGGACAAAATGAAGTCTATTTGATTATGGCATATATATTTTTTGGATATTTTATGGCATTCATTTCACCTTGAAGTCGCCTGAATTTTAAATATATTTTAAATTCACTTACTATTTTTTTCATTTTTGTCATTTTATTGTTAATTTTATTACTAATAAAAAGCTTAGTTTTGATTATATTTATTTTTGATTATTTAAATTAAGTCCAACCCAGCCAACCAGCTGGGGGATTTCGACATATAAATTTCGATATATTTCTGGTGAGTATTTTTTTTCAATATTATTTTTTTATGATGAATAATCATCAGGTGCAGAATTTTTTTTAAAATCTGTCGTTTTAAAAAAAATTGTCGATATGGTCCTGGTTCTAAAGTACATTTGTTCCATATTTTGAAATTCCTAATAAGTTTGAAGAAATTGACTTGGAATCTAATGGAAAGTCTACGCTTTAAATTTGTAGTACTGGGATCAAGGGACGGAAAAACAAATGTGATTTGCATAACCTCTATTGAGACACCCGACGGACGTGTTTTTGATATCCTAGATAATCTAAAACTGGCAAGTAAGCACGCTGCCATATTGTCATCAGACGTATTTACGAAAATCAGAAATTCTCTCATAAAAAGACACCAAACATGTTCAATATGGATTCTTCAAACAAAGACTTGAGGAAAATATATCAATATGATGGTGAAAATTTACATTACAGGAACAATAGTGCCCTTACACAAAAGCGTTGATAGTGCTATGCCAGAAAATAAAAATCTAGGAAAAACGGCTGAAAGATTTTTATAGAAAAGTTTTCAAATATGTGGAAGATTAGAGATTCTACAAGATGAAGAGAAAATTGGAATTTTAAAACATCTTCTAGAAAAACAGTGCTTAGATTGGTACAGCAGTATGTTAATATAACTGACAGTGAATTCGGAATGGTCAGTATGGAAGAATAACTTTTGTGAAACATATGGAAATAAAGTTTAGTCCCAAGTCAGATATGCATTTACATTTAGATTTCAAGCTGGCTCGTTACTGAAACATGCCACTAAAAAGGAAAGACAGTTGTTAGAGGTCAACAAACACATCGACACTCAAACGATGATAAATCTTATTGTAATGGAATTGCCAGATTACGTGATGGATAAAATAAATAAAGAAACCGTAAAATCAACTGCAAGCTTCTACAATGAAACTGGAAAGCATGAACACGTGGTGAACAAAAAGAACTTCAGTGAGAATAAAAAAATACAAATGACTGTAAAGGAAATACTGATAAAATAAAACCATGTAAGACTTGTGAAAATGTTTATAAAGATATTCGCTTTCATCCTGAAGAAAAGTGCTGGTTCAAACAGAAAGAAGAATATAAGCAGAAGAGAAGCAGTAGTAAAGCCGTGAACAATTCGGTGATTGATGTTGAACTAAAAAACAATGATAAAAACGAATAATAACACCATTAATTAAAGTGATACTATTATTGAATGGACAATTAGACATTTGAGATATATGATTCAGGCTCAAACGTTTCTGTAAAGAATTCCAGATTAATAAGACTGAAACTGAACTGAGGATGATTCTAAAAGTGATAATTGAATCACAATTAATGGCGTTAAAAAGAAAGATGGTTTGACAACTATTAAAATAATAATTTTGGATATAGAAGAAAAAAAAACTATGTTATATAATTTGTGTTGAAGAGCGTAAATACAATTTTCTAATTGGACTGGATATCATAAAACAGTATAAACTGGTTCAAGATGAAAGTTTAAAAATAACTCAAAAAAGAGAAGAAATAAAACTACAAGAAGACACAGTATGATTTTATAATAAAATACGCTCCGGGAAGGTAAAATATAGAAGCAGATTGTTTAAGCAGGAACCCAGTATTAAATGAGGACACAGATGAATAATTAAAAATTGTTAACACGATAAGATTGGACGACATTATAACAGATCAAGAAAACATTTCAGATATACAAAATAATAAATCAAAATTAACATCAAGACTCAATATTTACTATAAAAAGGTTGGAAAACGTGAAAGAATTGTTTTATCGGAAGACTTCAGTAAAAACTTATTAAAGATATATTCGAAAATATGTGTCGTATGGGTGTAAAACTAATGCAAAACAAAGTTAGTCCATTATATACAGCAAGAACTTTAACAATAAATATTAAAAGACATTGTAAAACTTCTGAGATATGTATAAAAAATAAAACGAAAGGACAAGGTAAGTATGGTCTAATGTCACATTTATTAAAACTCAGTCATTTTATTGCCGATGTAACGTGAAAATGTTCGGTAAGTATTCTTTTTTGTTGTTGTGCACATCCATTAATACTCTTCATTCGTACATTTCTTTTTAAATCTGCAAGTTCAATATGATCAAGTACATCACTGTAACTTGTGCTTAATGAGGATTTGCTAATTTAATTGTATCGAATTAAACCATTCGTAAACGAGAATAATTAGTTTTATTTAAAAGAAAAACAGTAAAATTTGACGTGCACGCAAACCGTGGGAGTTATAAAATAAATTTGGTTGTTACTTCGGACAAGTTCAGTCATTTGAATGAGAACATTTGCGTGACTTCGGTTGAAATTAACGAAAACGAATTTTTGGGACCGACTCTATGGTAAAAAAACTTCATAAGATCGGTAAAGTTAAAGCGGACTTTGGAACGAGCGCCATCTAATCGACGCATGCATTGGTGCGATGAACGAGCACCATCTTACGGCGTACTTCGTGATACTATTCCTCAGTTAGGCGAGCACCGCGGCCAGGGCTAACGACACCCTGTTATTAGGTAGTCACGAAACTGGTTTTAATGATTTTTAGAGACGTTATAATAATAAACTCGCTGTCGGCGCCGAAAAGGGAATATTTTAGTTAAGTTGTAGAGTTTCAGTGAGCTAATGATGGAACAACAAGAGCCAATGACAACAACTGCACATCGAATAATCGCATAATTACTTCTGAGAATATCTAAATGTTGTTAATAACATTTTCAGTGGATCTCGATAGTGAACGTTTCGTCCAATCCTTGTTTGTGACATTTATTTAATTTTTTCACCTACCCGAGTCCAGCGCGATTTCCACAATTGAAATTGATTACTCTTCATGTGCGTGTGCTGTGTTAGTTCCACGTCGAGGCCACGCCTTTATTTCATGTTCTCTCCCAGTATAGCAATATTGGGCATACAAATCTTTCTCCCTTTTTCGTTGCGGTTTTCATTTTGTCCATGATGTTATTCAGTTATCAAAATAAAAAGTGCCGCTTTCTAACGTTGACGTTTTTGGCTTTATTTTTCAAAAATCAACCCTGCTTAAACAGCTATTGATCGTCCGATGCATACAGTCAAGTGTGTGACTGAGACGGAACATAATCATCCATCTATTTCTTTCTATCGCTTTCCAGAATACGAGTGGGGAGTACTCGAAATTGTATACACTCCAAAATGTATGTAGTTTAGCGAGTGTTAAAAATAATACTTTGCAAATGTGTAAACCGACAGTCGGTCGAAATTTGGTGACGTTATATTAAGTTCCTCTCGTCTGATGGATTCACGGTTTTACGTGCTTTCTCACACTGACGTTCGGAGTATTTTTGTATTGAACTTGTGTCGAAGTTTCGTATGCAGCTATTCGTATACATCGTATTACGATGTATCAATTAGTTAACGTTAAACACATTTACAAACAATCGTGTCGTGTGTAAAGACAATGCAAGTAATGTAAACTTTCGTGCGGCCCTGAGAAGGGCCTTGAAATCTTTTCAACGGAAATAGTATAGAGCGGACGGTTTATTTGGAACTGGTGTACTTGGTTACGGCCTTTGTACCTTCACTGACGGCGTGCTTGGCCAGCTCGCCCGGCAGCAGCAGACGAACCGACGTCTGCACTTCTCGGCTGGTGATGGTGGAACGCTTGTTGTAGTGCGCCAGTCGGGACGCCTCGGCGGCGATGCGTTCGAAGATATCGTTCACAAAACTGTTCATGATGCTCATGGCCTTGCTCGAAATGCCGGTGTCCGGGTGGACCTGCTTCAGAACCTTGTAGATGTAGATGGCGTAGCTCTCCTTGCGCTTGTGTTTCCTCTTCTTCTTGTCGCCTTTGGTGATGTTCTTTTGCGCCTTACCGCCGGATTTTTTGGCCGCTTTGCCGCTAGTCTTCGGTGCCATAACTGATACGGAATTATCTCACTGACGCTTGCGAATGAATCGTCTGTATACGAAGAACAATTTCGACCGATACTAGTTGACTCGGGCCACTGATCGGCGGCGGTCGGTCGCAAAGGTACGCGAGCTCTCGACCAATCGTGAAAGGACGCGTACAGCGCTTATCGCCCCTTCCCCCGCCTCTCTTGTTGAGGAAGCGACGTCGCGTACAATGACCTGTGTATAATTCAATTCAGTCGGTTCACCAGATATTAACAATACCAAAGTTTAAATTTTCCTTCCAAACTCCAAAGCATCGTGCTTCACTTCGTAGAGAATATTGCAAGTGTTTTACCGTTTGTGCGTAGTTAAAGAGGCTGTCTTTATTATTTTTATACCAATAGAAAAGAAAAATTCGCGGAAGTCCGTTGTATATGGTTTTATCTAACCAAATGCGAATAGATTTGTATGTGTTCAATTTAAAATTTCGTCCTCGAAATGTATGGGGAGAAAACAAGAATAAATACCGGCGATTTGGATATCGCGTATTTTTTTGGAAATGGATTCTTATCTGTCACAATTTTAATCCAACCAGGGGTGAAAATCGATTATCGTTCGCGCGGCTACAAGAAGCCAAATCCCTCGAGGGGCTAGCAATCATTGCGAAGACGAAACGACCCACTTGCCAAAGATAAATATACGAACCTGTGTACGGACACAAGCTCAGCGACATTTCAATGTTGCTATATTCGTTCCGTCCAAAAGAGTATTTTCAGTTACAATGTCAGGTCCTTGAAGCGGCATAAAATCAGAGAATTGAAATAAAATGATATCTCGATGAAAATTAGTCGACCAACAATAATCTAAATAGGAAATAAATACAACGGAGTAATGCCAAATACTGCGCGTAAATAGCGTATCATAATGTGAAGAAATCTGTAAATAAGAAATATACGATGCATAATAAATGCTTTAATTAGTATGAAATGCGACACTAGACCCGATGTCTTGTTTACACATGTGAGTGGCGAATGTAGAGTAATCGATACTTTACGTAATTCGGAGCAATGAATGCTTTATGTCTATTCGCTGGACGCCTCTAATTTATAATCAATGAATATTTCTTCCCTTTTTATTAAAGGGGGTTGAAACAAGATATCACTGGGGTTGAGACATATTCTAATAAAACAGACCGATTGTCGGCCCTGAGAAGGGCCTTTTTTGTTTTCTTACTGTACGGGAACCTTTTGATGTTGTGCGGGATAAGTAAAAGTTTATGTCTTCTTTTCGGTCTTCTTGGGCAAAAGCACGGCCTGGATGTTGGGCAGCACGCCACCCTGTGCGATGGTCACACCGGACAGGAGTTTGTTGAGCTCTTCGTCGTTGCGGATCGCCAGCTGCAAGTGCCTAGGAATAATTCGGGTCTTTTTGTTGTCACGAGCAGCGTTGCCCGCCAACTCGAGCACCTCAGCGGCCAAGTACTCCATGACGGCGGCGAGGTAAACGGGAGCGCCGGCACCGACGCGTTCGGCGTAGTTTCCCTTCCGGAGCAGTCGGTGAATTCGACCCACGGGGAACTGTAGCCCTGCACGGTCCGAGCGGGACTTCGCCTTTCCCTTTACTTTACCTCCTTTGCCGCGACCAGACATTTTCGTGTATCAAAGTTGCGTAAAATACACACAGTTAACTGTTGCGACAGAATAGTTAAAAACGCACTTTTTAATACATTCGGCGAGAATGTGGCGGCCCAAGAGTACAAGTTCATACAACGCGAAGTAGAGATCCGCGTAAGCAACGTGTCTTCGTTTCTCTCCCCTCTCTATCTCACGTACCGCTAAGGTACTAGCGTACACAAGTGGTGATTTGTTTGGTACAGACGTCGTACTTAGCCAGTACCATTCGAAAGTCATACCGGGATTTGTGAAAATATTTCATGTCGATAGCAAAATATTCAAGACCATTACCATTGTCATTCACATTGAGAGAATATCAGTTCTTTGAAGAGACGGTTACGAAAAGAAAGGAGTTCGATGAAAAACAGAGTTTATTTTGGAGTTGATGAGAGGGCCGCCGCTCTTTTACGCTTTGTGATCGTGAAAATGTACGGTGTGCACATTTTGCAGCGAATTCGCTTAAATAAAATCAGTCAGTTCGGTGAAAGTCTTCACTCACTGCATATATTAATAATATAGATCGTTCTGTGAGGAACATCGTTTCAAAAAGCCTCTCTCATCCGGTGGCCAATATATAAATTTCGAGACACTCAAGTAGAACAAATTGTGTGGGCGTGTAACTTCGACGAATATATCGCCATTTTTATCGACCGCGTTTGCTGTCTTCAGAGCCGATTGAAATTCTGACTATTTCTATTGAAACATTTTACGCGGACGTTCGCGAATAGTGTTTGACAAACCCTAGCTCGCATCGAGTCATTAATGCCGCATCGTGTGACGGATACAGCTGTAAAATATACGCCCGTCTCTTTCATATTAAAGTTGCCTGGAATTGGTCAAAGCGAGGCCCCTCCTAGCTTACGAATAACACACCACACTAACTCCATAACGCAGGTTTTTAGATATTTCACGACCCCGCATAAGGTCCTGGGAGATTAAGTGTACTGTAAACTAGCGAGTGTTGGCGGCTTTACGCGTTGCATCGTCTGCGAAACCGATGCGACTGTTACAACGTCTCGTTATATGCGGCATGCACTTTTCGCTCATATTTATGCGTCGATCGAATCCAATTGAAAGGTTGAAGCGAGCCGGCTCCCACTTCCTCCCGTCCGCGACTTTGACAAGCCAGAGCGACAAGCGTAATTATTAAGCGGTATTAGGAAAGACAGAGGTTATTTTGGAAATGATAACTTTGTGCGTTCAGTTGCAGCGTTCCTTTGAAATATCTACACGTAACACGTACAGCTTTTAGTGCACGAGTCTTCATACGTTTGAACTCGTAAATTATAGAACATCTATAGCCTCAACTTTATATTTTCGCTTGAAAACAATTCGTGTCAACTGGATTTTAATAGGTTAATCAGACGATCCATCAGATTTTATGTCACAACCCCGATATACACAGAAGGTCAAATCGAAATCCCACGCTTAAATTAATTCGCGATTTTAACTTCCATAGCAACGCGTTTCCACTTACGCATGCGGCGACGACGTACATCGTGACGCATTATACAGCTGATTAGGATTTATCTTGTCGCTTGACATTGCAGACGTTCACCTCGGACATGGTGAAGCATGTGGTCGTTACATGCTAAATGAATCATCGCCATTCATGTTATATACTCAGACTGCATACCTTCAAATTTTATCACGCACGTTATGTTACATCGGGACAAACCAAATAATAAAAAACACTTATGGCGGCCCTCAAAAGGGCCTCGTTTCGTATGTTTGACGAAATCGACGGAGCGCAGACGGTTTACTTGGAGCTTGTGTATTTGGTGACGGCCTTCGTGCCCTCGCTGACGGCATGCTTGGCCAGCTCGCCCGGCAACAGCAGACGGACGGAGGTCTGAACCTCCCGGCTTGTGATGGTCGAGCGCTTGTTGTAATGCGCCAACCGCGACGCCTCCGCGGCGATGCGTTCGAAGATGTCGTTCACGAAACTGTTCATGATGCTCATGGCCTTGCTCGAGATGCCGGTGTCGGGATGGACCTGCTTCAGTACCTTGTAGATGTAGATGGCGTAGCTCTCTTTGCGCTTACGCTTCCTTTTCTTCTTGTCGTTCTTGGTTATATTCTTTGGAGCCTTGCCGGACTTTTTGGCCGCTTTGCCGCTAATTTTAGGAGCCATGACTTATTGATTTAATAGCTACGTTAATAAAATTACGGAGAGTAATTGTCTAACGGCGAAGACACTCTTCGACCGATACTAGGCGGTTCAGAGCGCGGCACGGCGACAAGCGAATACGTGAGTACGCCAGTTGCTGACCAATCGCGACACGGCATGCGTGGTCTCCGCCGATATCTCCCCCCACTCCCTCTCCTCGTATATTATGAAATTTGACCCGTTCCGAATTTCTACCCATCCTGATATATACTCGATAATATATTTAACAGTTTGCGAAACATTGTTAGAACCATCGACCATTTCTGACATAATATCACAGGTTCTGATTACAATAGTAACATCGCTGGATATTTTCTGATTATGTTCCATGTCCTCGTCAAATCTGTATCTAGATGATGTATTGTTTATGGATTTGGCAGAAGATGAACAATTTAAAATAAAGAAATTATTTAAAGGTATTGGAAAATTTCTTTCCTAATTGGTATTGAATGAAGTTCTCAGTTTCAAGCGATTTAGTACTTTCTTGTAAATATTTTTAACTTGACGTGCGTTGGGGTTGTTGTGCAGTCACTCCGCTGTCAAATGGTGCCAGAGAGTAACTCTATGTGGTCTTGGCTGAGACAATAAGTGGCAGTGTGTTCTAACTTTTTAGTAAAATTTTTTGTATAATGTTTTCAAACTTTCAATACAAATAAGTAGACCCAAAAACTCGGTCTTCTTTCTCGACTCTAAAACAATTAATATTAACCACACAAACCTATATATCTATAATTTTGTATACTGTGATAATTTTAATACAGATTATATATCAATAGAAATTTTATAAATTTAAAAGAAATACGATCTCCAAAAAAATACTACGGAAAATATTAAAAGAAGTTCCACACAATAATAAATATAAATTCAAAGTTAATACAGCCTTGTACGATGCTCCGGTTAGAACGAGACGCAACTATAACTGTGGAATTATTTCGCATAGCGCCTTCTCTCTTACATTTTGTTTAATATATTGCATTTTTGTCGTCGATTTTTGTGTGCCCATAACTATCTGAATATGAATATTTTATTATAATTGTAAAAATAGAAAATATATAATTGTTACGTACTTCAATTTATATAAGTGTTTGGAAAGTCCTTCCTTTTTTGTGAATTTGAGACCGACTTTTGCATTTTTTCAATACGTAGGCCGGCATATTCGTATAATGTTCGCACGTGTTAACATCAAGCTTGTCGTCAAGAGAGTGAGCGCAAAAGTGTGTCGTCTTTCAAAAGTGTAGTCATTGGACGACAGGGTTTTAACGCCGTATGACCTGTCCTAATTACATCGACGCCCGCTTTATTTCGTCCGTGTCTTCGAGTTACTTCGACAGTAATTATTTCAAAGAAATAGCAAACGAATGTGCCGTTAAGATAAAACGTATGCAGACGTAAATGACTGAAGAGTCTTGCTGTAGCTCGTTCTCATGTTTACACATTTTATAAAACGATCCTTAACTTTCTACCTGTTGACGTTTAGTTTTAAAACCATTAAATACATGCATCCCGTTCCTCGTACGAAGCAGAGTTTATTTGCTGCAGATACGAGCGAACCGGCATATATAATTGCTGAAGGGTATCAACGCAAGTCGAATGCGCAAATTTATATAGTCACAGCCTAAAGATAACTCATTTCAATTTAACTCTTAGGACGCCACGAGAAACTTTAGGACCTCGAGCGAGACTTATTCAAAACAACGGAGAACAATATGCGGCCCTGAGAAGGGCCTTTTCGTTAAGCGTGCGGTCGTCGGGGGGTATAGTAAACTGAATTAAGCGCGCTCGCCTCTGATGCGACGCGCCAACTGGATGTCCTTGGGCATGATGGTGACGCGTTTGGCGTGAATGGCGCACAAATTGGTGTCCTCGAAGAGACCCACGAGATACGCCTCGCTCGCTTCTTGCAAGGCCATCACTGCCGAGCTCTGGAAGCGGAGGTCGGTCTTAAAGTCCTGAGCGATCTCGCGCACCAGGCGCTGGAATGGCAGCTTGCGAATGAGAAGCTCGGTACTCTTCTGGTAGCGACGAATCTCGCGAAGGGCCACGGTGCCGGGCCGGTAACGATGCGGCTTCTTCACTCCGCCGGTGGCCGGTGCGCTCTTGCGAGCCGCCTTAGTGGCGAGCTGCTTGCGCGGCGCCTTGCCTCCGGTCGACTTGCGGGCAGTCTGCTTCGTGCGGGCCATTACAGAATTTTAATAATTTCTGTCTCTTCGTGCGTACAGGCCGGAACCTTTATATACGTTCGGGAGCGATACGAGTGGGGACGGAGAAAAAATTTCGCTTTCATGGGTAAAGCAGTTATCGAAAATAGAGTCGTCTCGCTCGCACGATATATTCACCCGCTCGTATCGCATCACTGAAATGAAAAGTTTTCGAAAGATATTCAATAAATTCGGTCTACACAGTCTGTTACTGGATATACATTTTTTGTACACCGCGAATTTACAATTTAGAATTTCTCTGTAGTTATCCAAGCGCCGGTATCGCACCCCCCATGTGCAGTTAACTAGGACCGGCTTCGGTTACCGATAGGGAAGTCTTAAGCAAGCTTAAGAGACGAATCAAGACAGCGAATAAGAGAAACACGCGGGGCAGAACGTACGTTTAAAATTCTGTATGCTAAGCCTTTTCGAATTTATGTAGAGACGGACTCTACGTTTGACTCGGTAGAAGCAGCGCGCGTGTGCGAGTGAGACGCATAGAGCGTCAACATTCGTCTCGAAGTTATCTAGGCAGGGGCGAAGTCTCTATAAATAGAGCCGATTTATGCCCACCGAACTAGCACAGTCGTTCCGAGTCTCGGACGTTGAACATTTTTTGTTTCTTTTCAAGCGAGACTTGCGTATTCACAACGATGACCGGTCGCGGCAAGGGAGGTAAGGGACTGGGTAAAGGTGGCGCCAAGCGGCACAGGAAGGTGCTGCGCGACAACATCCAGGGCATCACCAAGCCCGCTATCCGCCGTCTGGCACGCAGAGGCGGAGTGAAGCGAATCTCCGGGTTGATCTACGAGGAGACGCGAGGCGTACTGAAGGTCTTCCTCGAGAATGTCATCCGTGACGCCGTCACCTACACGGAACACGCGAAGCGCAAAACCGTCACCGCCATGGACGTCGTGTACGCGCTGAAACGACAGGGTCGCACGCTCTACGGCTTCGGAGGTTAAACGTTACGACGGAATATTGCACACGATCACTACGCCACATATACTCTACTACTACCGTTCACAAGGCCCTTTTCAGGGCCGCCTATTCGTTACTCTATTCTTTGCGTTGTCTTTCGCACCTTTTCGCTGTTACGTAGAGAGATTTCTTTAATATAATTATCGATGCAGAAGGATACCTAGTACGCGCGCTTCCATTGCCCGTGTAATGACCTCGAACGTACCAGTCAGTTGGGACAATAAAGCCAAACAAGACTTCGTTACCTTCACCGCAAGCGTACAATCTATTTTGGAACTCAATTGAACTTTGAAAATATGACTGAAAACGGTTAGTCTTATGTATCGTGAACACACTTTGTTGCTTTTTTAGTAAGGAAACTGCCCGATGAATGAATAAAATTTCGTGAGTGTATTCGAGTTTAAATTTGCAGTCTACGAGACACCTTTGATGATTTAATAGTCATCGGTTTGAATGTCGCAATTTAACTGGCAAACGAGTCCGCGGTCGATTGTCGTACGGAATAAATACGCCTACATTTAAAAAAAAACTTAAGTTTTTATTTCCATAATTCTTTAAACACGTGCATTCGACAAGTGCAAGAAATGTAACTTCTTGTAGGTACATTCGCCGTATACTTAACTGGTGCAGAAGAGATAATAATGAGGCTCCACGTAGTCCGATCGCCAAGGACAGTCCGATCATTAAGCGAGCACGAAATATATTCATTACGACATTCTCCATTATACGTTACGTTTATTTCTCTTTTACCTCGTTCCCAATCAATTTCCCTCCGTTCATGCTAACTTTGACTTAAAATGACGCACCGGTGATATTCAGTCGCGACGATTCGGATACCTTCTTCGGCGAATTGCTTATTACGCGTAATCGACGAAGGTGTCGACAGCCCTTATCGGCAGGCTGTAGGTTCGTCGTCGGCGGTCGCTTGCAGCGGCGGTGGAGCGACCAAGGGATGCCCCATTCAACTCGTTTGCGAAGACTGTTTTATGACGGAGCTGTTCGCCCGAATCCTGCGTCGAAACGATTCAGTCTATCGAAATTCCGGCTGTACGGATGCGAAACACAACGTTATTGGAACTAATAAAAATTCAATTCTGGTCGTCAGCGATGCGACAAATTGAGAAAATTGAAATTTTGTCGATTACTTCGAGTCTCGGGGCAACGTTAAGGCAGTTTAGACCTCTGTTTTCGTCTGGGGGAAAGTCATACGGTCCATGCACGGACGAAAAAGCGTTGTGTCAGTCGCGTGGTTTCCCACGATCGTATCAGCGTTACTTTAAATTTGCAATAACGGTGCGAAAATAAAAGAAAACCGTAGGAGTGATAGTTTAAAGATACAACATTTTCACCGTAAAATGCAAAAACGTCGATGCGTTCTCTGTGTCGTCCATCTCCGAGCAACGGACCCCAATATACCGGTCGAGTCAATACGCTATCACGCACTCGCAATTACTACACTCGCTGGTCTGTGTTTGTAAAGACACTGCAATCTCTTATCAGTTTTATTCGTTTGTCGTATCGTATCCTCGCTGAGCACAATATGGCCGACACCGCGGTAGCTAGCGACGCTCCTGCGTCCGCAACCCCCGCTAAGAAAACGAAGACGTCGGCGGCCGCCAAGAAATCTAAGACTACGAAGCCCATGCACCCAAAGACTTCAGAGATGGTCAACAACGCCATCAAGGATCTGAAGGAACGAAACGGCTCGTCGCTTCAAGCCATCAAGAAGTATGTTGCCGCCCAGTATAAGGTGGATGCCGAGAAGCTGGCTCCTTTTATTAGGAAGTACCTGAAGAGCGCTGTCGAGTCGGGTGCTCTCGTTCAGACGAAGGGAAAAGGCGCGTCGGGCTCCTTCAAACTCGAGGCAAAGGGAGCCGCCAAGAAACCTACGGCGAGCAAAGCCTCCAAGCCGGTCAAAGCCAAAGTTGCGCCCAAGAAGAAGCCAAAGACCGCTGCCAAACCTGCCGCCAAGAAATCCGCATCTCCTAAGAAAGCCGCGCCTGCAAAGAAGACAAAGCCTGCCGTGACAAAGTCTCCTAAGGCTAAGAAATCTGCCAAGCCGCCTACGAAGAAACCTAAAGCGCCCAAGGCGAAGGCCGCGCCGAAAGCGAAGAGTTCCGCTAAGAAGGCAGCCCCCAAGAAGTGAGACCCTATTCCGACGGTGATCCGCGCAGAAACAGACTCTCGGCGAGCGCTACTAGCTGCTAGCTAGCGTTGTGTACGTGCCTCCCTGACCAACCATCCAAACCAACCTGACATTGAAGCCCTTTTCAGGGCTGCCACACAAGTTTCTATTATTCGAATGTCTTATATTTTTTCTCTGTGCGTATGTACGGCGATACGTTTTTATATTGTTTTAAAACATTATTAACCGAACGTGCGTCATGTCGAAGAATAAATGTCGGACTTTCTAAAAATACCGTTATTTTGATACATTGGTTCAGTGCGGACTAACGTTTACGAAATGTCGGCCGTTAGTGTGATAAATACATCGCCTTCTAACAAATAAAAAGCATTATTCGGAATATTGTTAACGATTTAAAACGCGAGATAAGAAATCATGGACCCGCCCCTGGTAGAATCAGTTTTAGCGACTTTCAATATTGAATTTAGCGACTCGGATTTATTAGAGTCGGCAACATTGCTTGTACCGCATTATGTTATGGCACCGGTCCCGCAAATTCGCACTTTGTTCCCCGCCACGACATTCGACATACGGCCGACGACACAGCTGTCGTTTAAATTTGTACGCATGACGCTGCAGCCATCTGTGAACACTTCATGTATCGGGAGCAACCGACAACACCATCGCAGTCGAGGAAACGAAATCGCTTCTCGTTTCGACAGATCAGCAAGGTCGTCTCCGTGTCGTATGCGGGGTCGATGTTGAGAAGCTTTCCCCTTTCGCCGTGGAGTTTTTCAAAATTTGCTTCGCCTAAGGCTGCAACTGTGAAGAAAATTAAACTGGCGACGAACCAAGCTCAACGAGTTTGCCCAGGGCCATAGAATACAGAAAATACGAAGGCGTCCCCGAAATGTGACGAACGTCTCTCTCTGAAAATACCGCCGACACGGACGCCGGACGACGGGCAGCGCGTATACTAAACAAAAACAAATCCGACGGTCAATCTACGCACATAAAAAGCTCTTCCACACGAGTCTGCGTCGATTTATCTCACTTCACTTAATTACAATGCCTCGCTTTGTTTTCTCTCTTTACAGTTGAAGTTTTTTCTTTCGTAACAGTTTCTGCGTCCGATCACAACCTCCATCTGGCGGTGGACGAGCGTATGACGCGTTCGCGTTCAAAGCCAGTTGTTTAATTCTGTACTGGCTCAGAGCACATAATGACACAGAGCGTCAACTGCCACACTAGATAAGTTGCCACCGTAAATCACGCCAGTACAGCGACGGCGCTGAGTAATGGCGCTACGTAAATGCTTCGTTATGTTCGTTTCTCAGAAATAACACTAGATGGAGTTAATTTCTCAACGACGACGCCGCGAGGCAAGTCGGTTTTCTTAGTCGCGTTTGTGTTGCCCTATATGTACCAATATATTAATTAGATATGTTGATACTAATTTCGAGCTCACAAAACTAAAGTTAGGAATGCGAGTTTAGAAAAATGTGAGCGTCGTTTGTTGGAATCAAATTTTGTACACTTTACAGAATTGGGGCCACTATCATAGTGCCCGTCTAAATTATTTACTGAGATAGTACTTGGTGTGTATCTACATTTTATACTTAAAATGAAGCAACGCAACTGTTTGTATACTGTTTACTATGAGCTTGTAGTGTTGTTACATTACACTTGACGTAACATTGACTTTATATTAGGTTAAATAAAACAAAGGAGAATAACAGTACGAACTTTAATTATTTCTTTTCGAAGAGATTGGTCCGCATTTATTTTTGAAGTTTTACAATAATCATATATTTTAATTATATTAAATTTTTCGGAAGTAAAAATTCGGTGTGTTCTTTATAGACTGTCACTTGTTTGTTTTTTGTTATTATATTTAAAATAAGTTTCTTTTAACATTAAGTTTGCATTTTAAATGTTCATCAGCATCGCAATAAACAGTTAATGCGTCCTTAACAGTCGCATAGAGCATTTCACTTTGTGCTTTCAGTGGACGTTCTTTGTTCTACAATGTTTATTTGATATCAACATTTGCTTTTTATCATTAACAATTTCATCATATTTAAAGAATTGTTCATTACACTCTCGGCAAAATAGGCGATTGAACAATCTTCTAGGATGCTTTGGGTCACTTCAGGGTCACCGGTTCTTCCTGCAGTTGAGTTGGGTAAATTAGCTGTCTATGTTGATGGTGCATCCAGTGGGTACGCCGGGGACGATTCAGCAATTCTAAGAAATGTCGGTTCTTGTATTAGATCCATTGGAAATTGTGCATCTGATCTACCCATCTAATCCAAAATAAATTTATCCTGGTCCTCCACGCAATTTCCTGCATTCATGGATATTAATGAATTTAATAAACGGGTTCGGAACGTAGATCTCATTTGTTTAGCGGCTGGGTTTCTGTCGAATCCTGTACAGACCAAATAAATTTTCTGCGTTATCTTGATCAAGTCTGCACGTCATTATAAACTTAATTCCGTTGTTATTCTCCTCTGCAAACAGTTTTACTGTCACTCCGACTGACATCTTCATTTCTGTTAAACTTGAAGGTACTGTTTTCGATTACACGATATTTACACGATTAATTAAAGTCTGCGAACAGCATCGTTTTTGACATGGCGCGTTGGTGTAGATTTTTTTGTTTTGAGCTTCTGATTTCGAGGGCATCAAAAAAGTTATTAATTTTTTTCTATAAATTTTGCGGTTTGTGAAGCGGCAACCAAGCGGCTGAAAACTTGCGGAGCCAACTTCACGTTCATTTTATTAACGCGTTTGGGCTTAGTGCGCCTGTGTTGTTTTTTACGCCTTTACTTTTACTACTTCGGTCAATATGTTAAAGACCAATTATATCTATCAAGCATATGAAATTATGTATCGACAAATTGTTCTTAAAATATTTAATAATATCATCTGGAATACAAAACGGGACATCCGGAGTTCCCCTAATTGTATTAAAGCATTCACATTTGTTGTTCTCTGATCACACACAACTGCCTTTGGTAGTGGTTCCGAATTAAAGTTTTTCGTAGGACCCTTATTATTGTGCGTTTTACATTTTCTGTCTTAACGTTTCTTCGTGTCAAAAAACAAGCAAGAATCTTCCAATTTTGGTACGGCCCTCTTGCCAAAAACCAAAGCAGTTTTGGCTAGCTTATATTTTCTTAGACCTTTTTCTAAATCTTCAAAACCTGCCATTAAATCAAATTTTTAATTGTATTCCAAACATGTGATTATGGGTATTTCGTCAAAACAAATTTTATAAGTTTTTCCTTGGTCTCTAGCATACTCAAATATTATTCTCGAAACTCACTTTTGGGAGCCCCAGAAAGCAGTTTCCTTTTTCAGCCATATGTTTATGGAACTAGTAGCTGCTAATACAGTTTTTGCCTGTATATAGAAGGAGACTTGTAGAACGAGGCAAGGTCAAGATTCTTTTCAGCAGTCGCCCATTTATTAGTATCTCTTTTAAATGCATTTTTGTCAGAGTTTCAGATGTTTCACTTTTCAAAGGGATTTTTTCAATATTAATTATGCCTATTAATTTCTTTTTTTAAATTTTTTTGAAGAAATCGTGTCGCTTTTAATATGCAAACAAATGACGCGTATGCTATCTGTCGCGAATGCAAGGTTACTTTTATAGTTAAATCCTATAAAAATATCTGGATGGCATCAAATGGAAAATACATTAAATACGTGTTTTACACATCCCATTTGGAAAAACATTAATAAATTAACCGAAATAATTTATTTTCGTAAAATAGAGCACTTTGGAAATTGATATAATCGACTTTTTATTGAGATCGATCTCACAATCAGTCATTTGGACTGTAGCGCCATCTAGCGGTGCTAAATCCGTACTAAATCTAAAATGTATGGGGCTGACCAGAAACGGTATTGGTTTCTCGAATAGCATGAAGGGAAATCGATCGTTGAACTTTTTCTTTTTAATTTTTTTAATGGTAATTGACACAAGCGGCTCGTTAGTTTCTTCCCAACGAGGGTCACATGTGTATCCTACACACGCGTCATAATATATCCGCAAACGTGTCTGCTCCCGTGATAGTTTTTCTTCTATTTCCACACGCATGCGTCCCACGTTACCTGAACGATTATGCTTGGGTTTTGCAAAAGTTCTTAGAATCCACTTACGGGTACGTCACTTAAAAGACGGGATGTGTTTCCTAAATTGTTTGCATCATTTCGAAAGTAACGTGCGTCGTGCGAGTTGTTTGTTATTCGACACTTTCAAATTAAAAAAAAATGAATATACGCACGTACAGGTACGTAGTGCACGTGGTTGTTAAATTTTCAAGCTGTTGGTACATAAAGTCCCTTTTCCACATTTAAACTTTTCCGGGCTTCTGTATAATTGTTTTGAAGTAAATTAAACAAAAATAAACACATTTTCAGTTGACTCTCGTACCGAAGTTCTTTTACGAGTGTTACTTCATAAACATTCTGTTTTGTGTGCGTGTGTGGTATTTGCACGAACACAAACATGCGCAATGGCGCTGTTCCGTCAAATACCAACGTAACTTAGTCACGCAATACGTTTAATACTCGGATACATTAAATGAAAAATCACCTTTACGTATATTGAATAAAAAGCGGACAGATATGCGTTATATAGAGATTTCTTGCATTTTTTTTTAAATCCATTTCTTAACAAGTTTTGTCGTGTGCGGCGCTCATATAACGAACCAAAACATAGTTTAAAGTAGGTCTTTTTTCTAATAAAACAAGAAAAATGAAACTCATTTCGCTTTCACAGTGGGTGATCGAATGTATCATTCTAAAATCGTTTATCCTTTTAAAAGATAATTTATTATGCGACGAGTTTAATATAGATGTATGTGTACATACGGGGCGATATAAATATCTCACGTTATTTAGAAGTTGTGCCGCTCAAACTTTCAAATCGGGTATAAAGCCTTAGCGTATTTATAATATATATTTTTCTGGCTAAAGTATAAAACATTAAAACTAATCGATTGACACATTTTAATTTAATTTGTTCTAAGCACAAACAATATCAGAAGGAATGCACTTCACAGCGGCTATCCGTTTGTCTTATTTCCAATTCGATATTGGAAATTGTTATTGTTGCGAAAATGTGTTTGTTTCCAATTATCAATTTACATTTAAAAAAGTCATAAATTACAAATTTATTAACGAATTTTCGAGGTTGGTAAAATTAAATATTTTTGTTAACATTAAGTGAGATGACGTCATCGTTTTAACATTTTCAAGGTTTTTATTAATCACTTTTATTTAATTTTTTCTCTCATTATCGCTACTCACATTTGTGTATCTGTTAAATATATAGAATCTAATTACGAATTTAAAGTGAAATGAGTGAAAAAAAAATTGCAATACAAAAAATAATGGAATCCAATAAATTTTTCATAATAATGAAATAATCACGACCGAGATAATTTTTTTAAAATACGTAATTTTTTTTCTATATTCTTTCTACAAAAAATCAGTGAAATAATATATATACATATATATAAAATAAATATATATATATTCGTCAGATTCTTTGGTATATTATTTTATTCTAAAAGTGCCAAAGGAGCCATATTTACTTGCCTATGAGAAAGTGTGGCCATATAAACAGTACGTAAATGTTTAAAAATTCAAAAGAAAATTGTTACAAAAGAATAAAAATACTTGTCTTCTCACCTTGGACATGGAAAGTCAGACCAACACATTCTTTGTGCACATTTCTTTTACATTGAAGACAAATCCTCATGTCAGCCGCCTTATCTTTTGGGTATAAGGAACAATACCAGAATTGTTTAATGGTTCTGATCACAGATTTATAATATTAAGAAGCAGATGACACATAAATAATTGGACAAAATCTAGCGAAAACCATATAGACTGATATATTTTCATTTCTTTCTCTTCGTCGCTAGTTGCAATAGTTCGAGCGAGATGGCATTTGTTTCATATCTTTTCGTAACTCGAAACTGTCACCGCGCTCTAATTTTCCAAGTAACCAGGCGGCCATATTGTTCAATAATCACTTTTTGAACCATCCTCACCTTCTCCTTTCAGTCTTATTAATCTGGAATTCTTTACAGAAACATTTGAGCCTGAATCATATACCTCAAATGTCTAATTGTCCATTCAATAATAGTTTCACTTCAATTAATGGTGTTATTATTAGTTTTTCTATCATTGTTTTTTAGTTCAATATCAAACACTGAATTGTTAAAGGCTCTACTACTGCTTCTCTTCTGCTTATATTCTTCTTTCTGTTTGAACCAGCACTTTTCTTCAGGATGAAAGCCTTACAAAAATACCTTAATTTTCACAAGTCGTACATGGTTTCATTTTATCAGTATTTCCTTTACAGTCATTTGTATTTTTTATTCTCACTGAAGTTCTTTTTGCTCGCCATGTGTGCCATGCTTTCCAATTTCATTGTAGAGGCTTGCAGTTGATTTTACGGTTTCTTTATTTATTTTATCCATTACGTAATCTGGTAATCCCATTACAATAAGATTTATCATTGTTTGGGTGTCGATGTGTTTGTTGGCCTCTAACAACAGTCTTTCCTTTTAGTGACATGTTCCAGTAACGAGCCAGTTTGAAATCTAAATGTAAATGCATATTTGACTTGGGACCAAACTTTATTTCCATATGTTTCACAAAAGTTATCCTTCCATGCTGACCACTCCGAATTCACTGTAGGCTATATTAACATACTGCTGTACCGATCTAAGCAATGTTTTTCTAGAAAATATTTTAAAATCTCAATTATATCTTCATTTTGTAGAATCTCTAATCTTCCACATTCTCTCTCAAATTCACTAATCCATTGGTCAGCATTCGATGTATTATTTGAAAACTTCTCTATAAAAAACCTTTCAGCCGTTTTTCCTAGATTTTTATTTTCTAGCATAGCACTATTAATGTTTTTGTGTAAGGGCACTATCGTTTCTGTAATCTCATCTAAATACTGGACACCAAACTGTAAATTTTCACCTTCATCTAGATATATTTTCCTCAAGTCCGTGTTTAGAAGAATCCATACTGAACGTGTTTGGTGTCTTTTTATGAGATAATTTCTGATTTTCGTAAATACGTCTGATGTCATACTGGCAGTGTGGTCACTTGCCAGATTTAAATCATCTGGGATATCAAAAACACGTCCGTCGGGCGTCTAAGTAGAGGTTAATGCAAATCACATTTGTTTTTCTGTCCGTTGATCCCAGTACTACAAATTTAAAGCGTAGTCTTTCCATTAGATTCCAAGACAATTTCTTCGAAACAAATGCACTTTAGAACCAGGACCATTTCGAGAATTTTTTTGAAATCATACTAATATACTAAGAAAGAAAGACTAATCATACTAAGAATATACATTAAATCGGCAGATTTAAATCTGCATCTGATGATTATTCATTATAAAAAAATAATTTAAAAAAAACATACTCACCAGAAATATGTCGAAACCCCCCAGCGGGTTGGCTGGGTTGGGCTTAATTTAAATAATCAAAAATAAATATGATCAAAACTAAACTTTTAATTAGTAATAAAATTAACAATAAAATGACAAAAATAGTAAGTGAATTTAAAATATATTTAAAATACAGGCAACTTCAAGGTGAAATGAATGCCACAAAATATCCAAAAAATATATATGCCATAATCAAATAGACTTTATTTTTTCCTGAATGTGAATGACATTTACTTGAGATAGCTCTAAATATATTGAAAATGTCCAAGAAAAATATTTTAATTAATATTGTATTGTAACAATATTAATTAAAATATAAAGAGGTTCATGCGCGTAATACTTTTTAAATTTTACGGTGAAACGCAAGGTGTTCACAAAATTTTAGAGCAATAAATACATTTTATCCAAAATTCAAGTATCCGTCGCTCTGACTTTGAAAATTGATAGTACCGTGAGACATTATAGTGTATTCCTATAAAAATACAATTCCTCGCCCGTAATAATTGCGAGACTTTACAAAACTGTGACAACTTATCGCGTTCGCAGGGTTTCAGAACGGTCAATATTTCTTTGCCCCTGTTTAAACGGCCATCATTCCGACTTCGACAATTGACGCGGTTTTGTTACAGGTTAAAAAATATCCCTATGCAATCACCAGCATTTATATCAGCATGAGGTTTGTGAAATTTCGAATGAGATTTTAGCGGTGTTTGCTGGGTTTCAGTTCAGTCGATATTTAATCTTTTTCTATAGTTTAAACGGCCGCTGTTCTCACTTGGCTAACTGCCGTTAACTTACCATACATCATGTTGTATCTACAAAAATAGCAATAATGGGAAAGTAACACGGACCCTGAAATCAATGGACCCATCCAGCAAACCAAACTTTTAAGGGGGCAGAAAATTATTACGCCGACTGTACCGCTGGCGCTCAATAAAAATGTTGGAACGTGAACCTGGGAAGTTTGAAAGTTTATTTATATAATTCATTTCAGTCAACCACAACGACGTATAATTATAAAAATACGTAAAATAGTTACGCAAAACGATACGTTGGTTTTTGTGGAAGTCGATCATTTTTATTTCATATTTATATGGCCGTCCCGTTTAATTTTGATTATCATAATTATAGTTGTATGACATACTTAAGATATTTTTCTGAAGCATCTAGCTTCAAGCGCGTAAGACTTGTGAGATGTTTAAACAAATCGGAGGCGTCCGCTGGGTTTCGGTCATGTGAATAATATTTATTCTATACTTACACATCCGTCGCTCTGAATTTAATCATTGTAATACGACACACGAAGGAACCCGTCCGAAAAATTACCAGCATCTAACTTCGTACGTATGAGCCACGTGAGATTTTATATCAAACCGAAAATATTGCAAATTAGGTAAAGTTAATATATATATAACATCATTGTATGTTAGTGATAGTTGTCAAAGTGATATTACAAAAATATTTTTTTCAGTTCCCGTCAATTCTTGAGACATGGCAGATGACAAAAAAAATTGGCCGGAGCACAATTTTGTAAGAGAAAATTAGAGAAACAATTATCGTTAGCAAAGTAAGCAGACTCGTTCAAGAAGTATCTTCGTCCAAATCTTCAAAAACCGCAACCACCAGGCAACAATACAAATGATGATATGAGAGAAGACATAAACAATCCCACAACAGAAAGCTGTACGACAGAAAGTACCGCTTTATTTTCAGCAAAAGAAAATATTCCACAACACAGTGAAAGAAGTAAAGAACCAGAACCAGGCAAAAGTACAAATGATGATATGAGAGAAGACACAAATAATCCCCCCACAGAAAGTTGTATGACAGAAAATCCCGGTTTATTTTCAGCAAAAGAAAATATTCCACATCATAGAGAAAGAAATAAAGATCAAGAGTTTGAAAAACAGATCATAGAAATTGTTACCGGTCCCATTTTAAACTTCTGTGACCCTGCAACGTGGATGTCTCTACTGATCATCTGCGGCAAATCCTCGACAAATACGGGCCAGATCAAGGGGAAAATATCAACTTCCCATTAGATAACCAGCGAAGAACGTTTTCTACAGTGCACTATAAGAGAAAACTAGTTAATGGTGAACGTGTGCCTCGTTCATGGCTGCAATATTCGGTTTCAAAGTATGTAGTATTCTGTTTCTGTTGTAAGCTATTTTCCACAGACAAAAAATCCGCTCTATGCAACAAAGGTGCGAATGACTGGACGAATATATCATCATTATTATCAAATCACGAGAAAAGTAGCAGCCATTTAGCAAACTACCAACAGTGGAAAGAGGTAGCAAACAATCGATGAGGGAACTTTACGTTTGATAAGGGACGAGGAAAAATACTGGCAACAGATTCTTGAAAGATTAATTGCTTTAGTGAGAGTTCTAGGAAGCCAAAACTTACCTTTTCGTGGAACGCATGATAAACTATTTGCTCCTGGCAATGGAAACTTTTTAAAAATGGTTGAATATCTAGCTTTATTTGACCCTATAATGCATAAACATCTTAAAAAAGCATATAACAAAGATATTCATATTCATTACCTCGGAAAAAATATCCTAAATATTATTAATTAATTAACTCAGCTAAATATTATTCAATAATTCTAGATTGTACACCATGTAAGTCATGGTGAACAAATGACCATCATCGTTCGAATTGTCAAATTGATTACTGATGAACGTAAATGTGAAATCAAAGAATATTTTATAGGATTTGTCCCTCTTTCAGACACCACCGGTGCTGGCGTAACTGAAAAAATTCTTGATCAGTTAAACGGGATGTCTCTCCCATTTGAAAATTTACGTGGGCAAGGGTTTGACAACGGAGGTAACATGAAAGGTAAGCACAGTGTTCAAAAAAGGATTTTAGATATAAATCCACATGCTTTTTTTGTACCCTGTAGTTCACACACGCTAAATTTTGTCGTGAATGATGCTGCTAAATGTTGTCTGGCAGCGACATCCTTTTTCAATTTGGTCGAAAAAATATTTGTATATTTTTCTGCCTCAAACCACCATTGGGAAATCCTATTGCGTCATGTGCCTAGTTTGACACTGAAACCACTGAGCGATACAAGATGAAAGTAGGATGGATGCATTGCTTCCATTACGTTACCGACTAGCTGATGTGCATGATGCGCTCATGCACATTCATGAAGATCATACTCTGATTGGTTCATCTGGAAATCAAACGCGAATTGAGGCTCAGTCTATTGCTAAAAAAAAGTGGATTTCAATTTTATCGCTTCTCTCGTTGTGTGGTACAATAATTTGTTCGAAATCAATTTGACTACCAAACTTCTTCAATCACAGGTATCTGATCTTAACGCAGTTACAAATGCTCTCCTAAAAACAAAAACCTTTCTTGAAAGCTAGTACAAGTGATTTGGGATTCGAAAAAATGCTGGTAGAAGCTAAAGAAATTTCAGAAGAAGTAAACATTGACGCATCCTTTGCATCAGAAATGAAGCCAGTCCGCTTAAGAAAAAAGAAAGGACAGTTACGAAGGGGAAGATGAGCCCGTATGTGATGCGAAAGACCAGTTTAAAATAACTTTTTATTTTACTGTGGTGGATATCGCAATCAATTCAATCGATGAGAGATTTAATCAGATAAAAAACATTGTCATGTTTTTGGATTTCACTACAACGTTCATGAAATGCAGAATAAAACTTCCAAAGCTGTTCTGGAACACTGTGTGAAGTTGGAAGAATCTCTTAGTCATGGAAACTCTAAGGATGTTGATGCAACTGAGTTAGTTATGCAGTGAATTACAAGCTATTGCAAGAGTACCAAATGACACTGCGTCACTAGACGTTTTAAATTATATTTGTGAAAATGGGCTACTAGATAGTGTACCTAATTTAGTAACAGCAATAAGAGTATTGCTCACACTTCCCGTGTCTGTAGCCAGTGGTGAGTGCAGTTTTTCTAAACTAAAACTAATTAAAACATACCTGCGCTCCACAATGACTCAGGAAAGACTTGTGGGGTTGTCGATGTTATCTATAGAACAAGTAATAGCTGAAATAATCGGTTCAAAAGAAATCGTTTCCACCGTTGCAAAAGTGAAGGCAAGGAAAATAAAACTTACATAAATTAATATCTACAGTCTGAGAACCGAGTCGTGTCACAAGACTATGCTCTAATTATTTGATTAAAAATACACTCATAGTCTGTTTTGCTCTAATTACTTAAACCCGTGCAGTACCTGGTAAAAAAAATTAACTTTTTTGTTCTTTGGACATGAATCCATGTCCACGGTATTCAAAAGTACAAAATTCTCAGGCTAACAGTACCTAAGAAGTTTCTTTTGTCAATGGCAACAGTGTGGCCAGATCGTGGGAAAAATTACCCACACTTTACGTACCTTTTACATAGCACTTAATGTAAAAGGTACCTAAAGTGGGGGTAATTTTTTCCCACGATCTGGCCACACTTATTGGCAAAATTACACTCTGTAATCGGTGTACCTAGTCTTTTATTTTGTTGTTATTTTGTCGAAACCGACCCTTTGTGTCGAATGCCAAGCACGGCAGCCTATGCAATTCTCAAAACGTTTTTAAAAAAAAATAAGTGTCGTGAAAT
This sequence comes from Druceiella hillmani, assembly GCA_039881145.1. Lineage (NCBI taxonomy): Eukaryota > Metazoa > Arthropoda > Insecta > Lepidoptera > Hepialidae > Druceiella > Druceiella hillmani. Next base: position 26,304,585 of record JAYKKI010000024.1, on the reverse strand, counting down.
TACTACTACGATAAAGATAATTTTAAAATCAATTAATAGGTATATTTTATAATGAAAATATCTAAAGATATTTAAAAATTTCAAATGATAATATAAAAAAACACACATTGTGACTACCCATTACGCATTGAACCTGGACACTTAAAATTTAATGTTTTGTGGTTAATACCCCCTCACCCGTCTGCCCGACAACCGGTATTCCTTTGACGCTTTCTACTATATTTTTAAAAGGAGTAAAACATGGCGCATACTTAATGAATTATAAAATCTGGGATAATTGCTATAATTTACCAACAACCCTTTGTGTAGGCTTCTAAAATACCCTATCTCTTTCCTAGTTTTAAGTGAAGTAGTTTCAGAAATGAGGGTTCATATTTTTTTGCATATTTTTCAGTATACCTTGGGGAGCTTACTTTGGAGAGGCCCTTACTATTTTAGCCCTTTCAAACGATACCCCAAACTATATGGAATTAAAAATTATTTAAGTGTTACATATACAACATGTTTAAGTGTTAGCTATTGAGAGATACGTGCAAGGTAATATATTTTATTACTGTGCCAAATTAAAAATTAATTTTCGTCATTTTGCATATCCGACAATTTTGAATACAAGACAATGATTTTAATTGCAAAATTTAAGTGAAATAACCTTGTGTGGAACTTCTCTACCATTACTTTGTGTTGAAGCGTAACAAAAGGATAGAAACCAGAAGAAAGTAAATTTATCATCATTCCGAGGAAACAATGATGTTAAAAAAATTTGCAAGAATTAACTGGAGGCTTCAAAATCAACAACAGTGGAATTATACGATCTCATCCATTATCTACAATTTTTTTTAAAAACAAAAACTTTTTTAAACAAAATATCACCCGACTTACACGGTACTGAGGAGGTGATAACTGCAACCTATGCCGATGATACTGCCTGCCTGACGAGTGACACTGACCCTGATAAGGCTTCTCAAAAACTGCAGGTGCAACTGAACAAGATAGACTCATGGCTGCAGAGATGGAGAATCAAACCAAGTGTTGCGAAATCGATACAGATCACGTTTACTCTGCGTAAGGGAGACTGTCCACCAGTGTGCATGGACAACAAACCACTACCTACAGACAATAGTGTAAGATATCTTGGTCTGCACCTGGACCGACGTCTCACTTGGGCTAACCACATAAAAATGAAGAGGAAGGAGGCCACCATTCAATTTCAGGGACTGTCCTGGTTAATTGGACGACAATCCCCGTTATCACTACACAACAAATTACTTGTGTATAAATCTATAATAAAGCCTATATGGACATATGGCATTGAACTCTGGGGCTACTCGAGTAACTCAAATATCGAAATCCTTCAAAGATTCCAAAACATTGTGCTTAGAACCATATCCAGCTCACCCTGGTTCGTAAGAAATACGGAAATCCATGAACATTTGCAGATGTCAACAGTGAAGGAGGAAGTGACCGAGCACAGCAAAAAATATAAAAATAGACTAAAGGAACACAAGAATGAGCTAGCCAGAGACCTCTTGAATCCTGCAAGCATAACTCGCCTAAAAAGATGGCAAATACTAGACTTAGAGTCTAGACAATAGTGATTGGTGGAACTCGCTGGAGCAACTCCAATAAATCCTGATAAATAGACCACATCTCATTATGGCCTACGGCCGATCGCAGATATTAAAAGGGGGAAAAACAAAATATCACAATTTTGTCAAAGCAAGATCATGAAAATTCAAATGCACCAAAACTCCCTTTTTTATGGACTTTAAAAATCTGTTTTTATTTCCTTGGAGAAAAATCTCCTGATATTACAGGTATCGTAGAAGCTATCGTCATGAAACAGGTAACCTTTTACCTGCGTGTGTTTTAATATGTCATTGGAGATTTTCAACAGGCATTCATTTCATTAAGAAATACATCCTTCTTCTCCTACTGGTAGACTTACCTACTTTTCCTACCGCTATTTTTTCAGAAAATGGGTGAAATAATCAAAAGCTTTACCTGTTATATCCAAAGGCGTATTGTCCAAAGCATTCTGTAGGGCGAGCTGCCACCTTCCTGAAATAAATATGCCGATTCAAACTTATTATTTCTACCGAGTTCAATGTGCAGCATCAGAAACTTAAATAATTTATACACCGCTTTGCATCATTTTAGCCAATTTGCTGTTCCCAACCTTCGTCATTCCTGTTCCAAGCATCATATTTTATAAGGAGTCATTTCTAATGAATAAAATTACAAGTTCCCTTTGTCTACCACAATTTGTCCGCAAACCTGAAAAACCTAATCTTGGTCTTAAAATTTACTCGAAGCTTTTTCTAACTAGATTAAAACTATGAAAACCGTATTAATACCAGGGGTGACTGGCTTCAAAACGCAGCACCGGTTTCTTTACCGTTTCCGATAATATAATGCAAAGCGCCAACAATTATTATTCAATTGCAATGAAATATTTTTTCCTATAAAGAGAACGAGTGTAGTTATGAAGTAATGGAATACTTTTACTAAGTCATGTAGTTATGAGTACAAAAATCATGAAAAAATTTAAAAGTAAACGGGGAAACCGTTTCTAGAAGAATATGAATGACAATTCTTTATAAACTACAATTTTCATTATTACCATAAAAAAGGGTAAACAAAAATTAACAGTAAACATAATTAAAAATCACTATCATAAACAAATAATTGTCAAGTTTTTCGTGAGCAATCTCAGTTCGGTCCTAGAAATACGACAATTGAAAGCGATGAACAGAAGTGGCCACTATAACCGAACGTGAACATTATTTTTATTAGGAAACAGTAAATGCTGCACAATTTGTCTATTACTCTGATGCACTCATGGAATTTCCCCAAATATTGCAAACTTTCAATTCTCATCTGTTAATGTCTCTTAACTCTTAATTATTTATACCTTAAGGGCTCATTTACACTTCATTGAACGATTTAACCAACAAGCACCTTTTTTTACACTAGTCATTGGCCGAAGTAGGCAGCTGAAGTAGGCGTCTAATGATATAGCAATATATTTAGCAAACGCGTCATATTCATCTTCTTTTTTATTTTGGAAATTGATTTCCATTAGTAAATTTTACTGTTTTTGGAAAGCAGAAACAATGACTTCATGCTCAGAGTTTTTCTTGATCCTAGTTTAGATTCTAGTCGTTTCATGTCATGAGAAATATTATTTTCCATCAATTATTTAACATCATGATTTTAGTGTGTTAAATTATTTATTTCTATAGTATTTTGACAATCAGAGATGAACTCGTTGTAATAAAAATATTGTAATTAATCCAATGTGCACAATTAAAAAAATGTTATGAAAATATTCAAGTGTGTAAGAGAACATATTACCACAGAACAACAACAACAAAACATAATATTTAAGTGTGTAAGAAAAACAAAGGTGATTTCAATTGTTTTATTAAACTTCATCCTATCGAATAAACAAGTATTCTGTCCATAACTTTTTCTAACATCCTTTAATTGCTGACAGTATTTAGACTTGTAGTCAACATTCCCACCAAAAAATAGTATAAACAATATGAAGAAAATAATTGCAGACAAGATATTATTAGCTAAATCAAGTTACACAAACACATGTAATTAAGAACCACACAGAATTCAGTAACAGATTTCATTCAAATAAAATAAACAGGTAAAATTTTAATTACGGAGATAAAAGAAATACTAAGTAAAAACTAATCTCGACTTTAAATAAAGAAGTCATAAAATTAAAATATAATATTGCAGTTTCTATGAAGCGAGGTTCGTGTTGTCAATCAACAGCCTGTCTGTTGGACGTAGGTGTCCCCTAATTTGTGTACAAATGGAGGTAATATCCAGAACCGCCGCACTATGCAGATGCACCACAGTCTCGAGGTTCATATATTTGTATAATCAAAAACATGTTTTGAGATGACGAACTGGTAGCTGTCTGAAAATACCAATGATGCATCGTCCCTGTATTTTATTTCGTTAACGTTTTTTCCATTTTCATTTTGAGTAGATTTTCTATTTTTTTTATTACACAGTCAGTAGTAATTTCAAAATTCTCTTATGCTACAATGAGCAACAACACACCAAACATTTGTTCTGTTAATGATGGTGCTGTTCTTTCCTGAACTGGTGGGTTGCTGGACGTGTTGGGTGTCTTGAAACGTTTCGAAAAAGCGGAACATATTTGTGCGTGCTATTCCGCAACAGCAGAAAACCATTAGTTATAATATACATTACACACACACACATATATATATATACACATGTATATGCACACACACATACACACACGCACACATACACATATAAATATATATGCATAAACACAAGACATGGTAAATTTTCCAACACGTGGGTGGCCTAAATAGCTTCATATTATTAAAGGAAATTCATTAAATAGTAAAAAACATGGAGGTCTCATTTTTTGGAAAATCTAGATGAGAATACAAATTTCATGGATTTTTGGCACCTTAACATATTATGAAACTTTAACGTACTTTGATGTGGTTTTCGCTATATTACAGACTAAATCTTCACAAATATTTAGTAATATAGAAGGCCAAGTCTTCATAGTACGAAGCCAGAACCACGTGACTATGGATGGATGTAACAGTAAGAAATATTTACACATCTAGTAACATTGCAGACAAGAATGGCATTAAATGTATTGATTACATGTTGAAGCTTATTGTTTTAAAAACCTTCATTTCATTTTCAAAGTTATTAATGTGAAATCACCCAATTACAACCGCCTCCCTTAATTCGATTATTCAATTTCGTCAAATTTTAGTCATATGCATAAATTTTAAACCTTTAACAGGCCAGAAAACGTAGGAGGACTTGTAGCTATCCTAGTGCTATGGAGACGTATGTTAAGTTCTTCATCTTTTGTTTAGTGTCAATTTGTCATTCATCGTGGATGAGCGCTGCATGTTTTTATTGGTCTGTCAAAATACAGATTTACATAAATAGAGTATATTCCGAAAATGTAATCTGTTTACAGTTAGTATAGTGTTTTCTTTTACATATTTATTGTTAAAACGAGGTTTATAACAACAGGAAATTGTGGTCGGGAATAAGAATTATGCGAAATTAGTAAAGTTCAAAAAATGACCGGTGATCAATTTATGGGTAATTCACACATACAAATTAATTGGAAAAAAATTAATACAACCGTTATTAACCTATCTCCCTAAATTAGTTAATTATTTGAGAAACTTTAACTTTTTTTAACAAAAATTTTCTATTCAAACAAGATTTGATGCAGGAGAATATTGTGGTTATTGTGTAGTTTTTAGTAAATGGTATACGTAATAAACTTATTTCAAAGTGAACTACTTTCAATAAAAGTAAGTTATACAAACAATTTAAAAGTTGTCGGTTATTAGGTCCAACAATCTGCTACTTTTCTTAATTCCGACCGAATGCTAGTTCTTTTAATTAATTTAGTTTCACATTAACTTGAATATGTATATTTTAAGCTTTACTTCTCATTTCAGTTTATCTAGTAATGGAATGAAGAAAAGAGATTATTTTATTCAAAATAATCTGTAAATGAAGGTGTTAAAAACTAAATTAATATCTATCAGAAAGTCTTCAAAAGCTTACAATATTAGAAAAACTACACTTATTGATATATTAATAAATAAATATACTAAGAGTGGGACAATAGGATCCCCAACTATTCCGACTATTTGATCCGAGGACCCATTTGAAAAATGGGTAATTGAAATGGGCAATAAAGTGTTTCCAATAACAAAATAAAATAGTGGAGTCTGTTACTAAATTAGTGAAAAAATTGAAAAAGGTAATGAGTTTAAAAACAGAATTCCACCGAATAAATTATTTAAATAGTTTTCAAAACATCATCCAAATATTTGAAGCAGTGTACCTCACGCATAAACATCCTGTAGAGCTGCTGTGAATGAAAAAAAAATTCAAAATTGGTCGGGCGATGTTCGTTCTTACCTAACAGGGAATAACTTTTTAGATTTAATGCTTGATTCACGAAGAATTATTTTTAATAGAGACAAGAGTGGCTTTTATTTGATAACAAGAAAACAATCAAATTAAGCGTATTGTAGAACTTATAACGATAGAAAATAATATTTAACTATATTGATTACAGTCAGCGTTCATGGAAGAATGCCTCCACCTACGGTTTTGTATCCTTACAAAAGAATGATACCCCCTCCATTCATAATGTTTACCCTAAGACTGTGCAGAAGAAAGTAAGATGATAACCTAAGTGCAGCTTTCTATGAATATGTAGCAAACGTTTTACCCCTAGTTAGAAAAAATTTAAATTCTCCTTAAAGTAATATTTTCCATCGATGGTCATTCTTCACACATAAATTTACATACAACAAAATTTTGTAAAGAAAATGGTATAATGTTAACTGTTTTTTATCATAATGGTGGCTGCAACCTCATCGGCTGCAACCTCTTGGCTTGATGTGTTTCATCCATTAAAAATATTTGGTGAATAATATGTTCATAACCGACCAATAGGGAACTGTGGACAAAAGTTAAGGTGTGAAGATTTCACAGAAATTCTTGAACAATCAATTATTGCAGCACTCAGTTCATGCTTGTGGTACCTTTTGACGACAGTAACGTAGATTATTCAAGATTAGTCAAAGAAATCAATACCACTTTACATGAAGACAAATCAGAAGTAAAAGAAACTGATGAAAAAAAAATGCAGAAGCTGAATGGACAGGTCAATTAGAACTTAGTGGACTTTTTAAATTTTGCAGAAAACTTAACCAATATGATCATAATATTACATTACAAAATAACAAGTTTTAAATTTAAGCAACATTTCCCAAAATATCACAATTTTTGAATAAACGATGAAAAAATTGGAGGAGAAATTGTCCTCATAACATCACAACATTATCAAGTGCACCACCTTCTGAAAATCAAGTCAAATAAACACCAGTTAAACAAAGATGAGAATGGAAAATCAGAATATCCAACTCCTTTGAAAAATGCTCTTTCTTGGTCTGAAGAGAATATAAGAAAGACAAAAGTAACTAACAATACAACAAAAAAAGAAGACAAGTTCCTACGGTTGCAATCAACGAAGAAAACAAAATTGGATGCAGAAAAAAAGAGGGGCGAAAACAAAAAAGTGCCCAAGACAAAACCTAATAAAAACAGAACTAATGAATCTGACATATGTATGATTACTCAAAATAAATCTAAAAATAAAAAAATTGATAATACTGACAATATGAACAAAAACAAGAAACTGAAAAAATGAGAGAATCGAATACAAACTTGAAGATGTTATATGTATGACTGATATTCCAACCTTAACAAACAGTCTGGGAATATACGATTTCCCAAAAATTAGTTATTTAAGAGAATTAAACAATAAAGATAATTATTGCATCTAGATCTGAATACATCCAGCGAAGAAAACTGTCTGAATTGTTAATTTATTAAATAAATGCTTACATTACTTTCTATCTTGCACAGATGTGTCAATGATTTATGGACTTTATTATAAAATACACAAAGTATAACTCTCAATTGAAATTCAAATAGGTCATTGATAGGTATATCAGTGGTCGCAACAATGAAAGTGTAGATACATGAAACAGGTAACTTTTTACCTGCGGGTGTTTTGACATGTCGTTAGAGATTTTCAACAGGCATTCATTTCATTAAGAAATACATCCTTCTTCTCTTACTGGTAGACTTACCTACTTTTCCTACCGCTATTTGTTCAGAAAAAGGGTGGAAATAATTAAAAGTATTACCTGTAATATCTAAAGGTGTATTGTCTGCCAAAGCATTCTGTAGGGCGAGTTGCCATCTTCCTGAAATAAACATGCAAATTCATACTTATTATTTCTACCGAGTTCAATGTGCAGTGTGAGAAACTGAAATGGTTTATATACTGCTTAGCTTAGGTTTTAGCCACTATGCTGTTCCCACCTTCATAATTTCTGTTCTTAACATCATGTTTTATGTAAGTTATCATTTCTAATCAAGAAAATTACAAGTTCCCATAGTCTACCAGAAAATCGACAAATCTGAATAATCTAATATTGGTCTCAAAAGTTGCTCGAAGTTTGTTATAACTCGAATAAAACTATGAAAACCGTATTAATCCCTGGGATGCCTGGGGTCAAAACGCGGCAGTGGCTGCTTCACCGTTTCCGATAATATAATGCAAAGCTGCAACTATTATTCCATTGCAATGAAATATTTTTCGTATATAGAGAACAAGTGTAGTTATGAAGTAATTGAAGTACTTTTACTAAAGTCATGTAGTTATGAGTGTAAAAATAAGAATATGAATAAAATTACTTTACCAAATGCAATTTTCATTATTACCATAAAAAGGGGTAAACAAAAATTAACAGTAAACATAAATAAAAAATCACTATTATAAACAAAAATAATTGCCAAGTTTAACAATATTATAATTACATTGTCAAAAGGAACAAAGGAGATGTCATGCCCCATCGACACCCGGTTTATTTTGGTATGCTTTAAATTTTATAAACACAAATATGATGCCACAGTTTCAAAACGCTAAAAACAAAACTCCACAGAGTCCGATAATCTACCTCGTTGTATTTTTTTGCTATTTTTAAAATCTTTACAATTCCATTGTTTATATTATAGTTTCCTTTTTGACAATTTATTGCATTTTTCATTTAATTTCAAATAATTCTTGTTAAGTGCTTCATCTTATTACTTCGTTTGCACCTTTAAACTTTGTTCAATGATTTCTCTCTGCAAAGTGTACATATAAATTCATTTAAAACCATCTAACTCATTCCAATCGAGCCCCTTTAACCTCTCACTTCCACTTTTACGGTCCCACGTACCTGATTCTAAGCGGCACCCAAATTTACTTCTTCTTGTAGCTCTCGTGCAACATCTTGATCTGTGCTTGTGTCTACACTACTGCAGGGCTTGTCCACTTCCACACAGATAGTGGATCATACGAGCTGTAATAATGTATTTGTAAATTTAGAAAAGGCTATTCAAAATATATTGGAATAAATATTCTGGAGAATAACCAATTTCTTTCATATTCATCTAACGATTAAATATAATGATATGTGAATAATTATTAATGTTATATAATTTATGTCATTGATCTGAAAAATAAATATTTCTATCAAAAACATTTAATGCTTCATAAGTTGTTTTTAATATAGATATATAAAATCAGAAAAATAAAATATAATGTTACGAGGTTTCAATGGACTGAGGTTCGTACAGCATTTTTATAATAAATTACTTGTGCAAAATGACTAAAATAAAGCTAGGCGGCTCCCACCCATAGGAGAAAGGAGGCTGAGTGAAAAAGTTTTAAATAAATGCAAATACATGATTTTAGTGTGTTAAATTATTTATTTCTACAGTATTTTGGCAGTCAGAGATGAATTCTTGTAATAAAAATATTGTAATTAATCCAATGTGCATAATTAAAAAATTGCCATGAAAGTATTTAAGTGTTTAAGAAAACATTTGGTCGGACAAAGGTGATTAAATTATTTTATCAAATTTCATCCTATCGAATAAACAAGTATTCTGTCCATAACTTTTTCTAACATCCTTTAATTGTTGACAGCTTTTAGTCTTGTAGTCTCACATTCTCACCTGACATTCTCTTCAGCAGTGCGTGGGTTCTCACACCAGTGACGCTTCTGCCTACCATTGGTCTATGGCATTTAGCTACATGATTACGAAAACCACTTCAGCTCCACTCAACTAGTAGCCGGGAATCGAACCTGGGAACCTGGGGTGAAACATGTGCGGTAAAAGGCCGTGAACCAATGTACACAACACGGTCTCGAGGTTCGTATATTTGTATATTCAATAACATGTTTTGAGATGACGAACTGATCGCCGTTCGAAAAGACCAATGATGCATCGTCCCTGTACTTTATTTCATTAAAATTGTTTTCATGTTCATCTCGAATAAGTTTTCTATTTTTTTATCACAGTCGATAGTAATTTCAAAATTCCTTTATGACACAACGAGCAACAACACATCAAACATTAGTTCCGTTAATGATGGGGCTGTATTTTCCTGAGCTCGTGTGTTGCTGGACGTCTTGGATGTCTTGCAAAGTTTGGCAAAAACGGTATACCATTTGTCGAAACGGTATACCATTGTCGTATACATTACATATACACATACACACAAACACACACATATATATATATTTATAAACTTTCAGACAATCCAATTTCTCAATCGATGGATTTTTTTGGAACCTTAACATATTTTGATGCAGTTTTCGCTATATTGTAGATTAAAACAAATATTTAGTAACGCGGAAAGCTAAATCTTCATAGTACGAAGCCTGAACCACATGACTATGGATGGATGTAACAGTAAGAAATATTTATGCATCAAATAACACATTTGAATATTGACTACATTTTACAGCTTATTGTTTTAAAAGCACTTCATTACATTTTCAAAGTTACTAATGTAAGATCACCCACTTACAACCGCCTACCTTAGTAGTTTCGAGTAAAATTGTTATGCATATGCATATATTTGTGTGAATTTTAAAGCTTTAACAGGCCAGAAAACATAGGAGAACTTATACCTATCCTACTGCTATAGAGATGTACGTTACGTTCTTCCTCTTTTGTTTATTGTCAATTTGTCGTTATTTGCAAATTTATTGATCTGTCAAAATACAGATTTACATAAATAGAGTATATTTACAAAATATAAACTGTTTACAGTAAGTATAGTATTTATTTTACAAATTTATTATTAAAACGAACTGTAAAACAACATGAAGTTGTGGTGGGAATATAAATTATGCGAAATTAGTAAAATTCAAAAAACAGCCGGTGATCATTTTATGGGTAATTCACAGATACATGTTAATTGCAAAAAAATAAATAAAATCTGTTATTAGCCTATCTCTACAAATTAGCTACTTACTTGAGAAACTTTCATTTTCTTTAACAAAAATTTACTATTTAAACAATATTTAACTTTTCTTAATTCCGACCGAGTGCTATTTCTTTTATATTAATTTATTTTTACATTACCTTAAATATGTTTATATTAAGCCTTATTTTCATTTCACTTTATGTAGTAATGGATCAAAGAAAGAGAATATTTTATTCAAAATAATCTTTAAATGAAGGTGTTAAAACTAAATTAACATCATCAGAAAGGTTTCAAAAACTTACAATATTCCAAAAACCACACGTATTGACAATGGGAGCACCAACTATTATGACTGTCAAAGAGCAGGACCCATTAGAGAAATGGGTAATTGGAATGGACGATAGTGTTTCCGATAACAAAATAAAACTAATGGCGTCTGTTACTAAATTACTGTAAAAATTGAGAAAGGCAAATCGGTTTAAAAACAGAATTCCACAGGACAAATTATTTAAATAGTTTTCAAAACGTCATTCAAATATTTTTTTTATATTTAATTTTAGACTTTTTAGATTTAATGCTTGATCCACGAAACATTTTTAATAGAGACGAGAGTGACTTTTACTTGAGTCCTAAAGAACAGTTTGTGTTAAGGAGAAAATAATTAAATTAAGTGTATTGTAGAACTTATAACAATGGAATATAATATTTATCTATATTGATTACAGTCGGCTAAATATTTACAGGTTTTGTATCGTCACAAAAGAAGGATACCCTCCCCCATTCATAATGATTGCCTTAAGAATTGCGCAACAGGAAAGTCAGATGATAAACGAAGTGCAGCTTTCTACGAATATGTAATAAATATTTTACCTCCGGTTGGAAAAAATTAAAATTCCCCTTGCAGTAACATTTTTCATCGATGGTCATTCTTCGCATATAAATTCACATAAAACAGAATTTTGTAAAGAAAAAGCTATAATGTTAACTGCTTTTTATCTTAATGCTATTCATCGGCTGCTACCTCTTGACTTGATGTGTTCCCTCCATTAACAATGTTTAGTGAATTATATGTTCATGACCGGCCAATAAGGAATTGTGGTCAAAAATTGAGATTTTGTAGAATTTCTTGAACAATAAATTATTGCAGCTGTGACTCCAGGAATTGTGTCTACTACCTTTTTACGAAAGTAATGTAGATTATTCAATATTAGTCGAAGAAATCAATACCACTCGAAATGAAAACATGAAAACATGCCAGCGGTAATAGAAACTAAAGAAAAAAATGCAAAGGCTAATTGGGCAGGTAAATTAGAACTTAGTAGACTTTTCAAGTTTTGGAGGAAACTTAACTTTTATGATCATAATATAACATTACAAAATAACGATGAAGTTTTGAATTTCAACATTTCCCAAAATACCATCATGGATGAAAATTTTTGTATAAATAATAACAAAATTGTTCTCATAACATAATCACATTATCAAGTGTCACATCATATTACCACCTCCTGAAAATCCTATAAACAAAAACCAGTTAAAAGCAAAAACATCCAAGTTCTTTCAAAAATGTCCTTGGTCTGAAGAAAATATAAGGACGAGATAAGTAACTAACAGCACACATTCAGAGCCAATGAGAGAATTTCCAACGGCGGCAATTAATGAAGAAAAAAAATTTGATGCAGGAAAATATGAGGAATGAAAATAAAATAGAGCCCGAGACAAAATTTGATAAAGACAGAACTAATTAATCTGACGTACATAAGACTACTCAAAACAAATCTAAAAATCAAGAAAATGATGCTGACATTATGAACTAAAACCAGAAATTGAATGAACAAGAGAATCTTGTCAATTATGTGCAGAGTGAATTTATCACAAATCGTTATGAAGAAGTCTCCCCTAAAAAAATATTAGAGGTAAACAACGATACTGGAAAAGTGAAAACAATGACGTGTTTAAATGACTGGAAATGGCCAGACTGCAACAATGTGTACAAATACAAACTTGAAGATGTTGTATAGAAGATATATACTCCAACATTAACGAATAGCCAAGGATCCTCCTACGTTCCAGAAATTAGTAATTTAAGAGAATAAAACAATAAATTTAATTAATGCATCTAGATCTGAATACATCGAGTGAAGTGTCTGAATTATTAATTTTATTAATTAAATATTTACATTACTTTCTATCGTAGACAGATGTGTCAAAGAATTATGGACCTTATTATTAAATACACAAAGTATAACTCTCAATTGAAATTCAAATAGACCTTTAATAGGTATATCAACAGTCGCAGCAGATAAGGAAAGAGTGGGTATTGCTATTCATTTAATTTAAATACCGAGTAATTGTAAAAAATATTTCTTGTTTAATTCAGTTATATGAAGATTAATGTATACGAGTAACACTTCATCGTTTATTATTTTATCTACCAGAAGTCTAGTACAATTTAATATAAAACGATAGACCTTAAATGGTCGGAATTAAATGGTAAACAAGTCTACATGTAATAAACAAAATTATACAATACGTATATATTTTTCTATAGATAACTATTATATTGTTACTTACACGAATAATACCATACCGTAGTTACAGATTAGTAATATGTTTTGTACAAAAAAATAAAAATGCAGTAAAGTTATAAGAAGGTTAAAAATAATGTACAAAATTTAATTGAAAATCAAAAATTTAATGAAAAAAGGATGCAGTGAATTGTAACAAATTAATATTTCACAAATTCAACGAAAATTCAATTTCATTGTTAATAGTCAGTAACTAATCTATTACAGGCACACATCAGAGTGACAAAATAATAGATAATTAAGTGAACGTACTGAGTAATATATTATTCCAATGAAACTTTTTTTATTGACTTTTTCAAAAAACAAAAACTTTCCCATGTTACAAAACTGAACAAAAATAGCATTCACTGTTGCAGGCGAAGTTGAATAATCAGTTTGACATTCGGTGACTGCATTACCGTGCAATGAAATATTTGTTTGGTTTTCCTTAAGCCATATTACCCATTTATTCTCTTTTAGTAACGAGACGACAATAAAATTGAAACTTAAAACTTACCATTTAACCGATAAAGATGGTCAAAATCCATTACAAACGAAGTGATTCATTCTCGATATGAGCAACAAGTTTTGATTGAAATTTAACAAGTTTTCCTAACTTCTTAATTGTCCAGCTGAATATTTTTCACTGGTAGAATTAACTAATGCAATAGTTAATTGCTATGTTTATTATATTCATTTTTCCAGCGCAATCTCAGAAAATAGCAAATAATGCACATAATAAATTAAACATTACATTTTAAAAATTTCTGTTTGAAATCATTGAAATTTGAAATATTTTGACAAGTATTTTTTTTTCTTTTCATGTAAACTTGGAAAAGTGTTTAATAGACAATGACATCAAAAATCCAATGGCCTATTTTGACATGCAAAAGTGATTTAATATGTGTTTAAATATCATAAATGTAAGAAATAAGCTAGTAATAGAGCTTCATATTTCACGTGTATATATATATATATATATATATACATAGATTGTATACAATATGATTTAAAATAATAACATTTTGTGTTGAAATTGCGTTTTTTCTTTCTAAACGTATTTTTTAATTCTGTTGCAAGTTGTAAACTCCGTTGATATCAATTACAAGCCATATAATTTTCATATGCTTTACGATGATAATGGTTTTAATATTAAATTCAATTTTGATAATTTTCTTATTATGAAACGTTCGAAAATTTCATATCTATCAACGATCGATAAATTTTTCCAGCATGATAATTTTTTTCGAAATGCGTTCTTAGTACCATATAGAACGATAAATTAAAATAGTAATGTTTTTTTTGTAAAAATCATCAGTAATATTTAATGTACGAGAATTTAATGAATAATTGACTTTTGTCAAGGTCAGATTAAAGGAAATTGGAATAAAGTGTCCTTGTAAAAAATTAATATTTCCAATTACACCTGTATTTCCTATATTAACATCTTCAAATTAAACACGTACAAAACGTTGCGAGAACAGTTAGTTTGTTATCCCAGAAAAAGTGTAACATCGAAAAAATGACGGTAATAGGCAAAATATTTATTTTTGCCTGTCTTCAAAAAAAAATTTCAGGAAATTAATTAGTTAAGAAAATTAAGAGGTAATGGAAAAAAACAATTAATTTAAAAATTGTTTTAGGGATAGAAAATTATTGTAATAAATCATTAATAACATTTTTTTTAATAATGTGTTCCACAATTTGTAATTCTAGAAAAGTATAATTACTTTATGGTAATACAGAATGAATAGATGCGCGCCTTTTTTTGACGTTGCGTTTGTTTGTCGATTGTTTGAGAATTGGGAAAATGTTTTGTTATTTGTAATTTGGAAATAGTGCGCTGTTTACGGTCCGTGATCGTTTAATAGTTTCAGTTATTGTTTATTTGTTTTTGTGTATTGTGCTACTTCATTATATAATTATAAATACTACTACATATTGTTGATATTTTAATGATTAATACCGTGTGTTACAGTCCAATACAAAGTGTGATGAGTGCCTTTTATTGTTTATGTTTGTAGTGCCGAAATATTCACTCTGTTTTCATTCATAAACGGAAATATTCAGGTGAGAGCATATACAACTTCTCTAGAGCAACCATCTACAACTCCTATTCTATATGCGGAAGGTATTTTCTGAGTGTGACAGACGCTAGCTGTTCATGGTGTTGCGCCGGAGCAGCTTACGACTCATTTGTGCAAAATTAACAGGTTTCGTTTAGAGTAAGCTAATCTTGAACAAGAACACGTGTTGGCAATAGTTAGAAGTATTAATATTTAACTGCCAGTTTTGAAGTTTACAGTTGGCGTGATATGTAGAAAACATTTGTTTATATATCAATCTCCATTTTTAACCATTTGTCGATTATCATTTATTATTAATCTTCATACGTAGAACTTTCTGAATTTCACATTTCTAGAACAACACGCCGGTTTAGGCTTGGCGTCGATCTTAGATTTAATTAATATAGATATACTGGGGGATATACTGAATCTATGGCATGACACGTACCACGACTGTATGAATCAAATCAAAATCAAATATGAGCGCATTTAATAACTGTTTAGTATATTATTTATTATTTCTTTTAAATAAAAAGCAAAACAGTGAAGTCACCTTTGTGTAAAGTCCGCTTCTTCGAAAATAGAATCAGAATGGATGGCTCACGAAAATATTGCCCAACCACTCAAATTTCATGTAGGTTATTATAATTTTATCACTGAAAACTTGACATCCGAATATAAAAGATAATTGTTCCTTGTTCGTTTGAAAATATGAATTTTTGCAATAATTTCATATTTATAATGTTAAAACCAAACTTGAAACTCTACAGTGTCTTAACTTATTTTTTGGGTACGTATTCTTGTCACTATATTTCACACTAAGTAGTCAGCAATATAAATGCTGTTTCTATATAATTGCTATTTATTTTATTGTAGATATAATTCTTTCCTAAACCTCTTAATGTTACATTAACAGATCGCAAATGTAATTCTCGGCTTTACAATAAATAAAAAGTTTATTTTGACATAACAAAAACTGTGTAATAACCAATAGTTGTGAAAGCGCCATAGCTAAAGTTACGTTGTTTCTCTATTTTTGCTGCGTTTGGGGAGTCGAAAATATAAAAAAAAAATCTTTGAATTGTTTTTATTCAGTACGAGTGCTTTGCTTTCTGGCCGTTCATTAGCATTTCAGCTTTCGCGCAAAAATCTAATATACGCATCACAATTAATGGAAAAGCCACAGCCAGATAAGAAGAACGACTGAGTCCCCGTACGGATCACGGTCATCTTGGACATATCAACCGACACTAATATAAAGATCATTTTCTTAAAATATTATATTAGCCCCCAATATCTTAGCGCTCTGCTATAACAGCTAACAATGAAATAATTACGAATGCTTTGTATCTGTTGAACGACTGAACTGATTTTAATAAAGTAAATATGCGTTAAAAGTATGACTGAGAGATGCTCATGGAAGAATTAACAAAGATAAAGAATGACAAGTATGTAGACAAAACAACTTAATCGGTTTTTAACAATTGTAAAATTATTTTTTTAGAATCATCTGATACCGTTAACATATATCTTTCATGAATTTTTGAAATATATACTTGACATAAAAATGATAAATGTTCATTAATTTTTGTAAATATATCTGATATATTAGTACAATCGCAAATAATTTTTTTACAAAACCCCACCATATATAATGTTTAATATCTATTTATATACGAAATACACTGGAAGATAAAATTGCGGCATCGTGCAAATGTCTAAAATTGTTTATTTATTTTCAAAATATATAGAAAATAGTCGCAACAAAACATTTTAAAGCTTGACTATTCTAGTTTTTAAATTTCTTAAGGTATTCCTTTATTCTGCAGGCTAGCCTACTTTTTAAAATTTGATTCTTTGAAGACAAATTTAAAATATTATCTAATGATTTCAAACGGTCGTACGAACCGAGGTAAATTTTATTATAAATTTTAATAAATGTCTCTTGTAGGTGTAGTAGGTTGGTAGGTTTTTTTCTTTTTAGTGAAAGCCTGCCTCATTTACGTAAATAACAATTATTTATTTCATTCAAATCTTTCCAGTCGTTCAGTAGATAATATTTTTTAAATTGCTACCATTAAATCGTACAGCCAAGCGGCGGGACACTGAGGGCTAGTGTTCCATTAAAATTATCTGTATATTGTAATGTAATTGCCATGTGTATAATGACCGTAATACAAGGGGGGTGAGGGGGGGGGGTACATTCGTCCTATCCGGATTTAGCTTTAAATGTTTTTTTTCTTCAAGGTCAAAACGTAAATAAGAACAGGTTTAAAAGTTATTGAGGACGCTAAGTGAATTTCTTTACGTTGAATTTCCTTCTTTATGTATGTTTTCTTCTGAAAACACGACACTGAAACTAGAAGATCAAATTTATTAGCGAGTTAACTACGCGGCGGACATTCGACAACAGCTTTGAATCACCGTTATTTATTACAACTTAAATAAATTTATTTCCGAAATCGTTATTCGAGTTCTATTAAATAATACCGAAACCGCCAGACAATTTCTAAGTATAGACTAAATTTTTAAGGTAGAACAATTTTGTGTCGACTGTGCCGCGGATATCCGAACGAGCAGTTATTTTTTTCTTAAGCATTTAATTTTTTAAATGGCCGTCCTGTCGCTCTGAATTTTATAATTAATACTGTAATTTCTAGACAAAATTTCGAAGCGGGGAGAAAATTTATGTGCTGACTGAAAAACGAGCATCCGAATAGTATTTAACTGGCTGTAGGTTCGTATATTTGAATCGTTATTGTTCTGACTGGTTAAAGTGTATTCCAGTAAGATTGTAAGCACCTGGCTTCAAGCGTGTACGATTTACGAGACTTAAAAAGGAAACAAGTTTTTCTTAAAATTTCTCTGTTGTCGACGGTTTTTTCAATATTTGAACGGCTCCTAATTCGTTATTATTTTGCGATGGATTAAGGTATAATCTTATAAAATTACGAGGATCTACTTGAACTATTACTCCATTAAAAAGTGATCAATTAAATCTAAAACTGGCAGACCAAATTTATAAGCGGATAGAATTTGTTTGGTGTAGACTGTGCGGCGAGCATTCTGTTATACCCCTGACTTACCAGCCACAATGCTTATGGAGCATCGCTCCCGAGCATATCGTATTAACATGATAACACCATCCTGTATTCAACGTCTCAACATCCTTTGGTAAAAGCGTTTTTCATAGAAACTGCAGCTGATACACTCCCAGACACATCAGCATGTCTAGTCTTTTTAAACTCCAGATACGAGCCCCGCGCAGCTCAGAAGTCCGTATTCCGATTTATGTTAATCGTTGTTCCAGTACAGTGTTATAGTTTAAGTATTTGTAATTATTGTATTTAAAAGTGTTTTGCAATATTAAAATGAATCATAATTAATGCAATATAAATAATAAAATTGTTATCATTTATTTGTCTATTCTTTGCAAAAGTTGCCCAATAACATTTGAAAAATCCAATTGTAAGATAAATCTGACACGAAAATGGTAAAGTAATCGTTGTAAAGTCATGCAGCTGAAGCTACCGTACGGAAGGTAAACGGTGGTATCCATAAATGAGACAATATTAATGAACGCACGGTGCGCTAATAAAATTATTTTTAACATAAACATTCCTTCTATACTAGACGTAAACATTTATATTTCTTGATTTACACATTCTTATATTATTTTATTGTTAAATAAACATCTAAGAATAGAAAAGAAGTTACTTGATTGGGGAACAGGCCAATTATAATGTATTTATGGGCTCATTTATACCGCATAAGTGCTTCCTTTGTAGCATTGGCGTTTCTTGTTTGTAACAATTTCCATAATTTTTTTTTTTAATTATATGTCTGTTATTTTATTGTTAAGTAGAGATCTAAGAAGAGAAAAAAAGTTACTAGATTAGGGAAGACGCCAATTATAATGTATTTCTCAGCTCATTTATACCGCATAGGTGCTTCCTTTGTAGACATCTAAGAATACAAAAAAAGTTACTAGACTGGGGAACACGCCAATTATAATGTATTTCTCAGCTCATTTAAACCGCATAAGAGCTTCCTTTGTAGCACTGGCGGTTCTTTGTTATAAAAATTACCATCATTTTTTATTATCTGTCTATTATTCATGTCAAGTGGTAAACCAACATATTGACCTACAGACCCTAATAAAACTCCAGACCTAATAGACTTTTTTGTTGTCAAAAATTTATCAGCAAATTATATTAAAATTGAAGAGGGACTTGACTTGAACTCTGATCATTCCCCAATTTACCTAACGGTTAGTGACAAAATCGTTTTGAAAGAACAAACATTAACTCTTAGTAACAAAAAAACAGATTGGATTTATTTTAATTACTTATTAGAAAATGATATCAATTTGATGGTGCCGATAAAGACTGTTGATCAATTGGAAAAAGAATTAAATGCTTTACCACAGATATTCAGGGAGCTGCCTGGAATAGTACGCCGGTTATTAAAAGAAAATTAAAAGGTCTTAATTATCCAAAAGAAATTAGAGTCCTAATATCGGAAAAAAGAAAACTTAGAAGAAAGTGGCATCAATCAAGAAGCCCACATGATAAAACTCTACTTAACAGAGCTACTAGACAACTAACTACAGAAATAAAAAACATCAAACAATTATCAATCAAAAAAATTCTCGCAGCACTTACTGCAGATAGCAAAACTGAATACTCACTATGGAAAGTTACAAAATATCTCAAACGACCGTTAGCTCAAGTACCCCCTATAAAAAAGACTGATGGAAAATGGACTCGTAATAATTCAGAAAAAGCAGATGTGTTTGCTCAATACCTTGAAGCAAGATTCCACCCAAACGAGGGAGATGATGCTCTACCACATCTTCATTCCAATGCTTATCCTGTCAAAATTCCATTAGTTACGCCTAAGGAAGTTGCTGATGAAATTAAAAACAACCTCAATGTGAAGAAAGCACCTGAATTTGATCTAATTACAGGTGACATACTTAAAAGATTTCAAAGAAAAGCTCTTGTTAAATTAACTACTCTGATTAATGCCTGTATTCGACTAAACTATGTCCCAGATGCGTGGAAAACAGCTGAAGTTATTATGATACCAAAACCTGGCAAAAATCTAAGTGAAGTTGAATCATATCGACCTATCTCACTCTTACCAATCATATCAAAGCTATTTGAGAAACTAATTTTAAAGCGTCTCAAACCTGTTCTTGATCAAAGAAACCTGATACCACCACATCAATTTGGTTTCAGAAACAACCACTCGACAATCGATCAAGTACATCGTATTACTGATGTTATTGAAAAAGCGATAGAAAACAAAAATGTATGTTCTGCTGTCTTCTTGGATGTAGCACAGGCATTTGATAGAGTTTGGCACGAAGGTCTCCTACACAAATTAAAATTACTTCTTCCCGATCAGTTCTCCAACTCTTAAAATCCTATCTGACTAACTTCGGGTTAAATACGAAGACTCGTATTCAGACTTGAAGCTGATTAAGGCTGGGGTCCCTCAAGGTAGTGTTCTAGGCCCAGTTTTGTATTTGCTATACATTAATGATGTTCCAACAACGTTATATAGTACAACAGCCACATTTGCAGATGATATGGCAATAATGGCAGTGGGGGAGACTGTGGAAGTTTCAACTAGAAAATTGCAATCTGCTCTCAACAAAGTAGCCATCTGGACAAAAAAATGGCACATTAAATTAAACGAATCCAAATCAATACATATCAATTTTACAAATAAAAAGATAACACCATATCCAGTCTTTATTAATGGCACTCAATTACCATATGCAAACACCGCTAAATAACTTGGTATGACTCTCGACGCCAAGCTTCGGTGGAAAGAACATATTAAGAAGAAACGCGACGAACTTAATATCAAGTTCAGAAAAATGTATTGGTTGCTTGGTCGTAATTCTGAGCTTTCAACATACAACAAGCTGATTTTAGCAATTTGGAATATGATTCGTCGAGCATATGTTCGTTAATAATATCAAGATTTTCGAAACTAGAAGGAGGTTGGGCTGTTAAGGATTCGGGAGGATCCGGAGCTGGAATCGGAGTATCCTGGTTATCTTCATCGTGGCCGCCTAAGTGAATAGAGTTTACTGGATAACTTGAAAGGGCGTCGGCTGCGGAATTTAATTTACCTTTTCTATAAAAAATTCTGCATCCATCTCATCATACTCTTCTAATTGTAAACGCCAGCGTTGAAGCTTACTGCCCGGATCTTTATGATTAAAAAACCATTTTAAAGGACAGTGGTTGGATAATTTCCAATGTCCGGCCAAAAAGATACGGTCGGAAGTTTTTACAGCCGAAAATAACAGCCTATTAATATATATAACTAACTATTCTTTTCTTTTACACTAAGTTGCATACTTATTAAGTTCCGCTACTGAGTTGCCACTTATTTAGGGTTCGCGAGCATATACTATAGGAAGGGGGTAGGAAACGGTGCGCCCACTGCACCGCGAGTGCATCGTCGTGCTCGATAGATGTTTTAAGATTGCAACTTGGAGCGTTGGTATATTCATTCAAATGACTGATTTCATGGCAATAAGACGATTCAAATATTGACTAAAGCAGAGATATTAAACTCGGCCCCTGTGTCCTTATTATCTGTAAAATTCTGTAAGTAACGCACGCGTGAAGCTAGAAACTTGCAATGTTTCAACAGATGTCCTGGTGTGTCATACTATATCTATAACTAACTGTGTCCACGATTTAGTTCGCGTGAAATTCGGAATAAGAAGAGTTCTTCGAATTTGTTTTCTCTCATATGTTGCTTTTGGATATAAACTATTACATACATTTCGTCCAAATCCGTCCAGTATATATTGCCTGACAGACGAACAAATTGACATAAAGACAGACAGACAAAAATTCTATAAACAGGTTTTCTGGCTTCTGTTATCGTTCCTTGCACTAAATCAATCACTCTCTTTAATATATTTTCCACGTACAGAATTCACTCTACAACAGACATGATGGCAGTATAAAAGAAAAATATGATATTAGAAAAAAAAGTATGTTCAAATGATTCTAAAAAATGACTCAATTATATAGTATATATTAACAGCGAGATTAATATAATTTTCAGTAAAATGAAAGCATAAAATACTGCAATCAGTTAACTGCAATCTGGTAACTGAAACACCAATCAGAGCGAATGACGTCACGCCTAAGTAAACGTTACCTTGTTGTTTCAACTTATTGTGATTGCGCGCTTCGATTGTTTGCTACTTCATGCAATTAGTCAATTTGTGGCTTAAAACACTTCAATTATTCAGTTTTGTGATGATAATTAAAAAAAGAACAAGAATCTCCAACTATGAAACAAGGATTCATTAAAGGAAATAGTTCTAATTTGCCTAGGATTTTCTGATGATGGGAGAGTCTGTTGCATCAAATAAAGACTTCGGCTCACCAGAATTTAGAAATATGTAAGTAAATTGCACATTAATATTAATTTTTATACCAAATGCAACTTAAGATACAAAAGGGCCTTTTAACACTGTCCTTGGTTATTTTTGGGGTTAGTTAACGTACTATTGCTCGTGGCCGAAGAAAACCATGCTAATTTTACTTCTACTTTTAAGAAAATATTGCACGTTATTCCAGTGATTGAATGTGTGAATTTACATATTCACAAGACACCTCTACACATGTTGAACGTAATATAATATTACGTTAAATATGTGTAGATAAATAAACACCATGTGAGCTATCACGTTTTGTATTTGTATATTATTCTAATCAATCTTATTTCTTTTAGGTTAAGTTACGTGTAACTGAAACATGAAAAAAAATTGGACAGTAAATGTAAACAAGTAAAGATAAAGACTGGTATGATGATGAAAGTACTGAACTTACCAAGAAAAAGAATGAAGCATATAAAAAGATGCTAAATAGAAATACCAGAAACAATACAGAAGAATATAAAAGAGCCAGAAAAGAGGAAAAAAGACTTCACAAAACAAAGAAAAGAACTTTTGAAGAGAAAAAACCTAAAAAAAATTGAAAATCTTAAAACACTAAATGAATGTAGAGCATTCTATTGAAGGGTTAATCGTAGTCGCTCTGACTTTAAACCAAGTTCTACTCTTTGTCGAAATGAACAAGTGGAAATTTTGGCTAACAAACAAGAAATTCCTTTAAGATGGGTTGAACATTTTAACTATCTTCTAAACTCAGAAAATTCACAGGAGAATCATAGACACAACTCAGTAAATGTAAATAATGATGAAATAATTCCCATCCCAGAGAGAGATGAGATTCAATTAGCAATTAATAAGCTAAAGAATAAGAAATCATCAGGACATGATCTTATAGCTGCAGAATTGCTAAAAAATGGATGTCCTCGGCTATATGATCACCTGCAAAAGCTAATTGTAAATATTTTGAACTCTGAAATGCTTCCTTCAGAATGGAACATTAGTATTTTATGCCCTGTTCATAAGAAAGGAGACCCAATGGTTTGCTCCAAATATAGAGGCATTAGCTTACTATGCACAAGCTATAAAATTTTATCCAACGTTCTATTTATGAGACTAAAACCATTCGTTGGTTCTGAAATTGGCAGCTATCAATGCAGATTTAATAATGGAAAATCTACTGTCGATCAAATTTTTTTTTACGTCAAATTATTGAAAAATCAATTGAGTATTATGTTGATACTCATCACTTGTTTGTAGACTTTAAGTTGGTAGAAAGCATTTAAAAGATGCAATGTATGAATCCGAATTCCGAGCAAGTTAATTAGACTTGTAATGTGTTCTATGGAGACGACAAAATGTAAAATAAAATTTAATGGCGCCCTCTCTGAAGATCTGTGTCAATAATGGTGTTCGACAAGGCGACTCACTCTCCTGTCTGCTTTTTAATATTGCACTAGAAAAAGCTATTCGGGATTCAGATATTAACACTAGGGGTACCATCTTTTATAAATCAGTTCAGATCCTAGCGTATGCTGATGATATTGATATAATTGCTAGAAACCTACCAGCCTTGAGAGAGGCCTTTCTGTCTTTGGAGATAGCTGCAAATCAAATGGGTCTGGCAATAAACGACTCCAAGACTAAGTATATGGCTATACAAAAATCCCCACCAAATAAGGCACATAATCGTTTGGCGATTGGATTTGGACACTATCTCTGAAATTCAGAATCGCATATCATCGGCCAATAAAGCATTTTTTGGACTAAGCTCCATCCTAAAATCTTTTCTTACAAGAAAAACAAAATTATTAGTATATAAAACTCTTATTAGGCCAGTTCTAGCATATGGTTCAGAAACCTGGCCTTTGGCTAGAACTGGAGAGAATAAATTAGCAGCCTTTGAAAGAGGAGTTCTGAGGAGAAATTTTGGGGGTGTCAAGGAAAATGGTATTTGGCGAAGACGTCTTAACTCAGAAATCTATAGGTTGTTTGGTGAGCCTGATGTCATAAAACCATCAAAATCAAAAGAACTGGGCTGCCCACGTATCTAGAATGACAGATGAAAACCCAATAAAGTTTTTATCGCAAAACCTCTAACAACTCATAGAAGAGGTAGACCAAAATTACGATGGATCGATTCAGTGGAAGAATATTTTAACATTCTCAGGATAAAGAAGTGGAAAACCCAGGCGAAGAATGGAACCTCCTGGAAGAATCTCCAAAAGAAGGCCTTGGCCCACCCTGGGCTGAAGTGCCAAATATGATGATGATGATAAAAAAAATTTTCCCGGAACATAAAGTCTATGCCAAGTTACATGTGTCAAATTGACAGATGATGAAGACGAGGAAAAGTAATGTCTTTTCAATGTTGTGTTGCTGCTCAAGCGGGCTGCAAGCATGCAATAGCATTATTTATGTGGATCCATCGCAGGAGTGAAGAACTGTCAGTACAATGTTTACAGTATTGGCTAAAAAACATAGCAGTAAAGGACTTGTCAAACGGTTTCCCTGTCTTATCATAAAATCCAACAGTGCTAGAACAATTTTAGAAGACGGCGAAAAGATAATATTTAATGACTGTATCAGCCAGGCTATATTTCTGCGATTAGTAAGTATATCAATGCACCAACTTGTGCTGAAACATAAATATAAATGCTTTGACATATTTCCGGTCGAGGTTATTCTGGCTACGGTATAATAAATGAAATTGAGAATGAGACCAGAGACCAGCACGAAAATAGTCTTTGGTATGAACTAAGATATGGCCGTATCACAGCATCTAGGACTTATGAAGTCACTCGATGCCAAAAGATGATGGGACACTGATATCACTAATCATGGAGGGAGGAGGGAGGATCCCAGACACACTGGCCATGAAACGTGGCGGAAGATTCCAGGATGAAGCACGGGAAACGGTTAAATTGAAATTGGACAAAAAAAAATAAGAACCGTGAACTGATGTTATCTAAAAACTATCTAACGGTAGCCGGTTCGCCTGATGGCATTTGTCAAAATAGCACTGTTGAGACCAAGTGAAAAACTAATTTCAGTTATAGAAAATGGGAAACCCACTAAGAAATGCTATACACAGATGCAGCTGCAAATGCATGTGAGTGGACTAAAAGTGTTTTTTACATGGGCGACTCTAATTACAGTACATATAAAAATGTTGAAATTTTGTTTGTAACATTTTACAAAGAATATGTGTCTGATTTTCTTAAAATTGTAATTACATATTGGAAATCCTACGTATTTTTGTTTATTTATTTTGTGCTGTATAATAGTGTAAAATAAATAAACAAAAATACGGAAATGTTTGATTCAGTTTATTTATTAAATTTCTGATGATGTAATAACAACAGTCTGTGGTTCAATTAACTAAACCACAGACTGTTGTTATTACATCATCAAGAACTTTGGCCAAACTTAAGTTAATACAAGCAGGTGGCTTTGTCTCATATTAAATTCCCGTGAACGTTTATTCACCCGCTCAATGTGGATTCTCAAGCTGGCTGTTTGTTCAGATTCCTTAGCTTCAGTTTTAGATAGTTTAGCTCCAGTTACCCCACTTCGAGGTGGCACAAGTAGCACCCCCTCATTACGTAAATATAGGGACTTCCCTATGTTTGAACCCTCTGTCAGCCGTCACATACATACCCCGTTGCAAACACTTTACAAAATCACAGGATTCTACCAAGCATATGTCTGTTACTCGTCCTCCATAACCAAGTGAAATGTAATTCACTAAGCCATTTGGTGTACGAGATAGAAGATACTCAATGTTGTTGCGCTTCGGTCTCCATATAATCTATGATACAACTTATTTTGCTATATTTATGTCAATAAACCATATATAAATTACTTTTAATTATTCCGTTGTATAATTTTACAATGAAAGGACGAATTACGCTCACCAATACAGGTATATGTAAAAAAATAATAATTTACTTGCATATGTTGGATCCATGGCAAGAGAGTAGGAGTGCTTGTAATTTTAGATACCTTAATATTTCGTGTTATAATTATAATACTCAAATACTGAACAGCGGCCATATAAACATGATATAAACATCATTAATATGTCCGAAATCTAACCGGCGCTTTCGGTGTCATTAAAAATGTCACAAGTCTTGCGTGAAAAGCTAATTTTTCATATGGCTACCTTAATATGTCATATTAGATAGTTTAGCAACAGTTACGCCACTTCGAGGTGGCACAAATTGCACCCCCTCCTTATGTAAATTTAGGGACTTTTACATGTTTGAACCCTCTGTCAGCCATCACACACATACCCGGTTGCAAACACTTTATCACAAGATTTTACTAAGCATGTGCCTGTAACACGTTCTCCATAACCAGGTAAAATATAATTCACTAAACCATTTCGTGTACGAGATAGAAGATTAATGGTGTTGGCCTTTTTGTAGTCCGACCGTGAAAGAGCCTTGATTCTATGCTTTTCAAGGTTTTTGTGTTTCGGTCTCCATATAATTTATGATACAACTATCTTTACTATATTTAGGCCTAAAAGCCATGTATAAATTACTTTTAATTATTTTGTTGTCTAATTTTACAATAAAATGGCGTATTGCCCCTGCTAATACATGTATATTTAAAAAAAAAAATATTTACTTGCATATGTTGGATCCATGGGCAGAGAGTAGGAGTGCTTATAATTTTAGATACATTAGTATTACGTGTTATAATTAAATACTGAACAGCGGCCATTTACCTCGATATCAAATAACTTTCAAAATAAGGTTCAAAATCTCACAAGCCCTACACAAGTGAAGTTGGACGCTTGTAAATCAATGTCTCCGTATGTCAAGTTGTAACTATAATAGTTAAATCCAGAACAGCGGCCATATACACATGATATAAACATTATTAATATGTCCGAAACCTAACCGGATGCTTTCAGTTTCGTTAAAAATGTCAAGTATTATATACGTGAAAAGCTAATTTCTCATATGGCTAGCTTAATATGTCATATTGGAGCTGTAATAATTAAATTCAGAGCAGCGGTCATATAAATATCAAATAAAAATTATAAATCCATCCGGAACCCGACGCTTACGATTTGGTTAAAAATCTTACAAACTTACACGGATGGAGCTAGATGCTTGTAATTTCGGAAAAATTAGAGGTGGCAGTTAACTTTTGACTTGAACACTCGTGAGGTGGTTAGAAATAACATTTAAAAAATTGCTGCCCGTAGAGTGTACGCTCGATTATTTATTTAATAAATTAGTTTCAAAATAGTATTTTTACATGGAATATGTCGAAATATTAAATTTTCGTTTAAAAAGTAAGTAAGTAAGTTCGAATTACTATGGTTCTCATTCACGTCCCATAGAATAATATGGAGTGAGGGAATATGTTTTTTCTCAAAAATCGCAAAGTTTACGAAAAACCCTATCTCCTTTTTGGAAAGGTCCTTATAAGATTGTCAAAATAAATGGGTGAAATTTGCTGACTATTAATATACCGACGCCATTATGATGAAGTGAAATTAGCAAAGACAAACAATGACGCCAAGTCTTGAACGATTTGTTTTCTTCCCTTTACACTTTATTTTGTTTACAAGACATTACAATGATTGATTTACAATTTTCATGTTAGGTTAATCCTACCGTTTTACTACCCCAATTAAATTTTTACAAATATTATTGTACAACTTTTAAATGGAATTCACAAAAACAATACGAAAATTATAATCTTACAAATTTATTTTACACCTTCTACATTGTCATCATCCAGGCACATGCCGATTTCATTCAACCCACAGAGAGCAATCTGGATATGTATTTCGATCTTGTTGGCTCTCTAGAACTCAATCAATGGTCATCTTAGCGTTGTTATCCCAATGGACATATCTTTCATAAAACCACATTTCGAAACATCAATTTTATTTCGAAACACTGAAATTTCTTTGCAAACAGAACAACATATTTGAGAACATGAAGTGTCATAATCTCGTTCAATCACTTTCCACACATTATAATGATACAATTAGTAATTTCTATTCCGTGTCCTATTTAATTTCTACACGATCCAAACGCTCAGCTTGGTTTAGAGGTGTTGGAACAGTTTTTAAACAATAAGGTTTAGAGGCGTTGTAAAAGTCTTTTTGTTACAATGGACGAAGCTGAGGCGGTGAAGTATAACAACGCCGTTCATACTGTAGAAAGAGACCACAAGAAATTAATTACGCTATCGACACTTTCAGCTGTTCAGGAAACGTTAAACAAAATAAATATTAAGGAACAAAGTTTGAATAGCGCTGTTGAGAGTATTACCTTAAATGTAAAAAATCTAATTGCTTTATTAAATAATTTACTATTTATATCTATATTTTTGAAATTGTTTGAGAAAAATTTATTGACGTCATCATTCAAGATATAAACGTTATCATTCAAGAAGATATAATAAATTCTGTAATATTTAGAAAAAATAACGTTTTATATCCATCAATTATCTCACCGAAACAAATGGACCACAATATACATGTTTTGATTAATATTTCTGATATGCTAAGCTAGAGACAATAATTAGTTCGGTAACCTAGATGATTGAAGAAATTGAAAAACATTAAGCTAGATTTCCTTAAGGATAACGAGAGAATATTTAGAGAAATCGCTCGCAATGTCAACTCAGTTGTAAGCAAACCTCGTGTTTCAGAACACTGTCATTTCTATTTATATGTGCATGTGTAGTATTATGTTTTATATATGCTATAGATCTATAAAAGTAATGATGTTCGTAGATATCTAGTAAACTCCTCGTCAAACCTAGGTAACATAGATCCTGAACCTAGTATGGACACCGATACAGTCAATTCTCCAATTCCTGTGTCTAGGATTAGGACGTCTACGACATAAACTCACACAATAATATAAGTTTAGTCTTTAACAGGGAAGCTGTTATACCCCTGACTTGCCAGGCACAATGATTATTCAGCATGGTTCCCAAACATATATATTAACATAGTAATGTCATTCGGTCGCAGCTTCTCAACATCCTGAGATAACGCTCTGTTCGCAGAAACCTCAGAAAATAACAATTATTTAAAGTAGCAATCATAAATTGTTTTTAAAACGTGTTTCAACAATTCAATTCAATTAATCTACATGTTATTGAGCAATTGTGAAGTCAGTGATTAAAAATGTCTTAAGGCTCCGTCGCGTCGCACAATGGTTCATCGTGGACATCCTTTAATTACTGCAGTATTGCTGTAAAGGATGCGTGAAGATGGATTTATCCAGTGCAAGTGTGCGAGGGACCTGCGAGTAGAGGAGGGGGAGAGGGGTGTCGTCTGTTTGCCCCCATCTTTCGTTCGATCGAAAAGTTGCTTCGTTCTTGAATGATTTGAAACAGGAAGAAAATTCGTGTGAAGGAAACCGAATAAAATTGTCGCAGGGCTGTAAATACGGCTATATGATTACGGCTATGTGATTTTCAATAAAGACATGCCTAATGCGTCTCAAGTTCCAATATCGAAATTTCTAAATTGTTTACATCGAATTGTTTTGGAAAGTCGGCGTACTTGAACTGCCGCTTGGTATTTATAAGAAAAATAATTTTTTGGTTTGCCTCGGAAGACTGATAATTTGAAAGATCGTTGCTAAGACTTGATAATTGGCATTCACCGCCATATCTCTCCCGCACGCAGACCCTGTCCAACGCGAACTTCTGGCAGAATTCTGGAATGAAATAGTTTGAACATCTGTTCTCAAGTCTTGTCTTGAAACCAGTCAACGATACCTAGTTGTTGGCAGAGCGGAACGAAGCGTGCTCAGATATCTCGGAAAGATGACTGAAATAAATATTGAATGGCCGATTTTTACACATGAGGGTATTAGTTGTTGCGGTAATCACTTTAAAATGTTGTAATAAATAAGGCCGTTTTGCAATGTTATTTAGCGACCTATGTCACCGTCGACTTGTTCTAAAAATTGAATCAGAGTACCCGCAGTTCATAAGTTCTGTACATACATTAGTAATAAATTTAAAAAGAAAAACATTTCTGAGTTGGCAACGCTTTTATTTTATAGTCTCGTACCTAACAACCGCGATAATCATAAAATTTCCAATTGTTTTAGTTGATTAGGTATTTATATAAATACTAGTTGTACGTTTTTGGATTCGTTCCGTGTTCCGTGATGTTAACTTATAAATCAGAAACGATTTTGTCAAATTTGAATTAATCAAATGTAGCGTGTCGGATATATACATATTTTGCTTCCGTTCGATTTAGTTTTAATAAACAGCGAAATAAGCGGCTTTGCCGAGTATCAAGGACTTCCGTACAGTTAGCAGCATCAGCGCCATCTAACTGCGCCTCCTTCAAATAAAAGAAACAAAAGGTATTTCGTTTCATTTGGAAAAGAATACACCAACAGTCTAGCAGCGAGTCCCTCTCAATGTTCAATTGCTTTTATTTTATTACCGATCAAACAGACAAATGTAAGCGAACGTGGGAAAAATGGCGTGTAAACTAAAGTATAGTTTGCAATATATTATATTAGTTTATATTTTTAAAAAATATGCAAATTTAATGTAAACCAAGTATTACATTAATATGTGTCCGAAGATGATAAGCTAATTTAAATGGGTCATATTAAACCGTTAATAAACAATAATAATTCGTTTTATTTTAATAATAAAAGTAACATTTCGATAGAAACAAAAAATTAGTTAAAATTTATATTAAATTTGTTATTCTGGAAAAATTCAACCGTTCAACATTAATAAAACAATTGTTTAGGAACAATTGCATCGTGAAGAAACATCAGTGACGTCGGAACATAGCGAACGGTGACCGGTTCGATCCCATGGCTATACGATAAGCGCCATCTAGGGGAACCGTGCCCGGGTGCGAACGAGCGCGATCTGACGGCGGACGTCGTCCTACTAGTCCACTGATAATCACCCATCCGGCCATTATTATTAGTCTTGCTCAGTACGTCTTATTTTAACCGAACGGGCAAAATGATTCTACTTACTGTTCGACACTGCTGACTTCGATAAGAGACTTCTCTTTAACTTGTAAAGTTTTCGATTATAGAATAATAAGAGCCAATTACAACAATTACACATCGAATAATCGCTATTCAACTCGCGATATTTGCGTCGCGGGCGGTATTGTCAGAATAGAAAGATCAGATCAGAATAGAAAGTACCACGACCTAACGATTAGACGTGTGTAACTCTTTGTTCCGAAACATGGCTGTGTTCCAAATGATCCAAAACATTTTCGTTATGTCGAACGTATCATTTGGATCATTGCATCTCGAGTTCCGAACGAATGAAATGAAACGAAGCGAACTGTTCCGCTGATTCGTTCCGATGACTGAGATACGGATGTGACGCTACATGCTGGGAAGCAAACAAATGTTTATTTACACATTATATTTTATTCTCCTTGATTTATATATTACTAACTGCTTAGTTGATTTTATAGTCAGCGGACGAACGTGGCAAGGTTAAATACTTGCCGGTTTATCTTTAAATATATTTAAATTAAGCAATTTAATATGTTAACACATTGCATTAGATGGAATATATCAAATTAGAGTGCTAAAAATGTTAATGTTTCATGCAATATTTCATGTCAACAATTTGAATGTGAAACACCTCTAGTGTTTAAATATTAGTAAGTCAAGTTCCTAGTGTTGACCATTCTTGTGATAATTTTTTAAAAATTTATTTACCTATATCACATCGATTGATACAAAAACAATGATCGTGTATCGAAA
The DNA here is from genome assembly GCA_039881145.1 of Druceiella hillmani. Taxonomy (NCBI): domain Eukaryota; kingdom Metazoa; phylum Arthropoda; class Insecta; order Lepidoptera; family Hepialidae; genus Druceiella; species Druceiella hillmani. The sequence goes on along the minus strand of JAYKKI010000024.1, from coordinate 26,271,865 downwards.
TAAAGGAGAGTTATAAACGGTTAGTTTTACTAATACATACATTCGCTTTAAGTGAGCCCAAACTCAATATTTATACATACAAAATTATAATAGTTATATAAAAATAATAATTTTAAACATGTTCCGTCTGGTCAGTAAAATTTCAACTTTTTAATCACAACAAAAATATTCAGCGCGCCGCAAACACGGTCGTTATATTTTAGTAATATTTCGTTTTGTATCTGTTCCGTTTGGAACTCGCGAGTCGATTTCCGAATTGTCCAAATGAAACGTATCATTGTTCCGGCGGAAGATTTCAGTGACCCAGATTCAAATGTTCCAATCACCACAAAGATACGTACGGCACACCTCTATCGAGCGCCCAATTAATGTTTTAGTTATAATGCAACTCTTGCTAAGTACCTACACTTGATTTATCAACATGTCTATAATAGTTCTGTATTGTAGTTAGTTAAAAATATTCCGAATGTTTTTATTAAAACGTTATCACAATATTTCGAGAATGTTAGTTAACATGACACCGATATATCGAAATGTCTAGTAAATTCGTTATTCCTTCTTTGAAATACGGTCGATTAATCTCGTTTTATAACAATGGAAACGCGTAGCGTCGTATGTACGCAGTAAACAAATCGAAAAAATAAGACGTATTCCGAATAACAGAAACTCGTGTGGCAGCCCTGAAAAGGGCTTTATGGTCAAGTCGGTGATGGATGGATGGACGGGTCGCGAGGCACGGAACCCAATTGTTAACAGCTGGTAGCGCTCGCTGCGAACCTTCTGCGTGGATCATCTTCGAAGGAGTCTCACTTCTTGGGAGCTGCCTTCTTAGCGGAACTTTTCGCTTTCGACGCGGCCTTCGGCTTAGGCGCTTTAGGCTTCTTTGTAGGCGGCTTGGCAGACTTCTTTGCTTTTGGAGACTTCGTCGCAGCAGGCTTTGCTTTTTTTGCAGGCGCAGCTTTCTTTGGAGATGCGGATTTTTTGACGGCAGGTTTGGCGGCGGCCTTCGCCTTCTTCTTCGGCGTCGCCTTGGCCTTCACCGGTTTGGCGGCCTTGCTCGCAGGTTTCTTGGCGGCTCCCTTTACCTCGAGCTTGAAGGAGCCCGACGCGCCTTTGCCCTTCGTCTGGACGAGAGCGCCGGACTCGACTGCGCTCTTCAGGTACTTTCTAATGAAAGGAGCCAGCTTCTCTGCGTCCACCTTATATTGGGCGGCAACATACTTCTTGATGGCTTGAAGCGAAGAACCGTTTCGTTCCTTCAGCTCCTTGATCGCGTTGTTGACCATCTCTGAAGTCTTCGGGTGCGCGGGCTTCGCCTTGGGTTTATTGGCGGCCGCCGATGCCTTCGTTTTTTTGACAGGAATAGCGGCCGCAGGAGCGTCACTGATAACCGCGGTGTCAACCATATTCTGATGAGCGAAGATACGACGGTTAACAAGTAAAATGCGTATGCGTGAGCAAATGTAATGTCTTCACGTACACTGACTAACAAGCGTAGCGATTGGAAGTGCGTGATAGCGTATTGATTCGACAGGTCGCTGGTGGTCCGTTGCTCGGAGACGGACGACGCAGAGAACGTATCGACGTCTTCACATTTTGTGGTGAAAATGTTGATCTTTACACTATCGTCGCAACGGTTTTCATTTATTTTCACATATTTGTCGCAGGTTAAAAGTAACGCTGATATGATTGAGGGAAACCATGCGAGCGACACAACGCTTTTTCGTACATGCACAGACTGTTTGACATTCTCCTAAGCCGAAAAAGAGAATTAAACTGCCTCGATGTTGCTCCGAGACTCGTACTATTCGACAAAAACATCAATTATCTCAATTCGGCGTATTGACTAAGACCAGAATTGATTTTTATCGATTCCGCGGACTATGTATTTGGTATCGGTACAGCCGCAATGTCGATACAATGAAACGTTTTCACGCAAGGTTCGGGCGAATGGCTCCGTCATAAAACAGTATTCGCAAGTGGGTTGAGCGAGGCATACCGTCGTCGCTCCACTGCCGCTGTGAGCGAGCTTCGACGTAGAACGTACAGCCCTTTGAAGAGAAACGCCGGCACCTTTATCTATTAAGCCTGATCAGCCATTAGCCGAAGAATTTATTCGAATTCGTGGCGCCTACCCGGTCGAGGGAGACCTGGCAGAATATCAGCGGCCCGTCCCTCATTCGCCGCTACCAGCGAAAGTTTAGGAACGACAGATCGACTATTTGAACCAAACGATCATGATTTTTATATACCTTGTTACATAATCACTATTAAAGAAACTTTACAGTAAGAACTTATGAACTTCAGCAGTGATAAACAATTATACAGTTACATTTGGCACAAATAATAATGGCGTCGAGTGTAACGTCATTGACGAATGACGACGCCATATTTCAACAAATCTATGTTCATTTTCCAACGGAAAATTCTCGCTGTGTGCAATCGTGATCGAGTTTTATTATTGTGTGATATTGGCGTTGCAAATTATGATGGTTTCATAAACGCAAGATGTTAACGGGTCCGAACAGCGAGAGCGTTTCCAATAACATGCGGTAGAAAGTTTTTCCTTGCAACGGGAGAGAAACGTATTTTCCGATTTGAAGAGTGTGGAAGAGTTTGTACGGCTGAAAGAAAATTGATTGCGATCCAAAAAAAGACGAGGAATAATCATAACGCTTGATGGAAAATGTCGTTGGGGACATACTTAGTGCTCGCTTAGCATTAGACTGACATTTGTCTGTGGTCCGGAATCACTGGAGCTGTACTCTTACCTCCTCAGCACCAGCGAAGTATATAGTGAATGAGCTTGCGAGTGAGGAATGATGAACCGATGGCACATTGCTTATTTCTAGAATTGTGCGATTATAAATGTTAACATTATTTTAAATGTCGATGTGTTTACTGCGTCCATCGCGAAATCAGCTCAGAGTTAAATTTAGCATCCAAATCGATGATTGGATTAAATCGACACAGACGTCTCATATACTATACATTCAATTCCCAATGCACGAACGAAATGTTATTCAGGCCATTTCCCTTATGAAAAAAGCAAGAAGTCCACACATCAAACGATTTCCGTATAAATAGTGCATATGCATCACACACTATATATATATATATATATATATATATATATATATATATGTATGTATGTATGTATATATATATATATATATATATATATATATAACCTTTAAATATGACGAAACCTATAATCTACCTAACCAATAAACTGCAAGATATTCGCCGTCTCTGTTCAACTGTATGTTCTACCGGACGCGAAAAAGAGACGAAGTATAATCAGTCGCGCTGCGAACGCATTTCATTGGCGCCATTCGCTGTAACCGAATGAACTCATTATTGCCCGATAGGAACTATTTGAAAATAGTCCTTCCATTGGTTAAAACAAGATCGCAACTAGACAATTAGAATGTAAGTTATGAAAGGTAAAGTTTAGTATAATTTTAAATTCCCTGTAAGCATAATTTGCCACTTACATGAAATCAATGCAGTACAAACTTGGCGACTTTAAAAGGCGCTACAAGAATTTTGATTGCATATATTTTTTCAACGTCTCGAGTAACCGAAATTAGACCTCCATAAACGAAGGTGGATTTCAATTATATCCGACCCGTACCGGTCGACTCAGACCGTGAATAGGCGACGGTCAGTCGCAACAGTTCGCCAACTCTCAACCAATCCCGAAAGGACGCGTATGTGTATCGTTTGTTGCTTTCCTCCCACCGCTCTTATTAGGACTCGTGGCCATACACGTCAATGAGTAATGTAATTTTTTACCAAAGTTTAACAAATACCAAAGGTTTAACCTTCATTTCATAGTAACTTGCTTCACTGTAAAAAATATTATAATTACTGAATTTTTAAGCAAAAAAAATGAAATATTTACAGAGCGCAAGTGAATTAAAAGAATATTCAATTTATTACTGGCGGTGCAGCAATAGAACGATGCACCATAGTGAACACAGTACACGCGATTTCCGTTGCTCTTTGACAATTCTTATTATCTATTATTGCTGCATTCATTTAAACACATTCATTTTATGTCGTCTCCTATTCTTTTCAAATTTTCTGTATCTGCTAAGATGTCAAGTAATCTAAATTGTTACCAGATTCAATAATATAGATAATGATTAGGCGCTAACAAAATTTATTTTAAACTATATTTTAATACCCAGTAAACAAACTACTCTCACTCCGGTCTGTTTCCTAATGTATTATTAATTAAAATATTCGAGAGTATTTAACCGATTTAATACGGAAGACCAATAATTACATTCTATAAAAAATACAACTTATCTGGTGGGTTGCGTCGGGAAGAATCGAAATATCCGCACATTTCAGTATCGAATCTCCGCAATATCAGGAACGTGAAGATGTTTTTACACAAGTCCATGCTTTCGGCTAAGACATATGTTACAACTATATGATAGAGAAAATTATACAGAGAGCCGTCGTTTACTAAAATAAATTCCTTTCTTTGTGAATGTAGTGTTGATAAAACATTAAAATAGTTATACATTTAATCGTTTCCAGAGCAACACTAGTGACGTGCTTTTTCGAAAAATGTATTCCTCCACTGCGAATAGAGAACTATTTATTTACTCGACAACCTACAACCGTTTACTTAAACATCCACACGCTCAACGATTATGATTTTCGTACAAATTTATTGTTATTCTTTTGAACGAACTAATCTTGGAAATTAATTTCACAATATCTTTCATTCTTATAATGAAAGTAACACAATAAGGACGTTCGGCGTTTTTTCAATTCTCAACATTATGAAAAAAATTGCATCTCTACTTTTTCTAAATACACGCCCGTGTTTACCTGCAGATTTTCGGTCAGTCTTCAATTCAAGACGTAAGTTAATGAACAAGTCTAATGCGATTGCTTTTATTTCTCTGTGTGACGGATTACAAAAAAGTGGTTTATTTATAGTAGTTTCTACTAAATTAGAAAGATAGTCCGTTAATAAGTTTTGTATTAAATACAAGTGAACCTTAGTCGCTGAAGTGCATGGTGACACCTTACAATAGTTTTGAATTTTTATCCGATATACAAAAATATTCACCTGTAGAGCGAGCGCTTGTAGAGGATTGCACTTCCCCACCTTTATTGAAACTAAATATTGCTATGGAGACATTTTAATAATATCGACTCGCTGTCGGCCCTGAGAAGGGCCTTGTGCGTGAACATTTTTATAACTTATGCCTTCTTGTCGGTTTTTTTCGGTAACAGCACAGCCTGGATGTTGGGCAACACCCCGCCCTGCGAGATGGTAACGCCAGAAAGAAGCTTGTTGAGCTCCTCGTCGTTGCGGATGGCCAACTGCAAGTGCCTCGGGATTATCCTGGACTTCTTGTTGTCCCGAGCGGCGTTACCAGCTAATTCGAGCACCTCAGCGGCCAAGTATTCCATGACGGCGGCGAGGTAAACAGGAGCGCCGGCGCCGACGCGTCCGGCGTAGTTTCCCTTCCGGAGCAGTCGGTGAATGCGACCCACGGGGAACTGTAGCCCTGCACGATCCGAGCGAGACTTCGACTTCCCCTTTACTTTGCCTCCTTTGCCGCGACCAGACATTCTCGATATTCAAAGTTCAAAAATACACACAAAAACACTGTGATGTTTATTTTATCAAAACTAAATAACTCTCTGAATAAACACGTTCTTGCTGAATATAGCGACCGGCACGTACAATCTCATATGAATTCAAGCAAAGGTCCGCGTACGCAACGTGTCTTCGTCTTTTAATCTGTGCTCTACTCCGCGTGGCGATAAAGTAATATTACAGTTATCATATATATAGTATTGTGGTCAAGGGCCACTTTGTACGCAACCCCTAAATATTGTACGTGGCCTGCTGAAAATGTATATGTCGATGATACTTTCAAGGTCACGATATTCAATGAATGTCGGTTCTTGCCTCAATTCACTACTACACGTTAAAAATGGTTGGGGCTGGCTTCCAGATAAGAAATTTGATCATGTTGCAATTAGAAAGTGATAAGAGATTTCTCTTTCAATGGTGACGTTCTTCATGAAAACGTGCATTGTGTACATTTTGCAGCACATTTAAATTCAACTCTTCGTAAGTGTTTATGGACGGAGACCACACTGACTATAAATAATAATAAGAATGTAATTTTTTCTGTTCAAGGAATCCCTTTTCATCCAGTGGGCAATACAAAGTTTTTGGAGGCATAAATAGGATATAAAATAAAATGTTTACCTTTTTTGGAAAAAACTGGTCCACGATAAACTAATTTTACACGCGTGTAACTTCGCCAATATCTTTTAAAAACACAAAATATTCAAAAGATAAAATCTTATTTCCGGATTTATTTTATATATAATTTTATTTCTTATACATGTACTAATGTACATAAAACTTGTATACTTAGTCCGATTTTCCCTATAACCACGTTATCCCATTTTCATCTTTATCTCACATTTGCAATGTTTGACAAACTCTGGCTCGCACTCACGCGAAAATAGAGGCATTGCGTGACCGAAAGAGCTATGGCGTATATTTATCTCTTTCACACTTGTTTGGTAGCTTGAAATTAATTGGATAATGATCGCCTCCTCGGATAAAAAGAATCATGTTAACAAAGTTAAAAATGATTGAAACTTTGAGCCAGTTACAATGTAGATCATGGAGATCTTCGGCGATAGCAATATACAATATAACATGTTCGCGAATTTCCTTTCACAGATATGGGATTTCTTTGTATGCCTTTTTGACTGTCTTCATGTACAATAAAATCATTTGTACGTGAGAACATTAATGTCGATTGCGTTCACGTTTTATTACAAAATCCAAAAATGTCTTATTAAGATAGTTATTTAGTTTGAACAAAATAAAACTCCTAGCGTTTTAAGTTTCAGTATAGCCTTTACGGCTTGTTGGAAACTCAGAATTGTTGGCGAGACGATTTTATTTAGTGTCGAGGGCGTCGTGCAACATTTTCACATTTCTGATGTAACGGAGCGAGCTCCATTTCAGTAATTCAGTGCAGTTTTAACACGCCACTGTGTGTTTCAACTACAAGTGAAGTTATACTTATCAAATAATACCAACTAGGAAATTATCAGAGTATTAATTTCTAACGAATTTCAGTTTTTAATCACGGTTTAAATTATTGTTACCGATAAGACAGCAGGGGGCATAAAAACCAATGCAGTGAGAATGAACGAGAACTGGAACGATGGAAATTGTGCATGTTATTGTAGCAGAGCAAAAGGAAGTGTATCTCACTGTTCGTTCCGGTGCTGCGCTCCCTGCATTTTTCTTCTCCAAATCGCCGATATTTATCGTTGTTTTCCCCTCATACATTTCTAGGGCGAAACTTTGAATTTAAAACATAAAAATTTATTCGCTTTTGGTTAGAATAAAACCATATACATCGGACTATTTTAATGTTTATACGATCCAAATTTAACAGGGATAGGCTAATATTATAGGATGAACTATACCGCCGGTGGTAGTTTAGTATTCTTTCAATTTACTCGGTAATCTGTGAATTTTTCTCCTCTATTGGCATCAAAATAATAAAGAAAGCCTCTTTAACTACGCGCAAAAAGGAAACAATTAGGAACGGAATAAAACTTGAAATATTCTCTACGAAGTGAAGTGCGATACTTAGGAGTTTGCAAGGAAGATTGAAACTATGGTATTGTTAATTATATACAGGTCATTGTACGCGACGTCGCTTCCTCGACGAGAGAGGCGGGGGAAGGGGCGATAAGCGCTGTACGCGTCCTTTCACAATTGGTCGAGAGCTTGCGTACCTTTGCGACTGTCCGCCGCCAATCAGTGGCCCGAGTTAACTAGTATCGGTCGAAATTGTTCATCGTTTACAGACGAGTCATTCGCTAAACGTCAGTAAGATAATTTCGTATCGGTTATGGCACCAAAAACTAGTGGCAAAGCGGCCAAAAAATCTGGCGGCAAGGCGCAAAAGAACATCACAAAGACGGACAAGAAGAAGAGGAAACACAAGCGCAAGGAGAGCTACGCCATCTACATCTACAAGGTCCTGAAGCAGGTCCACCCGGACACCGGCATTTCGAGCAAGGCCATGAGCATCATGAACAGTTTTGTGAACGACATCTTCGAACGCATCGCCGCCGAGGCGTCCCGCCTGGCGCACTACAACAAGCGTTCCACCATCACCAGCCGGGAGGTGCAGACGTCGGTTCGTCTGCTGCTGCCGGGCGAGCTGGCCAAGCACGCCGTCAGTGAAGGTACGAAGGCCGTAACCAAGTACACCAGTTCCAAGTAAACCGTCCGCTCTCTACTGTTTCCGTTGAAAAGATCACAAGGCCCTTCTCAGGGCCGCACGAAAGTTTACATTACTTGCGTTGTCTTACACACGACACGATTGTTTTTATATGTGTTTAACGTTAAGCAATTGATACATCGTATTAGGATAGCTGCAATGCGTGTTAAAGTTCCTATTTTCATTGAAGTCTGTACAGAACGAGTAAGTTCGTAACCGAAACGAGGTCAACAAAAATACTCCGAACGTCAGTGTGAGAAAGCACGTAAAACCGTGAATCCTTCCGACTAGAAGAACGTAATATTACGTCTATCAAATTTCGACCGACTACTGCAGTGCTCCCCCTTCGTATTCTCGAAAGCGATAGAAAGAAATAGATGGATGATTATGTTCCGTCTCAGTCACACAGTTGACTCTACGCATCGGACGATGAATAGTTGTTTAAGCAGGGTTGGTTTTTGAAAAATAAAATCAAATCAAAAACGTCAACGTTAGACAGTAGCACTTTATATTTTGATCACAAAGACAAAATGAAAACGGCAACGGGAGAGAGAGAAATATTTGTATGGCGAATATTGATATATTGGGAGAGAACACGAAATAAAAGCTCGGCCTCTGATCGATGGAGAAATGAAATAAACGTCACAAACAAGGATTGGGCAAAACGTTCACTATCGAGTTTCACTGAAAATTTTGTTGGCAACATTTAGATATTCTCAGAAATAATCTTACGAGCTATATAGCGATTATTTGATGTGAAGCTGTCGTCATTGGCTCTTGTTGTTCTATCATTAGGTCTCGGAAACTCTACAACTTAACATAAATAGTCCCTTTTCGACGGCGATAGTAAATTTATTATTGTAGCATCCCTAAAAACAATTAAAACTAATTTCATGACTACCTAATAACAGGGCTAACACCAGGATGGCCGCAGTGCTCGCCGAACTGAGAAATAGTATCACAAAGTCCGCCGTAAGATGGCGCTCGTTCGTCGCACCAGTGCACGCTTCGCCTAGATGGCTCTCGTTCCACAGCCATCGGATCGAACCGATGGCTGTCCGCTTTATCGTTTAACGTTACTGACTATGTTATGAAATTTCTTCACGATAGAATCGATCCCAAAAATCCGTTTTCATTATTTTAATTGAAATGAATGAACTCGTCTGGAATAAGTACAAAATTTATTTTATATCTCCTAAGGTTTGCGTGCACTTCAAACTTTACAGTTTTTCTTTTAAATTAAACTAATTATTCTTGTCTATAAATGGTTTAATTTTACTCAATTACATATAGTCATTAAACACAAGTTACAGTGATGTATTGAGTATCAATTATATTGAACTTGCAGATATAAAAAGACATGTAGAAGAAGATTTAAAAGCACATGTACAACAATAAACAAATACTTACCGAACATTTTGCTATTGCATCGGCAATAAAATGACAACATTTGTACGGTCCATTCATATCTCGTGGAGCGCCATCTGCCGTATTACAGACGAATCAAATTTAGATCATCAATTTCTCCTATTTAGGGAAGGCGCAGCAGGTAGATGGCGTCGATGCTGTGAACTGTACGCACGTCCTCATTTTCGATTTATTATGCACTAAAACCGATTATTTTGCACTTTATTTAAACTTGAAACCACTGGATGTGAGATGTACCTATATGAGTGACTCAATTTAAGTGTTCAGTTAATCTAAATTTGACAATGTAGTATCTGATCTATAAATTAAAGATAATCGAATCGCAAAAATGTACATAGATAGTTTTCCTATAAGAGTCACTAAATAACTTTTGCAATACGGCTTTATTTATTGCAAAGGTATAACGTAATTATCACCACGAGTGACAATACATTTCGCCGTGCGAAAGAGTTAGTCGTTAAATATTTACTTCTATCTTCAATTCAATTGTCGAGTCTCGACGGAAATCTTTCAAATTATCGTCGTCCCGAGGCGGTAAATGTCTACCGAGTCTGAAATGAGGCAGTTTATGTACCGGGAGGCGGTTACAGTGCACCGAAAGCGATATAAAGTACGTCGTCTTAAAAAAATAAAAAAAATTGTCTCGTTTCAAAATTAGATTTTGGAACTTGAAACGCATTAGGCTCGTATTCAAACAGTCGGAGCGGACTTGTTTTTGTTTTTGAAGGATGCGTCAAATAACATAACCGTATTGCCGCCCCGCGACGATTTTAATCGATTTACTTTTTGTTCCTCTTTCGAATGCAGGTTTTCAGAAACTTTACAACGATGCAGAGGTCAAGATACATATTTGATGCTGCACTAATTACGTCATACCAGCAATGAATCACTGTACGGCCCGACGGGGCCTTTAGACACTTTTAAAGATCAACTATGCTATTACCCAACAACGGATGGGTTTATGACGACACGTTTACGTACTGTTATGTCTACTTAAAGATTTGGTTTTTTAAAAAAACAATTTATTCTTGAATTTTATTATCTAACGAATTATTACGAATCGATTATTATTTATATTTTTTTTAAATATTTAGTTAGACTTTAATTGCTTGTATCTAGATTACGACTGACGCGGACTAAGATCTGGATTGAACTGACATGGCTGAACCCCGCGAGGCTTCCGTCTAGGGTATATAAAGCGTGTGAAGTGCTAAGGCATCTGGGAGCGGAATTTGCTGTCGAGCTGGGAATAGGGCTTTGTCATAATAATGTGATGCTCAGGGAGCCAGATGCTTTACCATGTTAATATGGGAATCATGAGAGAGGTGATGTGAGAGCATCACGGCTAGCAAGTACAAAGTATAACAGGTCCCATCTAGTTGAAGACTAAACTTATACCCACCCTTGCGTAAGTTTATGTCATAGAGGTTCTAATTCTAGGTATTGGTACCGGGAGATTGACTGAGTTTGTTTCAGAGGCACGTTGAGTTTTACATTATTCGGATTAGGTACATGTCTAACTACATATTTTTTTACATTTGAATTTACAATTATAAATCTTATAGCTAATATAGAGTACACTGCTTAACAATATACAGATAGCGGTAGGTGTATGAATAATGTTGCCCTTATTCTAAAATGTGAGATTTACCTATTGAGTCTAAATTATTCGTGATTTCTTTAAATACTTTCACCTTTTCTTCAAACGAGTCTAAGTTAATATTCTTTACTTTTACATCTGATGTATCAAATTTAAGTTCTTCGGATTTTAATGTATCGCAACGTGTATCATTCATTACATCAAAATTAAAGTTAAAACTGGGTTTGCTCTAATTTTAATATCGGATTTGGCAAGTAACCGTCGTCCTTTAAAATAGTTCCAGTTTTATATAGTCCAGTTCCCATTATATTATTTTCATAAACATTTTCTTTACGGCAATCTATCAAAATTGTTGTTTTTTGAGAAATGATGAAAATCCATTTGCCGTTTTCTAACAGTTGCCAAATTTCCGAAAAGAAATTTAGTTTCACACTGCTTTGGAATAGAAGTAACAAACTTGGAGATCATTTCATTTTCGCAAGTTGAGTTAGCAAAACTGGAGTGAATGTTAGTCACGTCCATAAGTAGAATTGATTATTAACAATTTTACAGTTTCGTAAGTTATCTAAGTTACAAAAAATAGTTCTTATCTTTAGTTACACCAATATATATATTTGAAGGTTTTGTGGTTACGTAGGTTTTGGAATTTGTTACATTACACGCTATGGGCAATGGTAGGTTATGATATACATTAAATTGAAGAACATTAACTAACGGTATCTTTAATACAAATACAATTTTATTACTGGAATAATAGCTTAACATTTGGGATATGGTAATTAAGATATGAATGTTATCTATATCTAACGATACAGGCAATGACTTAAAGCTAAGTATAAATCTGTAATCGTCGGCTAAATCATCTTCGTAGAGTTGTTTTGGTAAAATAATCGATATATATAAGATGTTATTTTTGCTCAACATTACACCGTTTATTATGTCCTCGACCTTCAAAAATAATGTGGTTACACTATTTTCTAGCGTATTTAACAACGCCATGAATTTAGCTCTCAACAATAATTTTTCGACACAATAGTGAAGCTGAAAACAGACAGGGTCGTTCATATAATCAGAATATATTCATTCACGTATTTTGCTAACGTTCTCTGACCTGTTCCCACGGTTTGAATAGCGTTGTTCTACTTAATGCCGTCTTCTTCATCTAACGTACCAATAATATGTTTAAAGACGGTTTCAAGGCCGCCAAACAAAACTGAGCGTTCAGATCGTGTTGAAATTAAATAGGATATAGAATCAAAATTATTGATCATGTCATAATAGCGTGTAGAGAGAGGTGGAATGAGATTACGTCACTCCATATCGTTAAAGATATAACTTTGTTTGCAAAGAAACATTTCCGTTTCGACAATAGTGTTCACGTTGTCTAGGTGTGGCTTTAGGAAGGAGATATCGATAGGAATAAGCACGCTAAGGTGGGCATTGATGAGTTTTAATGAGCCAACAGGATCAAAGTGTATATATAATACCAGGACCGCTTTTTATCGGTTGTACAAAATCGGCATCTGCTTAGACGATGACACTGTCACATGTGTAAAATATAAATGTAAGGGCGATTATTTGTAAAAGTTTTATAAAAGATGTTTATAAACATTATTTATCTATATATCTATATTGTAAAAGCATTAGTATAAGATACGATGTTCCGTCAGAAGTTTTAAATATAATGAATTAAAGATAATAATAATTAAATACAATTCAATGTGCGGTAGCATTATTTCTTGTTGCGAGTTTTACTTTGTCATAGTGGTTCGAAGTTTGAATGTTTTCGAGGGTTTTTTCCCTGGAGTACTTAAAACTGTGTTGAAGCATTTTTACGTAGTTGGAATAAGTGGCTTCAGGGTAGTCGCAAATAGAATTAGGGATAAATGGCTTATGGCCAAATAATAGATCGTAAGGAGAGCAGTGGGTGTGTGAATGTATGACAGTGTTGTATGCTAGCATCGCGGTATAAACGTACCTGGAACAATTGTCCTGATTATCATTAATATACGATATCAAATATTCATCGAGGGTGGAATGACTACGTTCTAAGGATCCTTAAGTCTGAGGGTGATATGTCGATGGCCATAATTGTTTTATTTTCAGAAAATCACAGGTACCTTTAAAAAGATCTGATATGAATTTGGTCCCCTGTTCGGTCAGGATTGTTTTGGGTATACTAAATAAAGATATAAAATGTATTGAGCACTCGCTAATTTCTACTGATGAAAATTTTGTTAGATCGTCTTGTAGTTAAACGATGTATTGAAGTTTTGTTTCACCGGATTCAGGTAATATACTATGTCAAACCCACTATATCAAGGGTTGATCGTTGGAATGGAACGGTGCTAGCGATTTGCACGGGTGCGCGATTTACTTTTCTCAGTGGCTTATTTACTTGGCACGATGGACATTTCTTTACATCATTTTCGATATCTGTTCACATGTTTTCCCAGTGTAGCTGTTCTTTTATTCTATCATACTTTCTAGATGAGCTATAGGAATGTCATTATTGTCTTTCAACATTTTAGGTATTTCTCTTAGTGAAGGAATTGTAATTTGACTTTTATATATACAAGAGACAATGTTGTACAGTTTTATATATCGGTGTTTATCGAAAGTGTTCCTGAAATCTGAAATTGCCAATTCCTTTACAGGTTCAGTGGAAAATATCAGGAATTCGTTTCCTAAGTTTTAAAAATGGGATTTAGAGTTTCTAATATGTTAGTGTATGGGCGAGAATCGAAACTATGAACTTTAATGAATAGCAAGCAGTATGTTTTATTATTTATTTTCAGTTTAGCCTACTTTCTGATTTCATTAATTCTTGAGAATTCACAGTTTCCTAGGATTTTCTCGATATATGGTGTGCATTCGTCTAAATCCAGGGATACTGGAATTGCAATTGATTTTTGTTGTGTTTTCAGTAGACTGTCGCTGTATTCGATTAGGACCGCATCGAAATGGGATTTTTCCGATAAGAATTTCAATAATTTGAAATATGATTCATCGAGGATGCCGTCGTTAATTAAGGGACCAAAATTTTCTGAATCAGAGTGAGGTTCAACTGTTATAGGTTCAGAAGGATTTGAGTATGGAACCTGAGTATCGTTGCCGTCAGGTCGAACGGGGTTTACAGGATAACGTGAGCGAGCGTCAACCGTAGAGTTTAATCGTCCTTTTCTATACACAAACCTGTAATCATATTCTTATAATTTTAAACGGCACCGTTGAAGTTTACTATTTGAGTCCTTGTGGTTAAATAACCACTTCAGAGTGCGATGAGCAGTAACAATATTGAATATAAAGATAGAGAGATATGATGGGAAGGTTTTACAATCGAAGATGATGGCTAATAATTCTTTTTCTTTCGTGTCAAGATTGCATTCACACTTATTAAGTGTACGAGAAGTATATGCAATGGGTCGCTCTTTGCCGATTTCAGAGACCAAGAAAGATCGAAAGTCGACTGATTTTTTCAGTATTCGGTTTTCGCCCTTTTCAGTTATTATGTAGCCTAAACCAGTGACTTTTCTGCTTAAAAATTATCATTTGTCGGGTTGAAGTTTTACATTGAAATTTCGTAATATTTGAAAAAAGTTAAATATATTATCTATAGTCCATTCAATTTCAATATAGAATGTTTATAAACAATGGAATTTGACAGTTAAAATAGGGTTGGCACAAATATAAATTTTCTTAAAATTCATTATATTATACGCAGAGTATTAGAGAACTATATACAGAATCAAAACATTAACTTCAGACAGTTTCACTATAAAAATGTTATAAATACAAGTATTACATCATTATTTTACTGACACGAATTGTGAAATTTTACAAGATAACAAATGGACAACCCTCCATTTTTTTCGCGGAATTGGCAGGTGTTTCAAACATTTAGTTAAAATAATCAAAATTTCAACGCTGAAAAAACTTGGAGCATATATTCTATTCATTAATTTTATAAGGCGTTAGAGTGTGATAGTGACAATGTATCAGCTTACGCTGCTATATTCCTGGATTTGATGGCATTATATACAGATATACTTATGTTATATTTGACGCATAGATAATTAAACAAACATTGTGGCATGTTATTTACTTTTCAAATAAACGTTGGTACTAAAATATTTTCCAGTGTAGCCTACACATTGTATACGTACTTTAGGATAATATTTTTATAATAACTGAACTTTTACTCTTATAAAAAACTAAATCGCGGGAGACGTCCGTATATCTCATTTTCCAATATTGCTCACTAAATTTTTGGTGTTTCATAAAAATATTTTGTACTATATCAAGTTTATTACATTATTATGTGCTTTATAATATTAAATTGGTTGTGTTAAATGTGTAATATTTTTAAGTACGAGTGTAATTAAAATGGCGAATGTTCTTCTAAGGACCGTACCTATACAGCTATTCAATAATACATATCACGGTAAAATACTACGATTGCCGTCATATCACTGTAAAATAAACAGAATCAAAATGACCTGGACACAAAAGAAATTATGTGGCCAAAGAAAACACTACTTTTAAATTAAACGATGTCAAAAGATTTCTACTTGGAGCAATGTCATTTAATTAAACCCCGCTGCACGGCTGAACGAACATTGTTATTGTTGACATACGATGTAATTGCTGTTGATGTACGACGTAATAGATAGATTTATGATGAATAAATTCTGCTAATATGTTGTATAATAGATATGATGTTCTGTAATACTATTTCTCAGTGATATCGGCAGAGGCCGGCCTCGCCGGCACTAGTATTAGGCACAACCATCTTTGGATATCGGCGTGAAGTCCAGATGCATTGTGATGTAATTGTATATGTATGCAGTGTATTTTTTCTGTAAAATGTTATTGTATTTCGTGTATTTTTATACATTGGTTCGTTTTTTAAAAAATATTTTAATGATTACTCAGAAATTAAGTATTTACGATTACTTTATAATAATTTTCTGTATAACTTAACATTTAATTAAACGACTATTTCTATCGAAATTTTTGGTATTATTTTATTATGTTTTTTATGTAACAGTAATAATTTTAAATTGTTCAAAACACTTCATCTTACTTATCTGAATTTCTCATAAATATAACATATAACCTATATAAGTTACGTATATATACAGTGTAAATATGCACACTAATAAAAAATATATTTTTGTAATCATCCATACTAAATATATCCACATTAAATTACTAATGTGAATGTAAGAAAAAGGTTTACAATAGCTGAACCGTCAAATTTCATCGTTTATAAACATTCTCTTTTCAATTTGAATGGAGTATAAGTGTGTGTGATTTCAGATCATTAGAGTAAATAACGACGTCGTCTAGATAGACAAAGCATCGAATGCCTCGAATGCCGGAGAGAGCTGAATTCGTAAGGGGCTGAAAAGTGCCCCTTGAGGAACAATAAATGAGGTTTTCGGTCCTCAGCAGATGAGAGTATCTGATGAAAACCTGAAGCGAGATCGAGAGTTGAAAAATATTTTTTTTACCTAATTGATCAAGATTTCGGAAATTTGAGGTATCGGATAAGAATCAGCAGTAGTGATGTCGTTTAATTTGCTATAATCAGTAACTACTCGCCATTTCCTTTCGTTTGAGGCGTCTAATTATATCGGACCTGTCTAAATAGGAGATGACCAAGGTAACATAGAGGATCTGATTATATCATGATTCAACATTTTATTTATTTGATCGTTTACGTCGTGTTTGTGACATTCGGGAACTCTGTAGGATTCGGTATGGATTTGTATATTCGAAGTTGTACTAATTTCATGAGCAACGGTATTAGTTTACTTAATTGATCTGAAGGCAGCTGAAATATATCGGAATATCGAGAAAATACATCGTATAACGAATTAATTTCTTCGTTGCTGAGATGCGAAATTCGGAGTAGATTAGAAACGTCGTTAGTGCGTTGAAGTGAATTCACTGAGTGGGTCGACAGGGAGATATCTGTATTAACTGATGAGCAGGCTTCAGTTTTCAGGGGAGTGAGGTGTAATTGCAAGTCACATTTCACTGAAACTTATTTCACAGAAGTATTCACGACAGAAATATTTATTCGGTTATTGTCTTTTACTTGGACTATACAGTTTGCAATGAGGGGAGATTCGGAAATATGCTGATCGATTATTAAGCCCACTTTAATTTCGGGGTTCGGCAAATGTAAATGAAGTTTCGAAAGGTCAAATGAACGAAACAAAATTGATGGAAATGGAAAAAAACATTGTTTAAAAATTTTATGTTTAATTTTAATCATCTACATGGACATATAGACCCACCCCACAACCATCGGAATCAAAAGCTTAATATTTGTTTGTTCTGTTGCCATCTACACTTCCAACTGCAAGAGAGAAATACTTTTAATACTTATAAACGCATCTAAACTTTTCTTAAATAGTTTTTTATTAATGCTAAACATACGAAACAAAATTTAAACCCACCCCGACCTTCGGACCCACCCCTAACCTTCAGAACCCACCCCTTAATAATTTCGAAGCAATCAATCCGTAATTTAAATATCCACCGCTATGAATCAAACAAATTCAGAAGTTTTGTGAGAGATATATATTACTATACGATTACAATACGACACTCGTGTGACTTCAGATATTTTACGAACCAGACGTAATACGTTCGCAGAGTTTCGGAACAATCAACGTTTATTTTCCAGTATTTTGGCAAACATTCTGATTTCGATGAGTGGCGTGGTCTTAAGAAAGATTAAGGAATTTCAACCAGTCTTAGCGGCTTAGGCGTCAGTAGACTTTCAATGTAGTCAATATTCTGTTGTTACCTATAATTTAAACGATCGCCGCTCTGCACTAGCTGGCAGCCATTAATTTATCAGCTTTAAAGTTACGTCTCTAAACATATGAAGCATCTAGAAAAATAACAATCATTAAGCTTCACTGACCTTGAAACCAGAAGGCCAAATTTCTAAACGCGTAGTAAATGATTGCGCCCGCTGGACCGCGGGTGTCCGGTAGAAATATTAAATTTGCAACTTGCGATGTTTCACAATTCATCTATGTAATTCCCTTTACTACATTGTGACGTGCAATTGTCGAAACAATTATGTGAAATAGTCCGATGGGTATAACGTTTATTTTATGCTTATATGAGCGTCGCACCGAATTTGAATATTATCGTTACAATGTAACATTTTAAGAAATCTGTCTGAAAAATGACAAGCGTCTTGCTTCACGTCTGTAATATTTGTGCTATTTAATTCAACCAGTTTCAATTTGGTATCCGACGTGTATTTTAATGTGTGTATGTGCGTGTGGGTGCGAGAGTGTGTATGTGTGCGTGTATATATGTATGTAAATGTATATATACACATACATATATATATATATATATATATATATATATATATATATATATATATATATATATATATATACATATACATACATACATACATACACACATATATAAATACACACATATATACATACGTTCTGGATTTAACTATTACAGTTACAACATAACACAAAGGTACATATTTATATTCTTTAAAAATTACAAGCGTCTACCTTCACTCGTGTAAAACTTGTGGGATTTTTAACCAAATCGAAATCGTGCGTTAAGTTTCAGATATAGTAATTATTTTTATTTGATATTTAAATGACCGCTGTTTAGTATTTCATTGTTTATGTACTTTAATGTATCTAATTGATACATATGACGGACTTACGGGTACGAGAGCGATCTCTCACAGCCACCCAGAACACCAGTCCAGCCCCGCTCGCTGTGAGCGAAAATACAAACTTCATGAGTTACCGTTATAAAGCCGTCGTTAGCGGCTTTGTAACGGTAACGAACGCCCGTGGCACTGTCTAAACCAAGCAAATTCTACCCGCTTAGAAATGTTATCTGCTAGTTTTAGATTTATTTAATCAATTTTAGTGAAGCAATATTTCACGTAGATCCTCGTAATGTTACAGGCTTACACCTTAATTCGTCACAAAATAATAACGAATTAAGAGCCATTCAAATATTGAAAAAATGTTGGCGGCACAACCATTTTGAGAAAGATTTATGTTTTCCTTTTAAATCTCGTAAGTGTTACATGCATGAAGCTAAGTGCTTATAATATTGCTGGAATATACTTCAACCAATCACAGAACAATAACGGTCAAATTCGGAGCGACAGCCATTTAAATACCGTTTGGATGCTCGTTGACCGAACGACACGTAAATTTTCTATGCGCTTCGAAATTAGGCTACAAATTACAGCGTTGTCATACCAGCAATAATTATTATATTTAGAGCGACACGACGGTCATTTAACTAATGGAAACAAATTAACTGCTCGGATACCTACGGTACAGTCGTCACCGAAATGTTCCCGCCGGTCTTACATTTAGTCTGGCAGTTTGGGCATTATTTAATAAAACTTTAATAATAATTTCTGAAATGAACATATTGACTTTCCGAGATGATGATTCAAAGCTGTTGTAGGATTTCTGCCGCATAGTTAACACAATAATCACTATTGCTAACAAATTTGATCTTCTATTTTCGCATGAATAAAGAACATGTATACATTCGACATGTATAAAGACGGAAATTCAACGTAAAGAAGTTCACTTCTACGTGGCCTGAAGTATTTTAAAAATATTTTTATTTACATTTCGACCTTGAAATAAAACATGTAGCGCTGAAGACCTTGAAATAAAACATGTAGCGCTGAAGGCATATAAGAAAGAGGATAATGATCATTACAGCCGTGGCAATTACATTACAATATATACAGACAATTTTAATGGACACTAGCCCTCAGCGCCTTACCGTTCGGTTGTACGGGGTAATAGTAGCAATTAAAACAATATTATTATCTGCTTAACGGCCGGAACTAAATGAACTATATAATAAAATCAATCATTTTTATTCACGTAAATGAGGCATGCTTTACTGAAGAGAAGAAAAAGTGCGACCTAAGATAGAGGTTTATTAGAATTTATAAAAAAATTACTTCGGTTCGTACAACTGTTTGAAGAAAATGTTTTAAATTTTTCTTCAAAGCATCATATTTTAAAAAGTGAGAATGCAGAATCAAAAAATTCGTTAATATATTCAAACACTCTAGTGTTTGTTCAAGCTTTAAAAGGCTTTTTTGTTATTATTTTTGACACTTTTTTAATACCAGTAAACTATTTTAAAAATTTGGATGATCTCTTCATTTTCTCTTCTAGTGTATATCGTAAATAAATTTTAAAAATTATATATCGTAAAGAGTTGTATAAAACATAATTTATGGTTGTACTAATATGTTAGATATGTTAAAAAAATAATGAACATTTATTATATGTTATGTCAAATATATATTTAAAAAATTCATAAAAGATGTATTATTAACGGTACCAGATAACTCATAGTCAGTCAGTCATACTTTTAACGCATATTTATTTTATTAAAACCAGTTCAGTCGTTCAACAGATACAAATCATTCGTAAATTGTTCATTGTTAACTATTATAGTCCGGCGCTAAGATTTTGTGGGCTAATATTATATGCTAAAAAAATCATCTTTATATTAGTATCGGTTGATGTGTCCAAAATGACTACGATCCATGCGGGGACACATTGACTTGTTCCATAATTTATAATCGGAAAAGGGGGTAAAAAAAAGATTGAAATTTAAACAAGTATTTTCTATATATCACGACAGCTGTGAACGTACTACTTATAACTTCTACTTGATACTTCAAAACTGGCAGTTAATTATTAATACTTCTAACTATTGCCAACTATTGTGTTCTTATTCAAAATTAGCTTACTCTAAAATAAACCTGTTTATTTTTGCACTGAGGAGTTGTGAACTGCTACTCCGGCGCAAAACTATAAATGGCTGGCACACCACACCCACATAATATGAAAAAGGAGTTGTAGATGGTAGCTCTAGAGAAGTTGTACATGCTCTCACCTGAATATTTTCGTTAGTGAATGAAAACAGAGTGAACATTTCGGCAGTAGATCAGCAGGTAACGCTACACTAAAAACCAAACAAAAAACAACACGCAACACACTTTATATTGCACTGTTACACGTGGTATTCAACTCTAAAATACCAATAATATATAATAGTCACACGAGACACAGAAACAATTAAACAATAACTGAAAGTATTAAACGTACCCCGGACCGTAACCATTGGAACAGTTCTAAGTTTCAAATAACAAAACATTTTCCAACTTCACATCAATCGCCAAACAAACGCAACGTCAAAAAAAGGCGCGCATCTATACTTACTGTATTACCATAAAGTAATTATACTTTTCTAGAATTGTAATAATTGCCAAAACACAATGTGTACGGTTTGAGAGAAATATTCCTTTGCAAATTTTTGTAGGACATATTACTTAAAAAAGTCACTGATAATTTATTACAATAACTGCCCATCCCTAAAACAGATTTCGAAATGATTGGGTTTTCCCATTAGGTACCTAATAATATTTTTAATTAATCAATTTACGGAATTTCTATTTTGTCAAAATTTTTTTAAATGAATCCGATCAAAAGTTTTAGGCAAAATTAAATGTTTTGCCTCTTACCCTCACAATTTCGACGTTTCACTTTTACTTAGATAACAATTTAACTTTTCCCGTAACATTTTGTACGTGTTTAATATAAAAATATTTATATAGAAAATAAATGTTTGATTGTAATTATTGATTGGTTATTGGGGTAATTTATTAAAAATTCCTTTAATTTGACCTTGACAAAAACCAATATTTATTTTTATATTCATAAAAATCAATAATTATTTTTAAATTATTAGGTACTAAATTCTCGTACATTAAATGTTACTCATGCTTTTTACGAAAAGAAACCCATCACTTTTAATTTGTCGTTCTATATGGTACTAAGAATGAATTTGAAAAAACAATTATCAAGTTGGAATAATTTATTGATCTTAGATAGAATTATTGAAAATTTGCAATAAGAAAATTATCAAAATTGCATTTAATATCAAAACCATTACCATCTTAAAGCATATAAAAATTATCAGTATTTATACAAGCTGACCTTTTAAATTACAACAGAATTAATAAATGACTTGACGAGAAAAGAACACTTTTATTATTTGACTTTCATTTTTATATTACATTGTTTATAACCTGTAAGGATGATATGGTTTTTATTACGCTATATAGCTTTATCGTTGTTTTAAATTATATCAGAAAAAAGTTACACACGTGAATATACATGTGAAATATGAAGTTGCATTAATAGCTTATTTATAATGTATAAAGAAATATTAAATCAATTTTCAAAGTCAAAATAGGCCAATGGACTTTTGAAGTCATTGTTTTCTTCAACATTTTCCCATATCCATTTTGCTTAAAAAGAAAAAAAATACTTGTCAAAATATTTCAGTGAGTTCAAACGGAAACTTTCAAAGTGTAAACGTTAATATTTAGTGTATTATCTATGCGGTAATATTTATTTTAATACGTGCATTATGATCAGAATATAAATAGCATTTATCTATTTCATTTGTTAACTCATTGGTAAAGTGAATATTTTTCACTTTACCAGTTGAATCAGTTGAACAATTAAAAAGTTAGGAAAACTGGTGCTATATTTGAATTAAAACTTGTTGCTTATCGAGAATGAATCACTTCATTTGTAATCGACTTGGTCACCTTTATCATTTAAATGGTAAGTCGCCTATGAATTTATTATTTTCAATGTTATTATCGTTTCGTTACTAAAAGAAAATAAATGGGTAATAGCGCTTGTGGAAAATCTAAGAAACACTTTATTGCACGGTAATGCAGTCACCGAATGATAAACTGGTTATTCAACTTCGCTTGCAACAGTTAATGCTATTTTTGTCCAATTTGGTAATATTCGTTTTTTTTATGATGAAAAGTCAATAAAAAAGGTTTCATTAGAATATTATATTATTGTTTACATTGAGAAAAATATGGTCAAAAAGTTATTTTTTTACTCTGTACGTTCACTTAATTAACTATAATTTTGACACTAATATGTACCTATATAGATTAGTTACTGACTATTAAAAATTAAATTGAATTTTCATTGAATTTGTGAAATAATTATTCACTGCATCCTTTTATATTTGAGTCCTTAATTAAATCAATTTTTCATCATCTCTTTAAGAAATAAATTTTGTATATTAATTTTAACCCTATCCTTAACTTTAATGCATTTTTATACAAAACAAATTACTAATTGCTAACTATGATATTGTATTATACATGCAAGTAACAATGTAATAGTTTTGATTCTGTCAAAAGTGTTGATTCTAATCAAAATGTGAAGGAATAATAACTTTAATTCTTTTAAGTACTACATCCTACCTAATTAAATTTGAGACAATTGTACACATCCCATTTCTTCATATCTAATGTAACTACAAAATTAATTAGGTAAAGTGAAACTACCAAATTCAGACCGTTTAAGGTCTATCGTTTTATATTAAGTTGTACTAGACCTCTGGTAGATGAAATAATAAACCGTGAAGTGTTACTCGTAAACATTAATTCTCATATAACTGAATTAAGCAAGGAATGTTTTTTTGTATTTACTTAGTATTTAAATTAAATGAATAACAATACCTACTCTTTCATTGTTGCGACCACTGATATATCTATTAATGACCTATTTGAATTTCAATTGAGATTTATACTTTGTGTATTTTATAATAGTCTATAATTCATTGACACATCTGTGCGCGATAGAAAGTAATGTAAGCATTTATTTAATAAATTAACAATTCAGACAGTTTTCTTCGCTGGATGTATTCAGATCTAGATGCATTAATTATCTTTATTGTTTAATTCTCTTAAATAACTAATTTTTGGAACATCGTATATTCCTAGACTATTTGTTAAGGTTGGAATATCAGTCTTATATGTAACATCTTCGAGTTCGTATTCGAATACATTGTTGCAGTCTGGCCACTTCCAATCATTTGAACACATTTTCATTGTTTTCACTTTTCCAGTATCATTGTTTACCTGTAATATTTTTCCTACGAGACTTCTTCTATCTAACGAATTATGATAAATTCACACATCACTTAACTGACAAGAATGTCTCGTTTATTCAATTTGTTGTTTTTGTTTATAATGTCAGTATCATTTTCTTGGTTTTCTGATTTATTTTGAATAATCATATATATGTCGGATTCATTAGTTCGGTCTTTATTAGGTTTTGTTTTTTTCTTCGTTGATTGCGACCGTAGGAACTTGTCTTCTTTTTTTGTCACTGAATATGTATTGTTAGTTACTTTTGTCTTTCTTATATTCTCTTCAGACCAAGAAAGAGCATTTTTCAAAGAAGTTGGATTTTCTGATTTTCCATTCTCATCTTTGCTTTTAACTGATGTTTGTTTGACTTGATTTTCAGGAGGTGGTGCACTTGATAATGTTGTTATGTTATGAGGACAATTTCTCCTCCAATTTTTTCATCATTTATTCAAAAATTGTGATATTTTGGGAAATGTTGCTTAAATTTAAAACTTCGTTATTTTGTAATGTAATATTATAATCATATTTGTTAAATTTTCTCCAAAATTTAAAAAGTCCACTAAGTTCTAATTGACCTGTCTCTTCAGCTTATTACTTTAAGGAGAATTTTAATTTTTTACAACTATAGGTAAAACGTTTGCTACATATTCGTAGAAAGCTGCACTTAGGTTATCATCTGACTTTCTTCTACACAGTCTTAGGGTAAACATTATGAATGGAGGGGGTTATCATTCTTTTGTAAGGAGACAAAACCGTAGGTGGAGGCATTCTTCCATGAACGCTGACTGTAATCAATATAGTTAAATATTCTCTTCTATCGTTATAAGTTCTACATTGCCCTTAATTTGATTGTTTTCTTGTTATCAAATAAAAGCCACTCTTGTCTCTATTAAAAATAATTCTTCGTGAATCAAGCATTAAATCTAAAAAGTTATTCCCTGTTAGGTAAGAATGAACATGGCCCAACCAATTTTGAATTTTTTTTTCAGTTACAGCAGCTCTACATGATGTTTATGCGTGAGGTACACTGCTTCAAATATTTGGATGAAGTTTTGAAAACTATTTAAATAATTTATCCGGTGGAATACTGTTTTTAAACCGTTTCCCTTTTTCAATTTTTTCACTAATTTAGTAACAGACTACACTAGTTTTATTCTGTTATTGGAAACACTTTATTGCCCATTTCAATTACCCATTTTTCTAATGGGTCCTCCCCTTCAGCAGTCGTAAGAGTTGGGTATCCTATTGTCCCACTCTTAGTATATTTATTATTTAATATATCAATAAGTGTAGTTTTTGGAATATTGTAAGCTTTTGAAGCCTTTTGTATTTCTGATATTAATTTAGTTTTTAACACCTTCATTTAAAGATTATTTTGAATAAAATAATCTCTTTCTTATATTCCATTACTAGATAAACTGAAATGAGAAGTAAAGCTTAATATATACATATTCAAGTTAATGTTTAACTAAATTAATTTAAAAGAACTGGCATTCGGCCGGAATTAAGAAAAGTAGCAGATTGTTGGTCCTAATAACCGACGACTTTTAAATTGTTTGTATAACTTACTTTTATTGAAAGAAGTTTACTTTGAAATAAGTCTAGTCGTATACCATTTACTAAAACTACACAATAACCACAATTTTTTAGAAAAAATTTGTTAAAAAAAATTAAAGTTTCTCAAATAATTAACTAATTTAGTGAGATAGGTTAATAACGGTTATATTTATTTTTTTTTCAATTAATATGTATGTGTGAATTACCCATAAATTGATCACTGGTCGTTTTTTGAACTTTACTAATTTCGCATAATTCTTATTCCCAACCACAATTTCATCTTGTTTTAAACTTCGTTTTAACAATAAATATATAAAAGATAACACTATACTAACTGTAAACAGATTACATTTTCGGAATATACTCTATTTAAGTAAAACTGTATTTTAACAGACCAATAAAAACTCGCAGCGCTCATCCACGATGAATGACAAATTGACACTAAACAAAAGATGAAGAACTTAACATACATCTCTATAGCACTAGGATAGGTACAAGTCCTCCTACGTTTTCTGGCCTGTTAAAGGTTTTAAATTTAAAATGGATATGACTAAAATTTTACGAAAGTCAATAGTCGAATTAAGGTAGGCGGTTGTAATTGGATGATTTTATGTTATTAACTTTGAAAATGAAATGAAGGCTTTTAAAACAATAACCTTCGAAATGTAATCAATACATTTAATGCCATTCTTATCTGTATTGTTATTAGATGTGTAAATATTTCTTACTGTTACATCCATCCATAGTCACGTGGTTCTGGCTTCGTACTATGAAGACTTGGCCTTCTATATTACTAAATATTTGTGAAAGTTTAATCTGTAATATAAGGAAAACCACATCAAAGTATGTTAAGGTTTTATAATATGTTAAGGTGTCAAAAATATCCATGAAATTTGTATTCTCATATAGGTTTTCCCAAATATCAGACCTCCATTTTTATAACTTTTTAATGAATTTCCTTTAATAAGATGGTGCTATTTAGGCCTCCCACGAGTTGGAAAATTTACCGAATCTTGTGTTTATGCATACCAGAACTTGAAAACTTGAGTCGTCTGAAAAGTTATATATATATATATATATATATATATATATATATATATACATATATATATATACATATATATATATATATATATATATATATATATATATATATATATATTTATGTGTTTGCATGTGAGTTCGAGTGTGTCTGCGTATATGTATATTTGTAATGTAAAAATGGTCTGCTATTGCGGAATGGCACACACAAATATGTTCCGGCTTTTTGGAAACGTTGCAAGACATCCGACACACCACCAACCCACCAGCTTGGAAAAGAACAGCACCATCATTAATAGAACAAATGTTTGGTGTGTTGTTGCTCATTGTAGCATAAGAGAATTTTGAAATTACCACTGACTGTGTAATAAAAAAAATAGAAAATCTAGTCGAAAGGAAAATGGAAAAAATTTTAACGAAATAAAGTACAGGGACGATGCATCATTGGTATTTTCAGACAGCTACTAGTTCATCATCTCAAATATATTGATTATACAAATATACAAACCTCGATACCGTGGTGTATCGGCATAGTGGGTATTACCTCCATTAGTACATGGAAACTTTGCAATATTATATTTTAATTTTTGTGATTCTTTTATTAAATGTCAAGATTAGTTTTTACTTATAATTTTTTTCATCTTTTATTCTATTTGAATGAAATCTGTTACCGAATTCTGTGTGGTTCTTAATTACATGTATTTGTGTAACTTGATTTAGCTAATAATATCTTGTCTGCAGTTATTTTCTTCATTTTGTGTTTACTATTTTTGGTGACAATGTTAGACTATGGAATGTTATGTTAGAAAAAGTTATGGGCGGAATACTTGTTTATTCGATAGGATGAAGTTTAATAAAACAATTGAAATCACCTTTGTGTTTCTTACACACGTAAATATTATATGTTTTGTTATTGTTGTTTTGTGTTAACATGTTTTCTTACACACTTAAATATTTTCGTAACATTTTTTTAATTATGCACATTGGATTAATTACAATATTTTTATTACGAGTTCATCTCTGATTGGAAAAATGCTATAGAAATAAATAATTTAACACCTTCATTCTATTGGTTGGAAACTCAGCTTTGTATTAGCCATTTTGCACAAATAATGAATTATACTAATGCTGTACGAACCTCAGTCCATGGAAACCTCGTATTAAAAACCACATTTTGCCATTGATGGGGAATTTGTAGCAACTTTAAGGAAGCCGATCGCCATGAAAGGTGATAGATAACTATATCTATTTTTAAATTAACTTATGAAGCATTAATGTATAATAATATTATATTTGTTTTTGAAATTATGTGACAGTAATAATTATTTTCTTCATTTATTTGTTAGATGAATATGAAGAAAATTGATTAATAACCAGAATATTTATTCCTATATATTTTGAATAGCCTTTTCTATAATTATAAATACATTATTACAGCTTATATGGTCCACTATCTGTATGGAAGCGAACAAGTCCTGCCTTAGTGTAGACCAAGGACACAAGCGCAAATGAAGATGTGATGCGAGAGCTACAAGAAGAAGTACAAGTTGGGTGCCAATGAGAATCAAGTACATGGGATTGGTGAGTAGAAATGAGAGAGGAAAGGGGCTCAATTGGAGTGAGTTAGATGATTTAAAATGAATTTATATCTAATTTTCTCAAGTAGCTGTGCACAACGGGTGGATGGAAAAGAATATTTCTCATGATATGAAACGACTAGAATCTAAACTAGGATTGTTTAGCATTGTTTCTGCTTTCCAAAACCAGCAAAATTTACTAATGGAAATCAATTTCCGAAATAAAAATGTAGATGAATATGATGCGTTTGCTAAATATATTGCTATGTCATTACACGACATGGCTAGTCGATCATAAAATGCAGTCGGTCGCCTACTTCAGCTGCTTACTTCGGACAATGACTAGTGTAAACAAAGGTACTTGTTGGTTACGATCGTTCACCGATGTGTAAATGAGCCCTTCAGGTATAAATAATTAAGAGTTAAGAGACATTAACAGATAAGAATAAAAAGTTTGCTATATTTGGGAAAATTTCACGAGTGCAGCAGAGTAATAGATAAAATGTGTAGGATTTACTGTTTCGTAATAAAAATAATGTTCACGGTTGGTTATAGTGGCCTCTTATGTTCATCGCTTTTAATTGTCGTATTTTGAAGACCGAACTGAGATTGCTCACGAAAAACTTGACAATTATTTTTGTTTATGATAGTGATTTTTATTTATGTTTACTGTTAATTTTTGTTTACCCTTTTTTATGGTAATAATGAAAATTGTAGTTTATCAAGAATTGTCAATTCATATTCTTCTAGAAACGGGGAATTTTTTTTAATTTTTTCGTTATTTTTGTACTCATAACTATATGACTTAGTTTACCGGAAACGATAAAGCGACTGGTGCTGTGTTTCGAAGCCAGGCACCCCTGGTATTAATATGGTTTTCATAGTTTTAATCTAGTTAGAATAAGCTTCCAGCAAATTTTAAGACCAACATTAGGTTTTTCAGATTTGCAGACAATTTCTGGTAGACAATGGGAACTTGTAATTTAATTAATTAGAAATAACTCCTTATGTAACATATGATGCTTGGAACAGGAATGATGAAGGTTGGGAACAGCAAATTGGCTAAAATTTATGCGAAGCGGTATATAAATTATTTAAGTTTCTGGTGCTACACATTGAACTTGGTAGAAATAATAATTTTGAATCTGCATATTCATTTCAGGAAGGTGGCAGCTCGCCCTACAGAATGCTTTGGCAGACAATACACCTTTAGATATTACAGGTAAAGCTTTTAATTATTTCACCCATTTTCTGAACAAATAGCGGTAGGAAAAGTAGGTAAGTCTACTAGTAGGAGAAGAAGGATGTATTTCTTAATGAAATGATAAATGGAAATTAAATTCTCGAGAAAACTTTTAGTGTGGGGTATCATTTGAAAGGGCTAATAATAAAGGCTTCAGAAATATTTTTTTCGAAATTGTAGGAATTAATCTCACGAGGTATATTGCATAATATGCAAAAAAATATGAACCCTTGTTTCTGAAACTACTTCACCTAATATTAGGAAAGAGATAGGATATTTTTAAAGCCCACAAAAAAGGTTCTTGGTATATTATAGCAATTATCCTAGATCTTATAATTCATTAAATATGCGCCATGTTTTACTCCTGTTAAAAATATAGTAGAAAGCGTCAAAGGAATACCGCTTGTCGGGTAGGTGGGTGAGGGGGTATTAACCACAAAACGTTTCAATTTTAAGTGTCCAGGTTCGATGCGTCATGGGTAGCCACCATGTGTGTTTTTTATATTATCATTTGAAATTGTATTATCTTTAAATATCTTAATTTGAAAATATATCTACTAATTGACTTTAAAATTATCTTTAACGTAGTGGGCATTCATTCTTGGCATTCGACACAAAGGGTAGGTTTCGACATCCCTTCATTTGTTCTACATTTTAAAATGATGGCGTCCTCAGCTTTGTAACCGTATGTCTCACAAAAAATTGGCACAGCATTTTTTTGTAGAATATCAAGTAATCCAAACTAAATTTTCACGTAGACGTCACGTGTCATTAAAATTTTACGAGCCAGAGAAGACAAAATAATTTCATAAAGCTTTAGTGCTTCACTTTAAATTTCGTAAAAAAAAATTCTTAAGCACTTTGTTGCGGAGCTTTGGAAGACACATTGTTTGCCTGCTTATAGTTGTCTCTACTTTTATGGACTTTAAAATGCTTCAAGGAGGGCAAAATAAAGGGTATTTTAATAGTTAAATAACTAAATCAGTGTAAAATCATATCATATTAAAATTTTGAAAGTAAAACATTTACCGTTCAGTTTTGGTAGAAATCTCTCACGAAAACCTTTAAAGGAACGCTATTTAATTTAAAAAACACAATAAAAAATGAAGAGTTGTTTTTTTACAAACTGTTAAAATGATGTTATATTATGGAAAAAAAACATAATTTTCAATGAACATTTTTATATTCATTTTTAGATACAACAGTTACACGACAACTACCTTAAACAGCACCTGACCTTAAACAGCGAGAGTCTCTCAGTCAGCAATGCTAAACGCCGAACATTTTTGTAAACGCTTAACAATATTAGGCTTCTGCTTCCAAGAAAAATTTTATGTACTTTTGTTTCTTATCTTAATAGTCCAAGAGTGTATGAAATAGGATCTTTATTTCGTTTAAATATAAAGCGCAGTTTTTTTATATTTCCTAGAGAATAATATTAGAAATCATGTCTTGAATGAATACCAAAGCATCCATTGTCACATACTTACACCGCCTGCAGAGTTACCCCCCCCCCCTCCCCCTAATTCAGTTGCAACCCCCTGCCAGACACCTCTAACTTTAATAAATTATAATTATACTTACGTCATAGTATAAAGGCTGAATTTTATATATGTTATTTGGTGAACTATCAAGATGTTACCTCGGTAGCCAGTCAGTTTTTACGGTTTTTTCATCTTGCAGACACATTGAACATCTGCCGTCGGTGCGAGCGTGAGGCAGTGTTATTCAAGCGGGTGCGAGTGAGATAGTGCGTTCGGTCTATTGTGCTCTTTTACGGCGCACCATCTATTGTTTATATGTGTTGAACGGTGTTTCATATATATGTGTTAAATGGTGTTTTCGTATTTATCGAAAAATTTCATCCCATAAAATTATTTATGACTAAAATATAAATTTTCAGAAATTTATTCACTAAAATTTGCATGCCCATCCATCATTTTTGGACCTTTTAGTAGTAAGAAGTCCAATGAACAGGTTTTATTATGTTTACAGCCGTCTTACATTAAGTAAAAGTGATTAGTTTATTATAATAAAGTAACAAAGTATTATTGAATAAGAAATTTCTTAATGACTGTCATTATACTCGTTGTTGTCGTCAATATCTTCATTGTCTTCGTCGCTTTGACTCCAGTCCGTGGCTTGATCGATGTCAATATCGCCTTCTCCATCAGTTTCTGTAAAAATTCAACCAAGTTTATACAATTATGAATAATTACAAAATTATGTATAATAATTTGACATAATATTTACCCTTTCGTCTCAGAATACCAGATTATCATAATACCGGATTCTCAATATAACAGATTTTGTACAGTCTAACTCAAAATTTGGTTCAATCTTTCGTAAGAGAAATAAAACGTCTGTCACTGTAAAATTGTAAATACCGTTAGATTACAATCTTGCGAGCAAAATCTCGCGAGATTGTAAACTGTCGACAAATTGTTATTCATAACATATGGCCTAAGTACGCGAGGAGCGAAGCGGCGAGCTTATTAGTTACATTGCAGATAAAACGAGGCAGGTGTAACTAAAAAGCTCGTCGCTTCGTTCTTCTCTTACTTATATATAGCGTATAGTATAAAAATGAGTTAAATTGTAAGCAGTATGTTTGGTGAAATAACACTTCTCGCATTTGCTTGACTATACTTCCGGTATATTGAGAATCTGGTATCATGATAATCAGGTATTCTGAGAATCTGATATTCTGAGAATCTGGTATTCTGAGAATCAGGTATTCTGAGACAAAAGGATATTTGCATATCTGATAGAGTTTTCAGAGAATCACTGATGTAATGAGGTAGCTGATCCCCTTCAAACCATTTAAAATGGTATCGGTCATTATGCTCTACCCATCCATTATTGTCTGGTTGATAAATGGTTCGATTTTTTAGATGAGCATTGTTCCAAATACTAAATATAAAGTTTGCTTGCAGAAATTACTGTAATAGCTCACCTTTATAAGGTGGTAGATTGCTAGTTTTGAAATTTTGCCATTTCTTTCCGCCAAAAGCTTCGTTCACAGCGGAGATTGTGTAGAAGCCGATGAACATTTGAAGTCGAGCAGCATCAACATCCGTTATATTACTGACATTGTATACATTGCATATAAATCTCTGAATAATATTAAAGACGTTTTCTTCTTCATCATTATTTTCAATTAATTCGCTGTTACCGAACTTCATGAAAGCTTTCTGGTATTCTTGATATTTTTTTAATATTATGTAAAGTTTTAATTCTCCTTTTCCGAAGAATGCAGGATTATAATCACATCCTGTGATTGCATTAAATCCACGTAAGCTTTGACAAATAGATTTTCCCAACTCTGCGTGTATTTTAGTTAGGTCCACATATCTTAAATTATTTCCAGAACCCATCAGCATCCAAACAACTGAATCATTTTTTAGGTGTTGCATATGACCAAGCATTATAGCAGCAATATTACACACATGGTATACTATCTTAGTATCTGCTTCCTCATGTTCAGGACGTGACAACTCTTCATCGATACTTGACACAACATTATTGGAATCGTTAACAGTGAAAGAATGGCATTTCCTGAAATTTATGTGTGTGATCAGTAGCCCAATGTGAAATAAACAAATCAACAAGGGCTTCTTCGAAATTTGAATTTTTCAATTCTTTCGCAAAATCACCTGGTCAGACTTGCTCAGGCCCAGTTATGGTATACTTCATTGCGCAGATTCTAATTGTTGAAATGCTCTCAATCTTTGATCGATGGTGTGAAGTACTGATCAAAAATCACATCGATTCTCAACGTTTGCAATTGAGTTACCATTTGCAACGTTTTTTTGAAATATTTCCAAATTTTTTTCGTATGCAATATGAAAAAACCATCAATTAATAGAACATCTATATGACATGGTTGCTCATGCTGAACCTCTTTCTCTGAGCGTTTCATCAATCATTAGAGTTAAATAAGAAATAAATTGTTGCGGGCTATCATTGTTATAAATCCGGCTATTAAACCAACCCACATAGGAACATCAGGTAATTCCAAAGCATGACTAATTATCCATATATTGTATATGTCAGTGTTTAATTGCGAGTTTGTGGAGTGTATAACTTCCATATCGTCAACGTTGATTGCAGATCACTCGTCATTTTTGTTTTTTTAGGATACGGAATCTCTTCTGTGGACACGCTTTGAAGGTTCTTCTTCTCTTTTTTTTAAGTGGTGAATTGTTTTCATTAATTGTAATCGGGGCTTCGGACATCTCAGATTCTTCGGTTGTATTTCACGTATTGGTAAATAATTCCTACTGTGTCGTGTAAAGTATGTTTTCCGCTTGAAGTTTCCACAAAACGGTCAAATTTGCCATATGCCACACCAGTAAAAAGTTGAGGTTTTTTATAATCTTTTCTGGATATAAACTGGACTTTTCAATGGAGGTATATGTTGTTTCTGTTTCTAGTCCACATCTATTAATAATGTCAATAATGTGTCTACTGCTTGTTAAGCCTTTTAAAGTCGTACCTAACGTGATGTGCTCTGACGTCTTCAATTGACCATTTTGGACTCCAAAAACACATCTTGACAATAAGAACGAACTTGACGACCACATTTTAAGCTTTTTTTTTCTTTTTTATCGTGATTTTTATATTTTCTATCACAAAATACACAAACAATGTGATAGCTATTAGTACCAGCATCACTTTCGGTCAGAATACTTGCCTCCTGAGTTGAATCATTATTTTCACTAACATCATTCATAAACTTCAACATTTTCTTGAGAAGTTGTAGATCGTACTTCTTTTGATTCAGAACTTAAACTTGGCTGCAATATTGGTGAAGATTTACAGGTAAAGACTCTAAATGATGTTTTCCTTGAGAAGTTGTAAGTTGTGGTTCTATTGATTGAGTAATTAAAGTTGGTTGCGATATTGTTGAATATTCTGTAAGACTGTAAATGAGATGGTTCTATGGTCACCTCAGGTATCAACGGCGTGGCTGGAGCGCTATTGCCTGTAGGTACACTGGCTGATTTTTTTATTTCACTTTTTTTTTAAATTTACAGGTTCAGAAATAAAATATTTTGTCATAGGTCCTGTGAATGCTTTATAGCATTCGCGATGATATCCACTGTCTGTATACTCGTCAGGCACAATGGAGTCTCTATATTTCAGGTTATGTTTTTTTCTGACTTTGAAAACAGTTTGACATTTTCTTCTTTTGTCATTACTTTTTTTACAAACAAATCAAATTATTACATCTCCCATTATAACACTACTTAAATTAAAACACATTTACTTCACAAACTGCACAAATAGATAACAAAATGTATATATTTAACTTCAAATGTATTGTAGAACAAGGACAAATTAGACAACAGATGGTGCGCAGTAAAAGAGCGCAATAGATCGAACACCCGCACCCGTTTGAATAACATCGCCTCGCGCTCGCACCGACGGCAGACTTTCAATGTGTCTGGAAAGATGTAAAAATTATAAAAACTGTTTGGCTTCAGAGGTAACATCTTTCGATAGTTCACCAAATATCATATATAAAATAACAAATACAAAATCTAAATTATAATTTATTAAAGTTTAGGGCTGTCTGGCAGGGAGTTGTATCTGTACTTGAATGGAGTGTACTTGCATAGAGAAAGTGTCTTGTAATGGATGACATAATTTCTAATATTCTGAAGAAAATATTAAAAAAACTGAGCTATACTTTAACAAAATTGAGATCCTATTTTATACACCTTTGCTACCTATTACCTGCCAAAGTAACCGCGATCCAAACAACACAGTCGCTGATCGTTCTTACCTGTGTTGGGAACATGCGCAGAGAAACTTTCAGCTTTTCTAAAATAACGAAGGTCTGGCTGTCAAAAAAAAAACAAATTTATCATTTCGTCCTCGAAGAAAAACACGCTATAACAAACATTCCACATTCGGGCCATTGTCTTTTGACATCACGAGCAGCTTAGAGTAGTCTTTCATTAAATAAATCCAATCTTAAATCTGCGTTTAATTCTAATAACACGTCCATTATGTTCCAATTCACATCCACAACTATTCGAAAGACACAATCGGTCTTTTCAAATCACCAATACATGCGGAGTCACTCCCAGAAAGCTGTACGCTGTCCTAAAGCTGCAAGAGCAGGCTTATGCTCAAAGTATGCGCTCCGCTACGCGAACCGATTGATGGAAATTGTAGACTGTGAGAGTGATTCGACTTAAAGTTCAACATAGGATATGAGGTACTTTTGTCCTAGTCGAGAGTAATTTTGACACGCAGACGGTATTAAAGTGAGACATAGATTCTTTTCATTCCAATTAGGGAACTTTTATAACGGACACATTATTACTGGACAATTTTAAATCTTGTGTGACATTTCTACCATTCGGAGTACGCGCAGTTCATGGATACTTATTACAGTTTAATAATAAGTTTGCATAAACTTGTCGAGCGTGAGTAGAACGTGCAATACGAGAATTTCGTACAACTTAGCCACATATAAACATTTACAGGTGCAGAATATTTCTATTGAATTATTTTTTTTGCAAATATTAATATTATCTTTCAACGTTTTTTTTCAAAAATTTTCACGGGGATACAAATGTCGTGAATGTTTCAGAAACTTTGTTTAGTAGTGAAATTTAGAATGTTTGATATAGTTCTCTTGCCAACTTTATGAAACTTCTAGTTGGTAACTGTTGTTTTTTGTAATTTTGACTTTCACTTTCATATATCTTAGCATGGCATCAAAAAATTGACAGAAAAACGAGATATTCGGAACAACAGGTATCTTAATTCCTGAACTCATTTAAAAAAAATCATTTCAGAATCTACTTCAAAAACTTCTTTTCATCAGCTTTTTGAATGACAAACTTGTCATTGCTACCTCTACAGAGTGATCCTAAGAATGGAACCAAAGTGTAGTTCCCGACCTTCTTCTTCAGTAGGTGCTAAAGAACTGCATATCGTTTATTATTTATTTTTATGGAGCACAATCTGTGCCATACATTACAGCCGACTTACTGTACAAAGCGACTTTCTATAAATTTCTACTCGGCACTGAATGACATTAACACACTTTCAAAGTCAACTGTTGTTTTACTTATTACATGTATAAGGCGAGGTATAATTCGTGTTATCGTAAATAAACCTTACAATAAATTATTACTTTTAAAAAAAAACACGTACATTACAAAATAGATAATTGAAAATGCGGTTAACCCGTAATTCATATTGAAAATCTAGATCAAATTTTATAAATAATTTTACATATTTACCTTAAAAAATAATGTCCGAGTTTCAACCAAAACTAAGCAGTCAGGATCGAGCTTTTCTGCTACACGAACACATTGAATCTGCAATATTTCTAAAGTTTATTTTAAATTTGGATTTAAAAGGTCACTAAATGCCATTTTGGTGAAAGTTATTGACATAAGTATATGGAAAAAAATGTGGAGTAATAGTTTAATGAAATGGTAGTTTTGACTTCCATTGAGGCAGCCATTCTTTATTTCGATACATAGGCAGCTTCTGGCGTGCCTCCATTTGGCCGCCATCTTAAAAAGATGGTGTACTCAGTTTTGTAACCGTATGTCTTACAAAAAATTGGCTGAGCACTTTTCGTAGAACATCAAATAATCCAAACCAAATTCTCACCTAGACGTCACATGTAATTAATATTTTGCGAGCCGGAGAAGACAAAAAATTGAGTAAAAGTTTTACTAAATTTTTTGTCTTCTCATAAAAAATGCATAACCACTTTATTGAGGAGTGTTAGAAGACACACATCTTTTACCGGCTTAGTTTTTAAATTACCTCTGTTTTTATGGACATCAACATTATTTTTCAAAGATGGCATAATGAAAGGTATTTCAATTATTGATTATTTCAAATTAATGTTAACATCATGAGAAAGTAATAAATTAAATAAAGTAAAATGATGAATACTCTTTACGATGAATGTGTATTGCTGACCTTAGAATTATCTCTTTTAAGTGGTAATAAAAAGTGCCTGGAAAGCTGGGAAAAGTCAGGAAAATTTGATTACGGAAAAGTGATTTGCCTGAATCTCCAAATTGAACACAATTTAAGTGTTGATACTCATGTACCCGTGTTGTTGAATATATTGATTAACATATTCAACAATAAGAGATATGATAGTTGTATATGTTGTTGAGCATTTTCTCTGAGCTAATATTTGAGGAAGTTTCTTTATTCGAGTTGCAGTTTGTCTTTGGTCGATAGCGCTCTTTTGCTACTAGACATTCTATTGTTTTCTGTTATTATGAGTTTATTATAACGTGTAAATGCTTTGTTTCCTACGTCTGTGTCTTGTTTTTGTTGTAGTTTTAATTTTTTTTTTGGTTTGGTTTTGGTTGGAATTCTTGTCCAACATAGATACCTGCTCCTTGCAACAGCTCTTTATTCTTTAATATTTAAATTTTCATTCCTGGTGCAGTTAGTACAATGGCTATGCGTCTGGTGTTATTTCCTCTCTTGCCCAATCTCCTTGGAGTTTCCTCTTCTATTTCTGAATATTAGTTTTTACAGTGTGCACTAATGTAAATACTTGTAGTATTTAAGACTTCCTTTTGTAATTGAAAACATGCATTTTCTCCTTCTTCTACTCCAAAAAAGACAAGATTTCTTCTTTTCTGAATTTTTCTGTAATCCATCTCCTTCCCTAACCCAATATTTGTGAGCGCAACTCATTATTGATTTGTTTGAATTTTTCGTTGATGTTAATATTTATATTGGTGGCCATCTTCTCCTAAAGTTTGCTCAAAGAACTTTCAATAGCGCTGATTCTTTTTATGTCCTTATTCACTTCTAGTGTCAATTTAGCGGCCATAAAATTTATTGACGTATCAGAAATCCAACAGACGCTTTCAATTTGTTCTAATTTATCATAGGTATTACAATTATAATAATAAAATGTGTTGTTCTGCATTTATACAATTAAAATTATTGACTTGTTCCACCTAGTTATTTTAACAATTATACATTACTCTGTAATAACAGGTATTGTATAAATGCATTTTCAATCTGCGCAAGTTGCAATTTTGACATTTCCATCGAGCGTCTGCGGTACAGCAGGCGCGATAATTTTCTATCCCTTCAGAATGTTTGGTTTACCAGTTTCAAGGTCAGTGACGCTGAATAATTGTTGTTTTTCAGGAAACTCCTTACGTTTAGAAACACAACTTAGTATATGATAAATTAATGGCAGTTAGCTAGGACAG
Organism: Druceiella hillmani; assembly: GCA_039881145.1. Lineage (NCBI taxonomy): Eukaryota > Metazoa > Arthropoda > Insecta > Lepidoptera > Hepialidae > Druceiella > Druceiella hillmani. Next base: position 26,232,847 of record JAYKKI010000024.1, on the reverse strand, counting down.
AGCAGCGGTCATTTAAATTGTAGAAAACAACGGAGTATTGACTCCATTGAAACCCTGCGAACGTCTAAGCCGCTAAAAACTTGTTGAAATTTCATTAAACTTTTTTGCATATGGCAACCGCTGGTAATTGCACGGGTATATATTTATAGAAAAATTATGTACGCAGTAAGTTCAGAAATAATCTTGAACCATATATTACTTCAGCTAGTTAAAGGAAGTGTTGAAATGACGAATGATCAAATTCCCTGAATGACTTGTGTGATATATACAATACAAATATAATATTAAAATGAAAACTCGTTAAATATGAGAAGGACTCGCTCTACGTGGGATTCGTACCTGCCTAGGCATTAATATTATTTATCACCGTGTTGGCATAATGCCCATCACATCTTTCACAGGGGTAAAATACCGTCAATATCTCTAAAATTGTGAAATTGAAAGTTTCAGCTACAGTTTTCTGGTTAACTTCTGTTAACGCTTCCATTTTCATAATGTTGACTTTAGTAGTCAGGGTGCACTATACCAGATAAATAAAAAAAAAGTTTTGCAATGCTTATAGCTTTCTCTTTCGAGTGCATTATGTGCCCTTTCCAAAACTTGTATGTGAATGTTTTTGAGTGCCGAGTAATGAGATGTTGAATGCAAATTAAACCAACAGATGTACGGAGATCTAAGTAATCTTGTCTGAAGTCCATTTTTTGTCTCTGTGGTACAGAACACAAAAAATACAGATGAGCTATTTTTTGTTATAATTATTTCTAACTCATACGAGGACGCTACATATGTAAAAATGATCACTATTAATCTATCCTTTGTAAGGCAATAGCAAAGATGCCTTAAGGCCCCGTCGCATCGCGCAATAGTTCATCGGCGGTATCGTATAATTACTGCAATATTGCTGTAAACGATGCGTAAAAATCTATTTATCCACTGAGAGTGTGGAAGAAACCTACAAGCAGACAAACGGTGGTTTGGAGACGTGGAGTGTATAGTTACTAGTGTATAGAGTGTATACTTATTTTCTATACGACGGTTTATACAGCGGGTGTGTGTATTTACGTGTGGCGGGGTCACGCATGAATACTTCAGTAGGACAGCAGTCTAGCTGGCAAGTGGACGTGGTACACTGCTTGTTGGGGTACACCAGTATCCCAGGATTCATTCGTCGTAAGTATTTTAATTTTTTTTTGCAATTTTGCTTTTTGTGTATGATTTATCGACATGATTTTGGTAAAGGTTTGAATGACAACTTATTTAAATATTTTACATGGAAATTTGTTTTATAGTGTAAGATTTTTTCTTTGTATTTTCAAAAGTTATTTGTTTCGTTACATGTTTTGGTTGTTTTGTTATATGCTTTTTTGGCTACTAGTTTATTCTATTATTTTTTTTCAGATGACTTCACTACGTATTTTACACGACAATGAAATTGAGAAAATTCTTTTGGAGGCGGAAGACGGAGAAGAGGGCTTATTCTAGACGAGGCGTTAGAAAATGAACCAGATGAAATAATTGAAGATTTTCGCTTTGAGGAGGATGTAAGAGGCTGAAAATTTCTGAAAAATTTGTATGTCATGAATGTTATCTTCATTCATCACGCACCCCATAGAGGAATATTATATTCCATCCTCCAGATAACAAAGGTCCTGCTAAATTTATTACTACTGCCTTAGATGATTGGCAATTATTTTTTACGGATGAAGTTATGGTGAATTTAGTGTCCAACACGAACCAAGAGATTTCCGAGCAGCGCAAAAAATACAAATCAGATCGATCAACTCAATATGAAGATGATGATTTTGTTCCATTGAGCACACAACCTTCCTTTGTTCGATATACGTCTGTAACAGAATTAAAAACCCTTTTTGGAATAACTACTGGTGTGCTGAAAATAAATCACTTAACTATCAAGGAAATATTTGATAAAGATACAGATATTAGTTATTTTCGGTGGACTATGAGTGAGAAAAGATTTGAATTTTTTACAAATTGTCTCTGGTTTGATGATCGTTCGACAAGAGGTGAGAGAAGACAGGTAAATACATTGGCTCCTATAAAAGAACTGTTTGATCATATAGATTTCAAAGAACCTGTATTCCCCTTCCGACTGACTGCACTACCATAGATGAACAGTTGCCTGGATTTAGGGCGAGGTGTTCATTCTGTGTGTACATCCCTTTAAAGCCAGATAAATATTGGTTCATACTGTTAATGTTTTGTGATGCTAAAACGTGTTACATGATGAATAGCACAATGTACACAGGAAAAGATTCCACTCCTAGAGGAGTAGCCGTTGCCGAGTATTATGCGCTTGAGCTATTCACAATACTAACTGGAACATAACATACGATAATTGGTTTACCTCTATATCTGCCGCTCAAAAACTACTATGCAAAAATGTCACTACAGTTGGAACACTAAAAAAAAATAAAACAGAAGTACCTACTCATTTTACTGAAACAAAAGACCGTGACCTGAATACACCAATGTTTGCTTCTCATGATGAACTCACTTTGCTTTCATATATTTCTCCAAAGCTTAGTAAAGGAAAAAAGAAACGCGTCTTCACGCTTTCCACCGCGCACTACGTAGCAGATAAAGATAAATCTGTTAAGTTGCCGGGAATAATAAGGTTTTATAATCAAACAAAGGGCGGAGTTGATACATTTGACCGGCCTTGTCACACTTGCAGCGTATCGCACAAAATTCGCCGCTGAGGCCTTTGTGTCTTCTATGAGACCTGTGTGTCTAAATATTGTGGGGTTGATCCCCACGACACCTGGAAGAGAGATTTCAATACCGATATTTGTCAACATCCCTACAAATAAGTATTCGAGATATATTAGGAAGAAAACGACCAATAGCTGCGGCAACCCGTTCAATTCCAAAATCTGGCCAAATTCCAAATCTGGCAAGTGCAAAACTTTCATTTGTAATGAGCACCAAAACAAAATATGCCAAAACTGTTTGATAGTTCCTAATTAATGTGCCTTAATTGTGTTCAATGAGATTGAAATGATTGTTAAAAAAGCCTACGTAAGTTGATTTTTAATAAAAGTTTATTATTTTTTTGTGAATATGGTTTTTTTCATTGGAGTACATAAGTACCCCAGGATAACGTTAATTAAATTTTAATATGGGTACGGTTCTAGGGTTAAACATTTATAAAATACAGTACGACATCTAGGAGTAAGAAAAGTTATTTTGCTTTCGGATCATCTGAAACGGGAACAAAAGGCGAGTGAAGTAAACCGGTTAAAATCGCCACGGGGCGGCAAATGTGACTGTTTAAAAACAAGCCTAATACGTTTCGTGTTCCCCAACATCGAAATTTTTAAATTTCTTCTAAAATTATTAAGTTTTTAATATTCAATGCTTTTGGAACGAAGCTTGCTCAGATCTTTGGGAAAGATGACGGAAATAAATACTTACGACCGATTTTTACGCACAAGGAAATGTATTAATAGCGGTTGTGATTACTTTGAAACTTGGTAATAATTAAAGCCGTGTTGCAAAACTTACTTAGCGAACTTTACGGCGGTCCATTTGTTGCATTTGGCGATGCTTTCATTTTGTGGTCAAGTAACAGCTCCCATGATGATTAAATTTCTAATTGTTTTTAGGTAATGTGTCTTTTTGTATTCACTATAAATAGCTTCATAGTCCCAGATGTTATTCAATTACAAATATGTTAAAATTAAGGACAAAAATAATTTTTGACCCGAAATAACCTTAAAGATGGCATCATGAGGGCCATTACTCGCTTGTGGTTTTCGGCAATAGTTTATAATGTTAAAATTTTTTATTGGCAATTGAACATTTTTCCATAACTTCTGATACATCCCGCAATTACTTGGGAGTTTCCACGTTATTCTAGACTTCTTTTACATTCTAGAATTACCTGGAAGCTTCAACATTGTTCAAGAAGCCTCCGCATGGTTCTAGTAAAATTTTTAAAGATTTAGAATGGTTAAAGTCGTTCTATTTAAGGAAAGTAACCCAAACATACAGGAATGTAGCTAATATGTCAGAACGTGGTGAAGGATATACCCTTAACTTATGGAAAACATTTTCACTAATCAACTATAAAAAAATACGAATTTTTGGGATTAGAATTTTTGAGAAAAACTGAAATTGAAAAAACAAAACAAAATTTAGACGCCTATAGCAAGAGAAATGGGACACGTACTTTCAAACCACGATACCATTTTAATCAAAGAAATGTTATCTTTCAAATAAAAAAAAACTAATCCAAAATCTTGAGCCGTTCCAGAGATTTGAGGATTTTAAAATTTTACCGAAAATCGTAGGCGAAAAATGGAGCTGATTAATGATGTCATCTTTGGGGGCTCTTATCTCGGACTCAAATCTTTTTTGGACAAAAGTAGAAAAACACGTGTATACTTTTTGCCATAGTATGTTAACATAAATGAAATAGAACAACATCTGAGACTATGAAGGTTGGATTTTTCCTTTGCCTGCCTGAATTGAAACGGATCACACCATATCAAAAAACACATGAATGTTGGTGAAACATTTCTAAGGAATGTCATTACGTGTATTAAAAGTAATTTTAGTAGGCACCGTGCGTTCATTCAAATTTCGTCTGACTGGTCGCTACCGACGTTTCCGCTCCGTACGTTAGCTTCAGCTGCATTTAGTTTACCATTAGTTTCTTAGTAAATCGAAAACGGGCTGCTTTCATATTTATTCGGCATAAAAAAATTGAAAACCACCTTTTCCTAAAGTGCACTTCTTCGAAAATTGACGACTCACGAAAATATTCGGTTACATTTCTTATTATTCGATATTTATTGGTTTCGGTTTGATTTCAAATTTCACAAGGCTTACACGCACGTAGCTAGTGTTTGTAAATTTTCTGACATATACCTTAATGTTACAGACCATCATTATAATAATTAATGTAGAGCGACGGCCATATAAATATAGAATAAAATTATTGACGTCTGAAACTCGACGGACGCCTTCGATTTCATATAAAATCTCAAGAGGCTCATGCGTACGAAGCTAGATGCTTGTAATTTTTCAGACAGGTACCTTGGTGTGTCATTCTATAATAATTAAATTCAGAGCAGCGGATTTGTAAGCATCGAATAAAAATTATTCACATGTCCGAAACCCAGTGGACGCCTCCGATTTGATTAAACATCTCACAAGTCTTACACGCTTGAAACTAGATGTTTCAGAAAAATGTCTTAAGTATGTCACACAACTATAATTATAATCATCAAAATTAAACCGGACGGCCATATAAATATGAAATAAAAATGATTTACTTCCACAAAAACCAAAGTATCGTTTTGCGTCATTATTTTACGTATTTTTATAATTGTACGTCGTTATGGTATGACTGAAACGAATTATATAAATAAACTTTCAAACTTCCCAGGTTCACATTCCCACATTTTTATTGAACGCCGGCGGTACAGTCGGCGCAACAATTGTCTGCCCCCTTAAAAGTTTGGTTTGCTAGATGGGTCCATTAATTTCAGGGTCAGTGTTATTTTCCCATTATTGCTTGGCCGTTTAAACAGGGGTAAAGGAATATTGACCGTTCTGAAACCCTGCGAACGCGATAAGTTGTTACAGTTTCGCAATTATTACGGGCGAGGAATTGTATTTTTATAGGAATACACTGTAATGTCTCACGGTGCTATCAATTTTCAAAGTCAGAGCGACGGATACTTGAATTTTGGATAAAATTTATTGATTGCTCCGAAATTTTGTGGACACCTTGCGTTTCACCGTAAAATTTCAAAAGCATTACACGCATGAAGCTCTGTATATTTTAATTAATATTGTTACAATACAATATTAATTAAATATTTTTCTTGGACATTTTCAATATATTTAGAGCTATCTCAAGTAAATGTCATTCACATTCAGGACAAAATAAAGTCTATTTGGTTATGGCATATATAGTTTTTGGATGTTTTATGGCATTTATTTCACCTTGAAGTTGCCTGGATTTTAAATATATTTTAAATTCACTTACTAGTTTTTTTCATTTTTTCATTTTATTGTTAATTTTATTAATAATTTTATTATTAATTTTATTAATAATTTTATTATTAATTTTATTATTAATTTTATTACTAATAAAAAGTTTAGTTTCGATGATATTTATTTTTGATTATTTAAATTAAGTCCAACCCAGCCAACCAGCTGGGGGGTTTCGACATATATATTTCTGGTGAGTCTTTTTTTTTCAATATAATTTTTTTATGATGAATAATCATCAGGTGCAGAATTTTTTTGAAACCTCTACTTAAACGCCCTACGAACGTGTTTTTGATGTCCCAGATAATCTAAAGCTGGCAAGTAAGCACACTGCCATATTGTCATTAGACGTATTTACGAAAATCAGAAATTATCTTATAAAAAGACACCAAACACGTTCAGTATGGATTCTTCTAAATACGGACTTGAGGAAAATATATCAAGATGAAGGTGAAAGTTTACAGTTTGGTGACCAGTATTTAGATGAGATTATGGGAACAATAGTGCCCTTACACAAAAACACCGAAAGTGCTATGCCAGCTGAAAGGTTTTTTAGAGAAAAGTTTCCAAATAATACATTGAATGCTGACCAATGGATTAGTGAATTTGAGGGAGAATGTGGAATATTAGAGATTCTACAAGATGAAAAGAAAATTGAGATTTTAAAACATCTTCTAGAAAAACAGTGCTTAGATTGGTATAGCAGTATGTTAATATAGCCGACAGTGAATTCGGAGTGGTCAGTATGGAAGGATAACTTTTGTGAAATATATGGAAATAAAGTTTGGTCCCAAATCAAATATGCATTTACATTTAGATTTCAAGCTGGCTCGTTACTGGAACATGCCACTAAAAAGGAAAGTCTGTTGTTAGAGGTCAACAAACACATCGACGCCCAAACAATGATAAATCTTATTGTAATGGGATTGTTGTTGTTTTTGTAGTGTCCACATGAGATGAAGAAGGCCTCATATGGAAAAATGGTTGCCAGAGCCTCGAAAGGTTGGACTTCTTCCAGTCCCGCTCGATGAGCTCAACCCAACACGACACGGTGACGACGTGGGATTGCTAGATTACGTAATGGATAAAATAAATAAAGAAACCGTAAAATCAACTGCAAGCCTCTACAATGAAATTGGAAAGCATGGCACACATGGCGAGCAAAAAGAATTACAGGGAGAATAAAAAAATACAAATGACTGTAAAGGAAATACTGATAAAATGAAACCATGTACGACTTGTGAAAATTTAAATAAAGGTATTCGCTTTCATCCTGAAGAAAAGTGCTGGTTCAAACGGAAAGAAGAATATAACCAGAAGAGAAACAGCAGTAAAGCCGTGAACAATTCAGTGGTTGATGTTGAACTAAAAAACGATAAGATTGGACGACATTATTACAGATCAAGAAAACAATGCGGATATACAAAATAATAAATCAAAATTAACATCAAGACACAATGTTTACTATAAAAAGGTTAGAAAACGTGAAAGAATTATTCCATCGGAAGACTTCAGTAAAAAACTTATTAAAGATATACACGAAAATATGTGTCGTATGGGTGTAAAACAAATGCAAAACAAAATTAGTCCATTATATACAGCAAGAAATTTAACAATAAATATTAAAAGACATTGTAAAAGTTGTGTATAAAAAATAAAACGAGAGGACAAGATAAGTAAGGTCTAATGTCACATTTAGGTCCTGCCGCAAAACCTTTTGATATAGGCTCAATAGACACGAGTGGAGGTTTTGGAGGTTCACGATCAACAAAGAGATATTTACACCTTTTACTAGACCACTTTCCACGACGTGCTTATATTCTTACCTCAGAAACACAAAGTGCTATTGATTTTGTTAAACTAATCAATAACGTAAAAGATTCTGATACAATTGGATACTTCTCGCTGATCAATACCCGGGAATTAAGTTAAAAGTATTAAAAACATTTTTATATATAAAAAATCAATATACCAATGGTAGTAAAATAATACCAATGGTATTTACCGCAGTAATATCCCCCGTTTCCTAACGGCTTAAATGAAAGACTGAATCAAACGCTTATAAACAAAGTTAGATGTAAAATAAACGAAAGAAGTAATAAAATGGTATGGACGACAATTTCTTATAACTGCGTAGATAAATATAATAATACAGAACATACAGTTACTGGCTTCGCACCAAAATACCTGTTAGATGGTACAGATGATTCTTTTTTGCCAACTGAACTAAAAAAAGATCAATCAAAAGTTAAATGGATCAGAAATAGGAAAACAGCATTTGAAAATTCAATAAAATCACATAACTATAATAAACATATATTCGATGAAAATAGAAAGTAATTAAATTTAAATACAGGGTATATGGTATATGTGGAGAATGGGAACGAACTAAACAGAAGTAAATTAGATGAGCTGAAGATTGGCTCATTTAAAATTGTTAAAAATATCAAATTCAATTTATAGAATTGATACGGTCATAAGAAGTCAAAGTCGAATTTCTTTCACATCACAAAACTCGTAACATTACCGATATATATAATAGACTAAGTCTAATAAAGTGTAAAATAATCGGTTTTAGTGAATAATAATTTAATCAAAAGTAAGAGCGTGGGAACAGTTCACAGCATCGGCGCCATCTACCTGCGCCTGTCCTGAACAAGAATAATTGACGATTTAAATTTGATTCGTCTGTAATACGGCAGGTGACGCTCCACCAGATACGAATGGAGCGTACCAATGTCATCGTTTTATTGCCGATACAATAGCAAAATGTTCGGTAAGTATTTGTTTATTGTTGTACATGTCTTTTTAAATCATCTTCTACATGTCTTTTTATAATCGAGTATATCCACTGGAACTTATGTTCAATGATGATATGTTATTTAACTGAGTAAAATTAAACCATTTATAAACAAGAATAATTAGTTTTATTTAAAAGGTAAACTGTAAAATTTGAAGTGCGCGCAAACCGTACCAGAGGTAAAATAAATTTCGTACTTATTCCAGACGAGTTCAGTCACTTGAATAAAAATATTCGCGTGACTTCAGTTGAAATTAATGAAAACGAATTTTTGGGACCGATTCTACCGGGAAGAAACTTCGTAACGTTTGTAACGATAAAGCGAACGGCGATCTGTTCGATCCGATGGCTATGGAACGAGATCCATCTAGGCGAAGCGTGGGCTGGTGCGACGAACGAACGCCATCTTACGGCGGACTTCGTGACACTATTTCTCAGTTCGGCGAGCACCGCGGCCATCCTGTCGTTAGTCCTGTGATTAGGTAGTAATAAAATTGGTTTCAATTATTTTCATGGATGTTATAATTATGAATTCACTAACGCTGTGAGAAGGGGCTATTTTCGTTAAGTTTTAGAGTTTTCGAGACTTAATGACAGAACAACAAGAGCCAATGACGACAGCTGCACATCGAATAATCGCCATTTAGGTCGTAAGATTACTTCTGAGAATATCTAAATGTTGCTAACATCTTCATTGAAACTCGATCGTGAACGTTTCGCCCAATCCTTGTTTGACATTTATTTAATTTTTGACCGATCCGAGCCTAGCACGATTTTTTTATCGATTTATTTTTCGATTGATTTAGACAATCGAAATTGATAACGCTTTAAGTGTCTGTGTTTTGTTAGTTAGTGTTTTATTTCATATTCTCTCCTCTCTTTCTCTTTCCCGTTGCGGTTTTCATTTTGTCTGTGTTATCGAAATATAAAGTGCCACTGTCTAACGTTGACGTTGTTGATTTGATTTTTCAAAAACCTAACCTGCTTAAACAGCTATTGATCATCCGATGCGTAGTCAACTGTATGACTGAGACGGAACATAATCATTTGTTTCTTTCTATCGCTTTCGAGACTACGAGTGGGGAGCACTCTAAAATGCATGTAAATTTAGAGAGTATTAAAAATAATACTTTGCAAATGTGTAAACCGACAGTCGAAATTTGGTAACTTTATATCACGTTCCTCTCATCTGAGGGATTTACGGTTTTACGTGTTTTCTCACTCTGACATTCGGAGTATTTTTGTGTTGACCCTGTATAGGTTACGAACTTATTCGTTCTGTACAGACTTCAATGAAAATAGGAACTTTCGTATTCGCAGCGTGAACACGCATTGCAGCTATCCTAATACGATGTATCAATTGCTTAACGTTAAACACTTCTAAAACAATCATGTCGTGCGAAAGACAACGCAAGTAATATAAACTTTCGTGCGGCCCTAAGAAGGGCCTTGTGATCTTTTCAACGGAAACAGTAGAGAGCGGACGGTTTACTTGGAACTGGTGTACTTGGTTACGGCCTTCGTACCTTCACTGACGGCGTGCTTGGCCAGCTCGCCCGGCAGCAGCAGACGAACCGACGTCTGCACTTCCCGGCTGGTGATGGTGGAACGCTTGTTGTAGTGCGCCAGGCGGGACGCCTCGGCGGCGATGCGTTCGAAGATATCGTTCACAAAACTGTTCATGATGCTCATGGCCTTGCTCGAAATGCCGGTATCCGGGTGGACCTGCTTCAGAACCTTGTAGATGTAGATGGCGTAGCTCTCCTTGCGCTTGTGTTTCCTCTTCTTCTTGTCCGTCTTTGTGATGTTCTTTTGCGCCTTGCCGCCAGATTTTTTGGCCGCTTTGCCGCTAGTCTTCGGTGCCATAACTGATACGGAATTATCTCACTGACGCTTGCGAATGAGTCGTCTGTATACGATGAACAATTTCGACCGATACTAGTTGACTCGGGCCACTGATCGGCGGCGGTCGGTCGCAAAGGTACGCAAGCTCTCGACCAATCGTGAAAGGACGCATATAGCGCTTATCGCCCCTTCCCCCGCTTCTCTCGTCGAGGAAGCAACGTCGCGTACAATGACCTGCGTATAATTCGGTTCAATCGGTCTAACAAATATTAACAATACCAAAGTTTAAATCTTTCTTCCAAACCCCAAAGTATCGTGTTTCACTTCGTAGAGAAGAATATTTCAAGTTTTTTTCCGTTCACAATCGAATGTTACTGTTGAATACCAAAAGAAAAAAGAAATTCACACATTACGAGTAAATTGAAATACTTAACTACCACCGATGGTGTAAAACGTTAGCTTATCCCTGTTAAATTTGGATCGGATAAAAAATAAAATAGTTCGCTGTATATGGTTTTATTCAAAGTAACCAAAAGCGAATAGATTTGTATGTGTATTTAATTTAAAATATAAAGTATATTCTCTCCTTATACATTTCTAAGGTTTTGTTTAACCCTAGAAATGTATGAGGGGTAAACAAGGGTAAATACCGGCGATCTGGTGAAGAAAAATGCCTCCGCGCAGGGTGCGCGGCACCGTAACGAACAGTGAGATACACTTCCCTTTGCTCTGCCACAATAAAACGGACAACTCCCATTGTTCCAGTTCTCTTTGTTTATTTTTACTGCTGTCGTTTTCCAACGTTCTGTTCTCAGTTTCATCAACAAATTCTATCTTACGGATGAACGGTGAATTTTTCAAAAATTGATACCGCATATAAACAGTCGTTCACATCTAAATATTTCTCATGAGATGCAAGTATCGGTAATATTAATTTAAATCGTGATTAAAAAGTGAAATTCGTTAAAAATCAATATGATAATTTTCTGGCCGGTATTATTTGATAATTACAACTTTACCTGTAGGTGAATACAAACAGTGGCATGTTAAACTGCATCGAATTACTGAAATGGAGCTCACTCCGTTACATCAGAAATGTGAAAATATTGCACGACGCCCTTGACACTAAATAATCAGTTGCGTCTCGCCAACAATTCAGAGTTTCCCACAAGCCGTAAAGGCTATACGGAAACTTAGAATTGTCAGCTTTGTAGTAACGTAACGAATGTGCGTTTATAAAAAACGTATATGACGGGACGCAACTGATACAAGAGTCCGAATCCCTCGAGGAGCTAGCATTTATTGCGAAGACGATACGACATACTTGTTTGGCGAAAAACAAAAATATACGAACCTGTATACGGACACAAGCTAAGCGACATTTCAATGTTGTGGTTAAATTCGTTCCGTGCAAAAGACTATTTTCAGTTACAACATTGCCAATAAATATGTGCATAAGAAATATGCGATGCATAAGTCTTAATTAGTGTGAAATGTGACCTAGATCCACCGACCACGATGCCTCGTTTACTTACACACGAGTAGTGAACGTAGAGTAATTGATATTAATAATTCGCAGTAATGAATGCGTTATGTCTATCGTTCATCTCTTAATTTATAATAAATGAATACTTCTTCGCCTGTTACGAAAAAGGGTTGAAACAAAATAATTACTGGCGTTGAGACATATTCCAATAAAACAGACGGACTGTCGGCCCTGAGAAGGGCCTTTTTTTGTTTTCTTGCTGTATGGGAACCTTTTGACGTTGCGCGGGATAAGTAAAAGTTTATGACTTCTTTTCGGTCTTCTTGGGCAGAAGCACGGCCTGGATGTTGGGCAGCACGCCGCCCTGTGCGATGGTCACACCGGACAAGAGTTTGTTGAGTTCTTCGTCATTGCGGATCGCCAGCTGCAAGTGCCTAGGAATAATTCGGGTCTTTTTGTTGTCACGAGCAGCGTTGCCCGCCAACTCGAGCACCTCAGCGGCCAAGTACTCCATGACTGCAGCGAGATAAACTGGAGCGCCAGCACCGACGCGTTCGGCGTAGTTTCCCTTCCGGAGCAGTCGGTGAATGCGACCCACGGGGAACTGTAGTCCTGCACGGTCCGAGCGGGACTTCGCCTTTCCCTTCACTTTGCCTCCTTTGCCACGACCAGACATTGTATATATTCAAAGTTGTAAAATATGCACGGAAAACGCTGTGACGTTTATTTCGTCCAAACTTAACAATAACTCGCGTAATAAATACGTTCATGCAGAATACAGCGAGCTCTACGTACAACTTCATATATCGCCAAGCAAAGCGCCGCGTACGCAACGTGTCTTCGTCTTTTAATCTGTGTTCTACTCCGCGTGGCAATAAAGTAATATTACAGTTACCATATATATATAGTATTGTGGTAAAGGGCCACTTTGTACGTAACCTCTTATATTCAATGAATATCAGTTCTTGCCTCAATTCACTTTCAGGCGGAGAGGCCCCTACACGTTAAAAATGGTTAGCTGGCTTCAAGAAAATAAATTTGATCATGTTGCAATCAGAAAGTGATAAGAGATCTCTCCTTCAATGGTGACGTTCTTCATGAAAATATGCGTCGTGTACATTTTGCAGCATATTTAAATTCAACTCTTCGTAAGTGTTTATGGACGGAGACGACACTGACTACAAATAATAAGAATGTAATATATTTCTGTTCAAGAATTCCCTTTTCATCCAGTAGGCAATACAGTTTCTGGAGGCATAAATAGGATATAAAGTAAAACTTTTACCTTTGTTGGCAAAAACTGGTCCACGATAAACGAATTTTACAGGCGTGTAACTCTGGCAATATATTTTAAAAAGATAAAATCTGATTTACGGATAAATTTTACTTTCCTTTAAGATTTCGTGTTTACTTCTGAAGTAATACGCTGTGAAATACCTCTTCGAAACCGACTGATAACTCTTAAAATATGTTACCCGTTCATTCACAAACGGTGTTTGATGAACCCTGGCTCGCATCGAGTCATTACTACCACACCGTGTGACCGATACCGCTATAGAATATACACCCGTCTCTTTCATCGTTTCTTAAGTTGCTGGTAGCGGTTAATACACGTCCGAGGAACCCTGAAATGAATCTCCATAACACAATACACAGAGACAACGCAAAAGAAGAGGTGCGAAAGACAACGCAAAGAATAGTAATGCACGTGCGGCCCTGAAAAGGGCCTTGTGAACGGTAGTAGTAGAGTATATGGTGTGGCGTAGTGATCGTGTGCAATATTCCGTCGTAACGTTTAACCTCCGAAGCCGTAGAGCGTGCGACCCTGTCGTTTCAGGGCGTACACGACGTCCATGGCGGTGACGGTCTTGCGTTTCGCGTGCTCCGTGTAGGTGACGGCGTCACGGATGACGTTCTCGAGGAAGACCTTCAGTACGCCTCGCGTCTCCTCGTAGATCAACCCGGAGATTCGCTTCACTCCGCCTCTGCGTGCCAGACGGCGGATAGCGGGTTTGGTGATGCCCTGGATGTTGTCGCGCAGCACCTTCCTGTGCCGCTTGGCGCCCCCTTTACCCAGCCCCTTACCTCCCTTGCCGCGACCGGTCATCGTGGTGAATACGCAAGTCTCGCTTGAAAAGAAGCAAAAAAACGTTCGACGTCGAGATTCGGAACGACTGTGCTAGTTCGGTGGGCATAAATCCGCTCTATTTATAGAGACTTCACCCGTACCCAGTAGATAACTTCTAGACGAGCGTTGACGCTCTATGCGTCTCACTCGCACACGCGCGCTGCCTCTACGAAGTCAAATGTAGAGTCCGTCTCTACATAAATTCAAAAAAGCTTATAATACAGAATTTTAAACTTATGTACTGCACCGCGTATTTCTTTTATTCGCTGTCTTGATTCGTCTCTTAAGCATGCTTAAGACCTCCCTATCGGTAACCGAAGCCGGCCCGAGTTAACTACAGACGGGGGATGCGATACCGGCGCTCGGATAACTACAGAGAAATTCTAAATTGTAAATTCGCGGTGTACAAAAATTGCATGTACAGTAACAGATTGTGTAGACCGAATTAATTTGAATATCTTTTGAAATCTTTTCATCTCAGTGATGCGATACGAGCGGGTGAATATATCGTGCGAGCGAGACGACTCTATTTTCGATAACTGCTTTATCCATGAAAGTGAGCTTTATTCTCCGTCCCCACTCCTATCGCTCCCGAACGTATATAAAGGTTCCGGCCTGTACGCACGAAGAGACAGAGATTAATAAAATTCTGTAATGGCCCGCACGAAGCAGACTGCCCGCAAGTCGACCGGAGGCAAGGCGCCGCGCAAGCAGCTCGCCACGAAGGCGGCTCGCAAGAGCGCGCCGGCCACCGGCGGAGTGAAGAAGCCGCATCGTTACCGGCCCGGCACCGTGGCCCTTCGCGAGATTCGTCGCTACCAGAAGAGTACCGAGCTTCTCATTCGCAAGCTACCATTCCAGCGTCTGGTGCGCGAGATCGCTCAGGACTTCAAGACCGACCTCCGCTTCCAGAGCTCGGCAGTGATGGCCTTACAAGAGGCGAGCGAGGCGTATCTCGTGGGTCTCTTCGAGGACACCAACTTGTGCGCCATTCACGCCAAACGCGTCACCATCATGCCCAAGGACATCCAGTTGGCGCGTCGCATCAGAGGCGAGCGCGCTTAATTCAGTTAAGTATACCCCCCGACGACCGCACGCTTGTGAACGAAAAGGCCCTTCTCAGGGCCGCATATTGTTCTCCATTATTTTGAATAAGTCTCGCTCGAAGTCCTAAACTTTCTCGATGCGTCCTAAGCGTTAAATTCAAATGAGTTTTTATCTTTAGGCTGTGACTAAATAAATTTGCGCATTCGACTTGCGTTTATACCCTTCAGCAATTATATATGCCGGTTCGCTCGTATCTGCAGCAAATAAACTCTGCTTCGTCCGAGGAGCGGGATGCATGTATTTAATGGTTTTAAAACTAAACGTCAACAGCTAGAAAGTTTAAGATCGTTTTATAAAATGTTTGACATGAGAACGAGCTTCAGCAAGACGCTTTTCAGTCATTTACGTCTGCATACGTTTTATTTTATCGGCACATTCGTTTGCTATTTCTTTGAAATAATTACTAGTCAAAGTAACTCGAAGAAACGGGACGAAATAATGCGGGCGTCGATGTAATTAGGACAGATCATACGGCGTTTAAACCCTGCCGTCCAATGACAGTACACTTGAAAGACGACACACTTGCGCTCACTCTCATAACGACAAGCTTGATGTTAACACGTGCGAACATTATACGAATATGCCGGCCTACGTATTGAAGAAATGCAAAAATCGGTCCAAATTCACAAGAAAGGAAGGACTTTCCAAACACTTATATAAATTTAAGTTCTATTTTTATAATTATAATAAAATATTGATGTTTAGATAGTTATGGGCATACAAAAAATCGATGACAAAAATGCAATATATTAAACAATATGTAAGTGTGAAGGCGTTATGCGAAGTGATTCCTCATTTATAGCTGCGTCTCGCTCTAACCGGAGGAGCATCGTACAGGGCCGTATTAACATTCAAGAAACAATAATGAATTTAAACTTATTGTGTGGAACTTAATATTTTCCACAATATTTTTTTGGAGACCGTATTTCTTTTTAATTTATAAATTGTATCTATTGATATTTAATGTATATGGAAATGACCACAGTACATAAAATTATAGACTAGCGTTTATGTGGTCAATATTAATTGTTTTAGAGTCTAGAAAGAAAACCGGAATTTTTGGTCTACTTATTTGTATTGAAAGTTTGAAAAAATTATACAAACTACAAATTTGCATTAAAAAGTTAGAACATACTGCCACTTATTTTCTCAGCAGAGACCATATAGGGTTACTCTCTGGCACCATTTGATAGCGCGGTGTCTACACAACAACCCCAACGCTCGTCAATTTAAAAATATTTACAAAAAAATACTAAATCGCTCGAAATTGAGATCTTCATTACCAACTAGGAAAGAAATTGTCCAATACCATTGAATAATTTCTTTATTTTGAATTGTTCATCTTCTGCCAAATCAATAAACAATACATCATCTAGATACAGATTTGATGAGGACGTGGAACGTAATCAGAAAATATCCAGCTATGATATTATTGTAATCAGAAGCTGTCTCAGAAATGGTCGACGTTTCTAATAATGTTTCGCAAATTGTTAAACATATTATCGAGTGTATATCGGGATGGGTGGAAATTCGAAATGCGTGCGTCAAATTTCAAATGTTAAGACCGAAACAGTTATAAGAAACAAATTAAAAGAAGATATACATTTCCAAAAAAATACATGGCAATGCATTACATATTCACGACTGCAAGAATCTATCAGTACCAATATCTTCACTTCTTTATTGGAACATCGTTAGAGCAGCCTGAAACATATAATCATAGGTCACACACGATACGTGCTGTTGTAATGGATTCGTTGGATTGCTTTTAAAAAAAACAATTTTACGATTATCTTTTCATTAATGAAGATTTATTTAAAATTACAACAAACTTTTAATTAGAAGATTAACAATTACTTGTTAAATATAATTAAGACTGAAACGACAACTGACGTAGCTACGGACTTCCGAGCAGTGCGGGGCTGCTAGCCAGGGTTTATAAAGATTAGAAATGCTGACGTGTCTGGGAATGTATCTTGTTGCGGGTTCTGCGAAACGCGCTTTTATCTTAGGATGTTTAGACTCTGGGGATGGCGTTACCATGTTTATATGATGTGCTTGGGAGCAATGTTACATAAGCATTATGAGGATGTTTAGATGTTGGGGACAGGATGGCGTTACCATGTTTATATGATGTGCTTGGGAGCAATGTTACATAAGCATTATGAGGATGTTTAGATGTTGGGGACTACAGAAAAAT
Source organism: Druceiella hillmani (assembly GCA_039881145.1). Taxonomy (NCBI): domain Eukaryota; kingdom Metazoa; phylum Arthropoda; class Insecta; order Lepidoptera; family Hepialidae; genus Druceiella; species Druceiella hillmani. The sequence continues at coordinate 26,215,257 of JAYKKI010000024.1, read as the reverse complement.
TATGAAGATGTTTAGATGTTGGGGACAGGATGGCGTTATCATATTAATATGATATGCTTGGGAACGATGCTGCATAAGCATTATGGCTGGGAAGTCAAGGGTATAACAGTGCGATTGTGTCCAACTATACAAATATCAGAACGTATTATATAGCAAAAAAAAAAAGATAACGTAACGAAATTATTAAAACGGTATAAATTTAATAAAATAACGCTTTTTGAAGGCACATAAAATATATTGGTATGGATAAACTTTTGTATTATAATAATGTTTCGGAATGTAAGTTAAATAGACTTACATTCCGAAACATTATTATAATCGTCGAGCGTATCTGAACGTAACTTTGAACCGTGCAACATATTTTTTTTATTTATTACCATTTATTACTCCACTTTAAATTTTGTAACGTGAAATATTTATTTTATAACAGAAAATATTAATATTAATAATTCGAGTTCGACCCTGTGCTGCATTTACTGTAGAGCGAGGTAGAAATATATCGTACGTAGCTTAACCTGATTAGAAAATACCGCGTGCGCAACAATGAGAGTTATATTGCTGTCTCAAATGACCAACCATATTGTGTGCTTAAAATGTTGACACATTTTTGCTTGTTTCGTATGGACATATCCTAACCATTACATCGCTGAATGCATGTTACTTACTACTTTTATTTCATTCTCCTTAATAAAGAAACGAAGTGAACCAGTTTTTGGTAGTGTCCTACTCGCGTCCGGTCATAATAGCACTACCAGCTCAAAGTCCCTGTAAGTAGTGCCAGACCATCAGCGGTAGCCAAACTGCTGACACTAGCGACGTCGAGGCGATCTTCTAACGCTGATTTGACGCATGCTTGAAATTATACACGCGCCGTTTGAAACATACCTATTGATACTAAATCAGACAAAGGAATCACCGACGTCAAGGAGAATTGTCAGTCTGCGAAGCGACTGGGCAAATTTGTCCAGTTAAGACTTCACGATGACGCTCCAGCCAATTGACATTTTTACAGTTTGAAAACGGTAAAAATGTAAATTACAGACAATGTTCACACTTCTGCTAGTTTACTTCGAAATATCACCAAACTCTATCCAGATATTCACATTGCATACAAAAGTAAAATAAATCCATTGTCCGATATATTGACTAATGAATGTGTTTCGATCATTTTCAAATCTTTTTATTTAACGATAAGTGCATTTCATGTTTTCTTTTAACACGGATTTCTCTACTTTTCATATTATATTGGAACGTAACAAAAAAAATGTGGACAGTTCGTAGTTATTATCTTGCGTTTTCACAATATATTCAAGTGTGTTGTGGTGAGTAAAAAAAATGTATTACATTACTTACAAACAAATGGAACGGTCGCGTGCATGAAGACCCGTGGATGTCGAAACTTTCCTGTCTGTAGAGCTTTGAGAACCTTTGGGGGAAGATCCGTTACGAGGAGAGAGAGCGGTAGGAGATATCGGCGGAGACCACGCATGCCGTGTCGCGATTGGTCAGCAACTAGCGTACTCACATATTCGCTAGTCGCCGTGCCGTGCTCTGAACCGACTAGTATCGGTCGAAGAGTGTTTTCGCTGTTAGAGAATTACTGTCAGTAATTTTGTTAACATAGCTGTTAAATCAATAAGTCATGGCTCCTAAAACTAGCGGCAAAGCGGCCAAAAAGTCCGGCAAGGCTCCAAAGAATATAACCAAGAGCGGCAAGAAGAAAAGGAAGCGTAAGCGCAAAGAGAGCTACGCCATCTACATCTACAAGGTACTGAAGCAGGTCCATCCCGACACCGGCATCTCGAGCAAGGCCATGAGCATCATGAACAGTTTCGTGAACGACATCTTCGAACGCATCGCCGCGGAGGCGTCGCGGTTGGCGCATTACAACAAGCGCTCGACCATCACAAGCCGGGAGGTTCAGACATCCGTCCGTCTGCTGCTGCCGGGCGAGCTGGCCAAGCACGCCGTCAGTGAAGGTACAAAGGCCGTAACCAAGTACACCAGTTCCAAGTAAACCGCCTTCTTTATACTGTTTCCGTTGAAAAGATCACAAGGCCCTTCTCAGGGCCGCAAGAAAGTTTACATTATTTGCATTGTCTTTACACACGACACAATTGTTTTTAGATGTGTTTAACATTAAGAAACAGATACATCGTATTAGAATAGCTGCATACGAAACTTCGATACAAGGTCAACACAAAAATACTCCGAACCTCAGTCAGTGTGAGAAAGCACGGAAAACCGTGAATCCTTCAGACGAGAGGAACGTAATATAACGTCTACCAAATTTCGACCGACTGTCGGTTTACACATTTGTAAAGTATTATTTTTAACACTCGCTAAACTACATACATTTTGGAGTGCTCCCCACTCGTATTCTCGAAAGCGATAGAAAGAAATAGATGGATGATTATGTTCTGTCTCAGTCACACACTTGACTGCACGCATCGGACGATCAATAGCTGTTTAAGCATGGTTGATTTTTGAAAAATAAAGCCAAAAATGTCAACGTTAGACAGAGGCACTTTTTATTTTGATAACTGAATAATAACACTGACAAAATGAAAACGGCGACGAGAAAGGGAGAAATATTTGTATGCCCAATATTGCTATACTGGGAGAAAATATGAAACAAAGGCGTGGCCTCGACTAGCAAGCACCACACGCACACGAAGAGTAATCAATTTCAATTGTGGAAATCGCGCTGGTCTCGGATCGGTGAAAAAATTAAATAAATGGCACAACCAAGGATTGGACGAAACGTTCATTATCGAGATCCACTGAAAATGTTGTTAGAAACATTTAGATATTCTCAGAAGTAATTTTGCGATTATTCGATGTGCAGTTGTTGTCATTGGCTTTTGTTGTTCCATCATTAGCTCACTGAAACTCTACAACTTAACTAAAATATTCCCTTTTCGGCGCCGACAGTGAGTTTATTATTATAACGTCTCTAAAAATCATTAAAACCAGTTTCGTGACTACCTAATAACAGGGTTAACGACAGGATGGCCTCGGTGCTCGCCTAACTGAGGAATAGTATCACGAAGTCCGCCGTAAGATGGCGCTCGTTCATCGCACCAGTGCATGCGTCGCATAGATGGCGCTCGTTCCACAGTCCGCTTTAATTTTACCGATGTTATGTATTTCTTTTTTTATGATAGAGTCGGTCCCAAAAATTCATTTTCATTAATTTCAACTGAAGTCACGCAAATGTTCTCATTCAAATGACTTAACTTGTCCAAAGTAACTACCAAATTTATTTTATATCTCCCACGGTCTGCGTGCACGTCAAATTTTACTGTTTTTCTTTTAAATAAAACTAATTATTCTCGATTACGAATGGTTTAATTCGATACAATTCAATTAGCATATAGTCATTAAGCACAAGTTACAGTGATATACTTGATCATATTGAACTTGCAGATTTAGAAAGAAATGTATGAATGAAGAGTATTAATGGATGTACACAAAAACAAAAAAGAAAACTTACCCAACATTTTCACGTTACATCGGCAATAAAATGACTGAGTTTTAATAAATGTGACATTAGACCATACTTACCTTGTCCTCTCGTTTTATTTTTTATACATATCTCACAACTTTTACAATGTCTTTTAATATTTATTGTTAAATTTCTTGCTGTATATAATGGACTAATTTTGTTTTGCATTTGTTTTACACATGGATGTAAAACAAATGCACATATTTTCGTGTATATCTTCAATAAGTGTTTTATTAAAGTCTTCCGATAAAACAATTCTTTCACGTTTTCTAACCTTTTTATAGGAAACATTGTGTCTTGATATTAATTTTGATTCATTATTTTGTATATCCGCTTTGTTTTCTTGATCTGTAATAATGTCGTCCAATCTTATCATGTTAACATTTTTAATTGGTCATCTGTATCCTCATCTAATACTCTCCTGCTTAAACAATCTGCTTCTATATTTTATCTTCCCGAGCGTATTTTATTATAAAATCATACTGTGTCTTCTTCTATTGTTATTTCTTCTTTTTTTGAGTGATTTTTAATTTTTCATCTTGAACCAGTTTATATTGTTTTATGATATCCAGTCCAATTAGAAAAACGTATTTAAACTCTTCTCCACCAATGAAATAACATGGTTTTTTTTCTTCTATATCCAAAATTATTATTTTAATAAAATAATAATAATTGTCAAACGATTTGTCTTTTCAACACCATTAATTGTGATTCAATAATCACTTTTCCAATCATCCTCTCCTTCTACTTTCAGCCTTATTAATCTGGAATTAATTACAGAAACATTTGAGACTGAATCATATATCTCAAATGTCTCTAATTATCCATTCGATAATAGTTTGACTTTAATTATTGGTGATAGAATCTTTGCTGATAACCCACCTGAAGATGTTGTAATACAATGAAGCCTAGGTTGTGGTAAAGAACTTAAAGAAAGTAGAAATAATACTACATCACATAGTTTCATTTAATTGTTAATTAATGGTGTTACTATTAATTTTTTTTATTATTGTTTTTTAGTTCAATATCAAACACTGAATTGTTAAAGGCTCTACTACTGCTTCTCTTCTGCTTATATTCTTCTTTCTGTTTGAACCAGCACTTTTCTTCAGGATGAAAGCGAATACCTTTATTTAAATCTACAAGTCTTAATTAAAGTCACAAGTCTTACATGGTTTCATTTTATTTTTGATTATAAAGGAAAATCATTTGTATTTTTTTTATTTCCACTGTACTTCTTTTTGCTGGCCATGTGTTCATGCTTTCCGATTTCATTCTAGAGGCTTGCAGTTGATTTTACGGTTTCTTTATTTATTTTATCCATCACGTAATCTGGCAATCCCATTACAATAAGATTCATCATTGTTTGGGTGTTGCTGTGTTTGTTGACCTCTAACAACAGTCTTTCCTTTTTAGTGGCATGTTCCAGTAACGAGCCAGCTTGAAATCTAAATGTAAATGCATATTTGACTTGGGACCAAACTTTATTTCCATATGTTTCACAAAAGTTATCCTTCCATACTGACCACTCCGAATTCACTGTCGGCTATATTAACATACTGCTGTACCAATCTAAGCACTGTTTTTCTAGAAGATGTTTTAAAATCTCAATTTTCTCTTCATCTTGTAGAATCTCTAATCTTCCACATTCTCTATCAAATTCACTAATCCATTGGTCAGCATTCGATGTCTTATTTGAAAACTTTTCTATAAAAAGCTTTCAGCCGTTTTTCCTAGATTTTTATTTTCTGGCATAGCACTATCAGTGTTTTTGTGTGAGGGCACTATTTTTCCTGTAATCTCATCTAAATACTGGTTACCAAACTGTAAATTTTCACCTTCATCTTGATATATTTTCCTCAAGTCCGTGTTTAGAAGAAACCATACTGAACGTGTTTGGTGTCTTTTTATGAGAGAATTTCTGATTTTCGTAAATACGTCTGATGACAATATGGCAGTGTGCTTACTTGCCAGCTTTAGATCATCTGGGACATCAAAAACACCTCCGTCGGTCGTCTAAGTAGAGGTTAACGCAATAACATTTGTTTTTCCCTCCGTTAAACTCAGTACTACAAATTTAAAGCGTAGTCTTTCCATTAGATTCCAAGACAGTTTCTTCGAACATATAAGGAATTGCAAATTTCGGAACAAATGCACTTTAGAACCAGGACCATTTCGAATTTTTTTTGAAATCATACCAAAGAATATTCATTAAAAACGACAGATTTAAAAAAAATTCTGCACCTGATGATTATTCACTATAAAAAAATAATTTTGAATAAAAAAATACTCATCAGAAATATATTGAAATTTATATGTCGAAACCCCCCAGTGGGGTTGGCTGGGTTGGGCTTAATTTAAATAATCAAAAATAAATATCATCAAAACTAAGCTTTTTATTGCTAATAAAATTAACAATAAAATTACAAAAATGAAAAAAATACTAAGTGAGTGTAAAATATATTTAAAATACAGGCAACTTCAAGGTGAAATGAATGCCATAAAATATCCAAAAAATATATATGCCATAATCAAATAGACTTCATTTTTTCCTGAATGTGAATAAAATTTACTTCACTAAATTTACTTACTCGAAATATATAGAAAATGTCCAAGAAAAATATTTTAATTAATATGTAACAATATTAATTAAAATATACAGAGATTCGTGCGCGTAATGCTTTTGAAATTTTACGGTGAAACGCAAGGTGTTCACAAAATTTCGGAGCAATCAATAAATTTTATCCTAAATTTTGAGTATCCGTCGCTCTGACTTTGAAAATTGATAGTACCGTGAGACATTACAGTGTATTTCTATAAAAATACAATTCCTCGCCCGTAATAATAATTGCGAGACTTTACAAAACTGTGACAACTTATCGCGTTCGCAGGGTTTCGGAACGGTCAATATTTCTTTGCCCCTGTTTAAACGGCCATCATTCCGACTTCAACGATTGACGCGGTTTTGTTACAGGTTAAGAAATATGTCTATGCAATCACCAGCATTTATATCAGCATTAGCATCAGGTTTGTGAAATTTCAAATGAGATTTTAGCGGCGTTTGCTGGGTTTCAGTTCAGTCGATATTTAATCTTTTTCTATAATTTAAACGGCCGCTGTTCTTACTCGGCTAACTGCCGTTAACTTATCATACATTATGTTGTAGCTACAAAAATAGCAATAATGGGAAAATAACACTGACCCTGAAATCAATGGACACATCCAGCAAACCAAACTTTTAAGGGGGCAGAATATTGTTGCGCCGACTGTAGGGGGCAGAATATTGTTGAGCCGGCGCTCAATAAAAATGTTGGAACGTGAACCTGGGAAGTTTGAAAGTTTATTTATATAATTCGTTTCAGTCATACCATAACGACGTAGTATTATAAAAATACGTAAAATAATCACGCAAAGCGATCATTTTTATTTCATATTTATATGGCCGTCCCGTTTAATTTTGATTATTATAATTATAGTTGTGTGACATAGTTGAGACATTTTTCTGAAGCATCTAGCTTCAAGCGTGTAAGACTTGTGAGATGTTTAATCAAATCGGAGGCGTCCGTTGGGTTTCGGACATGTGAATAATTTTTATTCGATACTTACACATCCGTCGCTCTGAATTTAATTATTGTAATACGACACACGAAAAAACCTGTCTGAAAAATTACAAGCATCTAACTTCGCACGTATGAGCCTCGTGAGATTTTATATAAAATCAAAGGCGGTCGAGTTTCAACAAATTTAGTCTGCCAGTTTCAGCTTTATTTAACCACTTTTCCCTGAAGTCTTATACGCAGGCAGCCAGATCCTAGTAATATTGTAGACATATACATCGATCTTCTACGAAACAGTCAAACGCAGGACGATGGCCAAAACAGAATGAAAAAATATTGACTGTCCCGACAACCTGCGAATAGTTTCCGCTACAAAACCATAGACTTAACATACTACGAACCCCAAACGAGACAGAAAAAAAGAAAAACGGTGTAACCTTGCGTCAAAATAAATTTCATTCACAACGAAAGCAATAAATATCGAATAATAATAACAATTCAAACTCGCCTGCTGTGCAATACCCAGTAATGGCGTAGCCGCCGCTAGTTTTGAAAAAGGCCGTAAACTAAACACGACCTCATTTTTTTAGTTATTTTTGTTAATTTTAGTTATTAATATAGAAAGCTTATTTATTTTTTCCGTGAATTAAATTACTTATTTGTTAGTAAAAAATCAATAGAATCAGTACCAGAATGAGTAACAGAAACAGTGACGTCACACACGAGTATGAAACGTAATGAAAAATGCACCCTTAAATAAAGTAACAACACATTAACAACTGCACAGTTTCCAGTTCGGCTCCATCAATATTAATAACAATTATTACAAAACTTTATATTTTGAAAACAATAAGGAACAAATACTTTTTGTGTCTGTGCGTGGAGGTTCCCGTGATGACATTGAATATCGTCAAAAACCAACATGAAATGTAACCGAATATTTTCGTGACTCGTTATCAACTTTCGACGAAGTGCACTTTAGGAACAGTTGGTGTTCAATTTTTTGTGCCGAATAAGTTTAAAAGTTGCTCGTTTTCGATTTACTAAGAAACTAATGGTAAACTAAATGCAGCTGAAGCTAACGTATGGAGCGGAAATGGCGGTAGCGACCAGTCAGACAAAATTTGAATGAACGCGCGGCGCCAACTAAAATTACTTTTAATACGCGTAACGACATTCCTCAGAAATTTTTCACAACATTCATGTTTTTTTCTGATGCGGTGTGATCCGTTTCAATTCAGGCAGGCTAAGAAAAAATCCTACCGTCATAGTCTCAGATGTTGTTCAATTTCGTTTTTGTTAACATACCAAGGCAAAAAGTATATACATGTTTTTTCTACTTTTGGTCAAAAAAAATTTTGGGTGCGAGATAAGAGCCTCCAAAGATGACATCATTCATCAGCGCCATTTTTCACGTGCGATTTTCAGTAAAATTTTAAAATCCTCAAATCTCTGAAACGGCTCAAGATTTTGGATTAGTTTTTTTTTATCTGAAAGATAACATTTTTCTGATTAAAACGGTATCCTCAGCTTGAAAGTACGTGTCCAATTTCTCATGCTATAGCCGTCCAAATTTTGTTTTGTTTATTTAATTTCATTTTTTTGGATTTTTTTACAGTTGGTTAGTACCATATAATGTTACATTCCCTGAAAAGGAGAATTTGCACTTTTTAGTTTAAAATTTTGACAATTATTGACAATTGAATATTTTTCCATAAGTTAAGGTATTTCCTTCACCACATTCTGACATATTAGCTGCATTCCCTGTATGTTTGAGTTACACTCCTCAAATGGAATGACTTAAATCATTTTAAATCCTTAAACGTTTTGTTAGGACCATGTGGAGGCTTCTCGAACAATGTTGAAGGTTCCAGGTAATTCCAGAATGTAAAAGAACCTTCTAGAGTAACGTGGAAGTTGCCAAGTAATTCCGGGATATATCAGAAGGTATGGAAAAATGTTCAATTGCCAATAAAATATTTTAATCTGAAAAGTGGAAGTTCACTTTTTTCCTTGAATGTACGAAATTTTTAGGATTGGCATTTTTGAAAAAGAAAAACAAAATTGAATAAACAAAAACAATTAGACGGCCATAACCTTTATTAAAAATCAACTTACATAGGCTTTTTTAACAATCATTTCAGTCTCATTGAACACAATTAAGGCACATTAATTAGGAACTATCAAACAGTTTTAGCATATTTTGTTTTGGTGCTCATTACAAATGAAAGTTTTTTGTCTTTGGACCTTGGGCAAATAGAACACTTTCCAGATTTTGGAATTGTAGGGGCTTCCGCAGCTATTGGTCGTTTTTTTCCTAATATATCTCCAAAACTTATTTGTAGGGACGTTGGCAAATTTTGATATTGAAATCTCTCTTCCAGGTGGGGTTTTATGAGATCAAGTCATCAAGCGAGAGTCTTCAGGTATTATTAAAATCTTGTTTATTAGTGGCAATATCATGGAAATGTAGCAATATCATGGAATTGATCCCTATGATATTTAGTATTCCATAGGGGACACAAAGGCTCCATCGGTGAGTTCTGCACGATACGCTGTAGGTTTGTGACAAGGCTGGTCAAATGTATCAACTCCGCCCTTCGTTTGATTATAAAAATTTATTAATCCCAGCAACGTAACAGATTTAACTTTATCTGGTTCGTAGTGCACGGTGGAGAGAGTGAAGACGCTTTTCTTTTTTCCTTTACTAAGCTTTTCATCATGAGAAGCAAACATTGATGTATTCAGGTCACGGTCTTTTGTTTCAGTGAAATGAGTAGGTATTTCTCTTTTATTTTTTTAGTGTTCCAACTGTAGCCAGGTAGGGAGGTAAACCAATTACCGTACGTTATATTGCAGCTAGTATTGTGAATAGTAGTTGACAGCTCAAGCGCATAATATTCGGCAACGGATATTCCTCTAGAAGTAGAATCCTTTCCCGCGTATACTATGCTGTTCATCATGTAACACGTTTTAGCATCACAAAACATTAACAGTTTGAGCCCATATTTATCTGGCTTTAAAGGAATGTACATTCGGAACGGACACCTCCCCCTAAATCCAAGCAACTGTTCATCTACGGTAGTGCAGTCGGATGGGGGAACACAGGTTCGTTAAAGCGTCTATGATCACTATATATGATCAAACAGTTCTTTTACAGGAGCCAATTTATTTACCTGTCTTCTTTCACCTCTTGTCGAACGATCATCAAACCGGAGACAATTTGTAAAAAATTAAAATCTTTTCTCACTCATAGTCGACCGAAAATAACCTGTATTTTTATCAAATATTTCCTTGATAGTTAAGTGGTTTATTTTCAGCACACCAGTAGTATAATCCAAAAAGGGCTTTTAATAGTGTTATATACGTATCTCGAACAAACGAAGGTTGCATGCTCGATGAAATAAAATCATCATCTTCATACTGAGTTGGTCGATCCGACTTGTATTTTTTGCGCTGCTCCGAAATCTCTTGGTTTGTGTTAAATATTAAATTCCCAACTATCTAATCATCAGGCAATGCATCAGCAATATCAGGACTACAAACTGCTCTTAAATCCTCCTTCAATTATTTAATCTGGTTCATCTTCGAACGCCTCGCCTAGAACAAGATATTCTCCATCTTCCACCTCAAAAAGAATGTCCTCAATTTCATCGTTGTGTATTATACGTCGTGAAGTCATCTGAAAAGAAATAGAATAAACTAGTAGTCAAAAAAGCATGTAACAAAACAACCAAAACATGAAATAAAACAAATACCTTCTGAAAACACAAAAAAAAACTTGCACTATAAAACAAATTTCTGTGTAAAATATTTAAATAAGTTATCATTGAAACTTTTACGAAATTCATGTCGATAAATCATACATACACAAAAAGCAAAAAAAAAATTAAAATACTTATGTTGAACATATCCTGGGATACTGCAAGCAGCATACCACGTCCACTTGCCAGCTGGACCGCCGTCCGACTGAAGTATACGTGACCCCGCCCCGCGATATGAACCGTCATATAGAAAATAAGTCATAACCAATTTAAATTATTTTTTTTAATTTGTACCCCAGGGTACGGTTCTACAGTTAAGGCGCAATAAGGCGAATAACTATACACGCCCTAAGGCATCTTTAATCACCGACTTTGCAATTGCTCAATAAAGGATAGATTAATAGCGACATTTTTACATATGTGTAAAAATATCGTCAGCGTCCTCATATGAATTAGAAATAATTATAACAAAAAATAACTCATCTGTATTTTTTGGGTTCTGTACTTCAGTGAGAAAAAATAGACTTCACACAAGATCACTCACATCTCCATAAATCTGTTGGTTTAATTTGTATTCAACATCTCATTACTCGGCACTCAAAAACATTCATACGCAAGTTTTGGAAAGGACAAATAATGCACTCGAAAGAGAAAGTTTTAAGCATAGCAAAACTGTTTTTTTTTATTTATGTGGGACAGTGCACCCTGACTACTAAAGTTAACATTATGAAAATTGAAGCGCTAATAGAAGTTAACTGGAAAACTGCAGCTGAGATTTTAATTTTTCACAATTTTAGAGATAGTTAGCCCTATTGAAAGTTCTTTTACAAAACGTGAGGAGAAGATGGCCACCAATATAAATATTAACATCAATGAAAAATTTAAACAAATCAAGAATGAGTCGCGCTCGCGAATACAGGGTCAGGGAAGGAGATGAATTACTGAAAAATTCAGTAAGAAGAAATCTTGTCTTTTTTGGCGTAGAACAAGGAGAAAATGCATGTTTTCAATTACAAAAGGAAGTCTTAAATACTACAAGTATTTACATTAGTGCACACTGTAAAAACTAATATTCAGAAATAGAAGAGGAAACTCCAAGGAGATTGGGCAAAAGAGGAAATAACACCAGACGCATAATCATTGCACTAACTGCACCAGGAATGAAAATTGAAACATTAAACAATAAAGAGATTTTGCAAGGAACAGGTATCTATGTTGGACAAGAATTGCAACCAAACATTCTGAAAATCAGAAAGAATTAAAACTACAACAAAAACAAGACACAGACAGAGGAAACAAAGCATTTATACGTTACAATAACGACAGAAAACAATAGAATGTCTAGTAGTAAAAGAGCGCCATCTCGAATAAAGAAACTACAACTCGAATAAAGAAACTTCCACAAATGTTAGCTCAGTGAAAAAGCTCAACAACATATACAACTGTCATATCTCTTATTGCTGAATATGTTAATCAATATGCCGATACTCCCACGCTCTTATTGTTGAATTAAATTACTCAATATAATCAACAACAAGGGTAAAGGAGTATCGACACTTAAATTGTGTTCAATTTGGAGATTGAGACAAATTAGTTTTTCCGTTATCAAATTTCCTGACTTTTCCCGGCTTTCCAGGCACTTTTTATCATGGCTTAAAAGAGGCGTAATTCTAAGGTCAGTAATACACATTCATCGTAAAGAACATTCGTCATTCTATCTTATTTAATTTATTAAAACGCTCTTCTCGTGTCTTCTAAAGCTCCCCAATAAAGTGGTTATGCACTTTTTATGTAATTTTTCATTTTTCAAGGCAAATAATAAAAATGTTTGATCATTTGTCAAGGTAAGTATGTAAACTATTTAAAAAATTGGATCTAGACTGTCAATCTGCATAGCATGCCCTTCTTGGTGGATGCAATCAAAAACAGAAAAAAGCTTAAAATGTTCTCATCAAGTTCGTTCTTATTGTCGAGATGTAATTTTTGGAGTCCATAATGGTCAAGTGAAGCACATCACGTTAGGTATGACTTTAAAGAGCTTAACATGCAGTAGAAAAATTATTGACATTATTAATAGATGTGGACACTGTATTAGTTATCAAGGCGTCGAGGAACTAGAAACAGAAACAATGTATACCTCCATGTACGAAGCCCCGATTATAATTAATGAAAACAATTCACCACTTCAAAAAAAGAGAAGACCTTCAAAGCCGTGTCCTGAAATAGACAATATATGGATGATTAGTCATGCTTTGGAATTAACTGATGTTCCTGTGTGGGTTGGTTTTAATAGCCGGATTTATAACAATGATAACTCGCAACAATTTATTTCTTATTTAACTCTAATCAATGCGTCACCAACTAGTGCATCCACAGCACATAGAAACTATGGAACAAGGTAAAAAATTAGTTGAAGTTTTACATCAACCTTACATACAGGTTACATATGATCTCGTGATAGTAAAAGTAGCATTTCAAATACAAGCTACGGAAAAACCAAAATTTGATAATTTATTCATCCATTTAGGGCCGTTTCACATAATGATGGCTTATTTTAAAGCACTCGGTAATGTGATAAGTGATTGAGGGTTAATAAATGTTATGGTTGAGAGTAGTTTGCTGGCAAATGGTTCTGTAAATGGAATTGTTGATGGAAAACATTTTAACCGCTGCAAGAGATTACATCCTTTGGTAGCATTAGGATTGGAAATACTACATTTTAAATCATTTCTACAAAATGATAATACAACATTAACAGATGATGTGATAGAGGAAGTAAAAAGACAACAAAACTGTGAAATATCATCATTTCACGTAGGAAATGAAAATCTGTAGGAATTGATGAATAATTACCGTATTTACAAGCAACAATTTCTCAATGGCGAGTTGGTAAAACTTCACAATTTTACTTGATTTACATCAATCTTATACTTCATTACTTGAACCCGTCACGCAGCATTCATAATGGAAATTTCAAACTTTTTATATCAGTATACCTAAAGTTACAAATATATTTTTTATACGCAACCGACAAAACTATGCACGGTGGACCGTAAAATATTATGACAATTTGCTGAAAGTAGCAGAAACTCATCCTGATTTATATGAAGGATTTAAACAAGGATACTTTGATATTAAAAGGACCACCAAGCCGTTTTCAGGGTAATCTATTTAAGTGGTATCAGAGCAAACTATAAATGCAGATGCAGAAGGCTTACAGGTGTAACACACTTCACAGATTCAATTTCGGCACGTCAATGGTGGACTCGAAACCACGTTGTTAGGTCTACAACAATAAGTCAAGGTTATATGGAGCTGGGACTACAAACTCATCAAGATGTTTCAGCAGACTTGAACCTCCATAATATCCGGAAAAACATCAATTAAAACAATTTATTGCCACCTTCGATTGATTTACTAATCCGTTTAGTTTAGGAGTGCCAAAAGACCAACTAATTAATATTTCATCTGGAAAATCGGCATCATCACCGGTAGAAGCATTCCTTCTAAATATTGAAGAAAATGGAGATTATCATCGTAAAACATTCATTTCCAAATGTCATCATCATTTTGATTTGAAATGTATCAGATTTTAACGGATTTGAAAAAGCTATAAAGAAAACATCAATTGACAATTTTTCCAAAGATTACGAGAAGATGAAAGTTCGAGTAAGTGGTAAAATTAAAGAAATTAAAATCCAAAGAGATTTATTTGGACGTATGCTGGGAATTTCGATGGATTTTAACGTAGACATTTCAAAGATGTTGTCTTACCCGATTACCCCAGTGCCATTGTCCATGTGCCATTCGGATGGCACTATTTGCCATACTGATAAATCTGCTTTGATGAAATGCTTAAAGAAAGAGGTCCAGCATGAGCAACCACGTCATATAGATGTTCTAATTGATGGTTTTTTCCAATTGCATACGATGAAAAATGTTCCAAAAAAATTTGGAAATATTTAAAAAAAAATGTTGCAAATGGTAACTCAATTTCAAGCGTCAAGAACTGATGTGATTTTTGACACCATCAATCAAAGATTACGAGCATTTCCAACGATTAGAATCTGCGCAATTAAAGTATACCATAACTGGGCCTGAGCAAGTTCGACCAAGTGATTTTGCGAAAGAATTGAAAAATTCAAATTTCCAAGGAAGCCTATTTCTTCATTTCACATTGGGCTACTGATGATATGGTGCCATTTATTGGTAGCCAAATTATACACATAAATTTCAGAAAATGTCATTCTTTCACTGTTAACGATTACAACACTGTTATGTCAAGTATCGATGAAGAGTTGTCATGTCCAGAATATGAGGAAGCAGATACTAAGATAGTATACCATGCGTGTAACACCAACTATTAAGCAAATATAGCACTCAGAAGTGTTGATATTGATATTGCTGCTATAATAATTGGTCATATGCACTACCTAAAAAATTATTCAGTTGTTTGGATGCTGATGGGTACTGAAATGGGTGTGAAATAACTCAAGATATGTGAACCTAACTAAAATATATACAGAGTTGGGAGAATCTATTTTTCAAAGCTTACCTGGATTTCATGCAATCACAGGTGTGATTATAATCCTGCATCCTTTAGAAAAGGAAAATTAGAAACTTACATAATATTAAAAAAACATCAAGAATACCAGAAAGCTTTCATGAAGTTCGGTAACAGCGAATTCATTGAAAATAATGATGAACAAGAAAACGTCTTTAATATTATTGAGAGATTTATATGCAATGTATACAATGTCAGTAATATAACTGATGTCGATGCTGCTCGACTTCAAATGTTCATCTCGTACTCGTGCACCGTCTCTGATGCGAACGAAGCTTTTGACCGAAAGAAATTGCAAAATTTCAACGCTAGCAGTCTACCACCTTGTAAAGGCGAGCTATTACAGCAATTTCTATGACCAAACTTTATATTTACTATTTCGAAAATTCAACCATTTATCAACCAGACGATAATGGTTGAGTATAGCAAAATGACCAATACCATTTTAAATGGTTTGAAGGGGATCAGCTACCTAATTACATCAGTGATTCTCTGAAAACTCTATCAGGTATGTAAATAGCCTTTTGTCTCAGAATACCTGATTCTCAGAATCGGATTATCATATTAGATAGAGCTTATTCGTTACATCTGCCTCGTTTTATCTACAGTGTAACTTACAAGCTCGGTGCTTCGCTCCTCTTTACCTAGGCCATGTGTTACAGATCACAATTTGTCGACCGTTTATAATCTTGTGAGATTTTGCTCATGAGATTGTAATCTAACGGTAATTACAATTACACGGTGACAGATGTTTTATTTCTCTTACGAAAGATTAAACCAAATTTTGAGTTAGACTGTACAAAATCTGTTATATTGAGAACCCGGTATTATGATAATCTGGTATTCTGAGACGAAAGGGTAAATATTATGTCAAATTATTATACATAATTTTGTAATTATTCATAATTGTATAAACTTGGCTAAATTTATACGGAAACTGATGGAGAAGGCGATATTGACATTGATCAAGCCACGGACTGGAGTCAAAGTGACGAAGACAATGAAGATATCGACGACAACAACGAGTATAATGACAGTCATTAAGAAATTTTTTATTCAATAATACTTTGTTACTTTATTATAATAAACTAATCACTTTTACTTAATGTAAGACGGCTGTAAACATAATAAAACTCTTTCATTGGACTTCTTACTACTAAAACTGCTGTTCCCTCTTGTAACAATTAAATTTTTAAATAAAGTTAACAAAAATGTAAAACGTTATGGATTAACTCATTAGTTTTTTTTATTGATTTATGGACATGCAAATTTTACTGAATAAATATCTGAAAATTTATTTTTTAGTCATAGATTTGATGCGATGAAATTTTTTGATAAATATAAAAACACCATTCAACACATAATACAGTATAAAGGGCAGATGGTGCGCAGTAAAAGAGCCCAATAGACCGAAGTCACTTTCTCACTCGCACCCGCTTGAATAACACTGCCTCACGTTCGCACCGACAGCAGACTTTCAATGTGTCTGCAAGATGTAAAAACCACAAAAACTGTCTGGCTGCCAGGTAACATCTTTTGATAGTTCACCAAATAACATATATAAAATTCAGCCTTTATACTATGACGTAAGTATAATTGTAATTTATTAAAATTTAGGAGTGTCTGGCAGGGGGTTGCAACTGTACTAAGTGTCTGACAATTATTATTAATAATACTTATTCGGATGACATAATTTCTAATATTATTCTGAAGAAAATATAAAAGAACTATATACTTTATACTGAGCTCTATACTTTAATGAAATTGAGATCCTATTTTATACACCATTGCTACCTATTACCTGCCAAAGTAACAGCTATCCAAACAACACAGTCGCTAATCGTTCTTACCTATGTTGGGAACATGAGCAGAGAAACTTTCAGCTTTTATAAAATAACGAAGGTCTGGCCGTTGCGGGGTCTTGGACTATTAAGATACGAATCAAAAGTACATAAAATTTTTCTGGGAAGCAGAAGCCTAATATTGTTAAGCGTTTACAAAAATGTTTGGCGTTTATATAAATGTTTTATCGCTGACTGAGAGACTCTCGCTTCAGGTGCTGTTTACTGTAGTGTTCGTGTAACTAATATAAAAATTTTCATTGAAAATTTTGTTTTTTTTCCTTACTATAACATCATTTTAACAGTTTGTAAAAAAAACAATTCTTAGTTTCTTATTGCGTTTTTTAAATTAAATAAAGTGTGGTGAAATAGCTACTTGTCCTCTTATGTTAATCGCACAATTTTTGAGAGAGATTTTTACCAAAATTAAACAGTAAATATTTTTCTTTCAAAATTTTAATAGAAAATCATTTTACATTGATCTATAGTCATTTACCAATTAAAGTACTTTTTATTTTGCCCTCCGTGAAGCATTGCAAAGTCCATAAAAGTAGACAACTTTAAGCAAGTAAAAGATGGGTCTTCCAACGCTCCACAATAAAGTGGTTATGTGTTTTTTTTACGAAATTATAAGTAAAGAACTAAAGTTTTACTACATTATTTTGTCTTTTAATGGCATGTGACATCTATGTGAGAATTTAGTCTGGATTATTTGATATTCTACAAAAAAGTCCTGTGCCAATTTTTTGTAAGACATATGGTTACAAAGCTGAGAATACCACCATTTTAAGATGAAGGCACGTCGAAACCTACCCTTTGTGTCGAATGCCAAGGATGACTGTCCATGCAATTTTCAACACGGTTTTAAAAAAAAATAAATGTCGTGAAATTACTACTACGATAAAGATAATTTTAAAATCAATTAGTAGATATATTTTCTAATGAAAATATCTAAAAATAATATAAGAATTTCAAATGGTAATATAAAAAACACACATGGTGACTACCCATGACGCATCGAAACCTGGACACTTAAAATTGAAATGTTTTGCGGTTAACACCCCCTCACCCACCTACCCGACAAGCGGTATTCCTTTGACACTTTATACTATATTTTTAACAGGAGTAAAACATGGTGCACATTTAATGAATTATAAAATCTAGAATAGACTAAAATACCCTATCTCTTTCCTAATTTTAGGTGAAGTAGTTTCAGAAATAAGGGTTCATATTTTTTTGCATATTTTTCAGTATACCTTGGGGAGCTTACTTCCTAAAATTACCAAAGAAATATTTCTGATGCCTTCTTATTCTAGCCCTTTCAAACGATACCCCACACCAGATATGCAATTAAAAAAAATTTTCTCCAAAACTTAATTTACACCTAAAATTTACACTTTATTATATTTAATATGTTTAAGTGTTATATCCAATATATTTAATTTTTAAGTATACAATATGTTTAAATGTTATATATACAATATGTTTAAGTGTTGTATATAAAATATGTTTAAGTGTTATATGTACAATATGTTTAAGTGTTTGCTAGTGAGAGATATGTCCAAGTTAATATACTTTACTACTGGGCCAAATTAGAAATTAATTTTCTTCATTTTGCTTATCCGACAATTTTGAATCCGAGACAGTGACTTGAACTTCTCCACCGCTACTTTGTGTCAGAGCGTAACAAAAGGATAGAAACCAGAAGAAACTAAATTTATCATCATTACGGCCTCAGAAAAAATTTGCAAGTATTAACTGGAGGCATAACTGATAAAGTACTGGAGCAATAACTGATAAACAATTTGCCAGTATCAACATCTAAAAGAGTGGAATTATACGATCTCATCCATTATCCACTACTTCATTCATCCATGATCAAGTTATTAAATAAGTTCTCTGGTAAGTAATTAGTGAGTTTGCACAAAATTATGATTTTTTTAAACAAAATATAACAATTTTGTCAAAGCGATTTCATAAAAATTCTATTGCACCAAAACTTTACTTTTTTATAGCTTTAAGAATCTGTTTTTATTTTCTTGGAGAAAAACCTCCAGATTTTACAGGCATTGTAGAAGCTATCGTCATGAAACCGGTAATTTTTTACCTGGATGTGTTTTAATATGTCATTAGAGATTTTCAATAGGCATTTATTCCATTACGAAATATATCCTTCTTCTCCTACTGGTAAACTTACCCACTTTTCCTATCGCTATTTGTTCAGAAAATGGGTGAAATAATTAAAAGCTTTACCTGTAATATCTAAAGGTGTATTGTCTCCCAAAGCATTCTGGTGGGCGAGCTGCCACCTCCTGAAATAAATATGCCGATTCAAACTTATTATTTCCACCAAGTTCAATGTGCAACATCAGAAACTTAAATAATTTATACACAATTTGCTGTTCCCAACCTTCATCATTCCTGTTCCAAACATCATATTTTATATAAGGAGTCATTTCTTATGAATAAAATTACAAGTTCCCATTGTCTACCAGAAATTGTCCGCAAATCTGAAAAACTTAATGTTGGTCTTAAAATTGGCTAGAAACTTGTTCTAACTAGATTAAAACTATGAAAACCGTATTAATACCAGATTAATACCAGAACCCGGGTTGGTTTGAAACGCAGCACCGGCCGCTTTACCGTTTCCGATAATATAGGTGTAATGCAAAACTCCAACAATTATTATTCGATTGGAATGAAATATTTTTTCATATATAGAGAACGAGTGTAGTTATGAAGTAATTGAATACTTCTACTAAGTCATGTAATTATGAGTACAAAAATAATGAAAAAATTTCCCCGTTTCTAGAATTAGTTGAATGAAAATTCTTTATAAAATACAATTTTCATTTTAACCTAAAAACAAAAATTAACAGTAAACAAAAATAAAAAATCACTATCATAAACAAAAATAATTGTCAAGTTTTTCGTGAGCAATCTCAGTTCGGTCCTCAAAATACGACAATTGAAAGCGACGAACATAAGAAGCCACTATAACCAAACGTGAACATTATTTTTATAACGAAATAGTAAATCCTACACATTTTATCTATTACTCTGCTGCACTCATGAAATTTCCCCAAATATTGCAAACTTTTTATTCTTATCTGTTAATGTCCCTTTAACTCTTAATTATTTATCCCTTAAGGGTTTATTTACACTCCGGTGAACGATTGTAGCCAACGAACACCTTTGTTTACTCTAGTCATTGGCCGAAGTAGGCATCTGATGCAGGCGACCAACTGTATTTTATGATCGACTAGCCATGTTGTGTAATGACATAGCAATATATTTAGCAAACCCATCATATTCATCTTCTTTTTATTTTGGAAACTGGTTTCCATTAGTAAATTTTGCTGTTTTTGGACAGCTGAAACTATGACTTCCTGCTCAGAGTTTTTCTTGATCCTAGTTTAGATTCTAGTCGATTCATATCATGAGAAATATTATTTTCCATCCACCCGTTGTGCACAGCTAATTTACCTACATAACAGGTAAACCTGTTATCGCTTGTACTTTCTTTGAGACTAACAACTAAACAAAGTCATTGGCCGATGGTACGAATCTTTAACCGCTGCGTTTAGGCTATTTACATTGGTCGATGGCCACATCGGTGACCGATTCAAACGACTGGTCGACAAATAAGTGTTAACACACCCTGAACTACAGTCTGCCTTTTAATTTTATATTTACGAGAAAATTACATATAAATTCATTTTAAATCATCTAACTCACTCCAACTGAGACCCTTTTCCCACTTATTTCCACTCACCAACCCCACGTACCTAATTCTCAGTGGCACCCAACTTGTACTTCTTCTTGTAACTCTCACATCGCACCTTCACTTGCGCTTGTGTCCTTGGTCTACTCTAATGCAGGGCTTGTTCACTTCCACACAGATGGTCGACCATACAAGCTGAAATAATGTATTTGTAAATTTAGAAAAGGCTATTCAAAATATATTGGAATAAACATTCTAAATATTAATCAATTTTCTTCAAATTCATCTATCGATTAAATATAATGATATGTCAATAATTACTACTGTTATATAATTTATATCATTGATCTGTACAAAAACAAATATAATATTATACATTTAATGCTTCATAAGTTAATTTAAAATTAGATATAGTTATCTATCACCTTTCATGGCGATCGGTTTCCTTAACGTTGCTTCAAATTCTCCATCAATAGCAAAATGTGGTTTTTAATACGAGGTTTCCATGGACTGAGGTTCGTACAGCATCAGTATAACCAATTACTTGTGCAAAATGGCTAATACAAAGCCAGGCTCCCAACCAATCGAATGAAGGTTGGGTGAAAAGTTTTAAATAAAATGCAAATACATGATTTTAGTGTGTTAAATTATTTATTTCTATAGTATTTTGACAATCAAAGATGAACTCGTTGTAATAAAAATATTGTAATTAATCCAATGTGCATAATTAAAAAAATGTTATGAAAATATTCAAGTGTGTAAGAGAACATATTAACACAAAACAACAACAACAAAACATAATATTTAAGTGTGTAAGAAACACAAAGGTGATTTTAATTGTTTTATTAAACTTCATCCTATCGAATAAACAAGTATTCTGTACATAACTTTTTCTGACATCTTTAATTGTTGACAGTATTTAGACTTGTAGTCTAACATTCCCACCAAAAAATAGTATAAACAACATGAAGAAAATAATTGCAGACAAGATATTATTAGCTAAATTAAGTTACACAAACACATTTAATTAAGAACCACACAGAATTCAGTAACAGATTTCATTCAAATAAAATAAACAGGTAAAATTTTAATTACGGAGATGAAGAAAATAATAAGTAAAAACTAATCTCGACTTTAAATAAAGAAATCATAAAATTAAAATATAATATTGCAAAGTTTCCTGGAGCGAGGTTCGTGTTGTCAATCAACAGACTGTCCTAGTTGTCTGTTGGACGTAGGTCTCCCCTAAGTTGTGTACAAATGGAGGTAATATCCTGAACCGCACTATGCAGATGCACCACGGTCTCGAGGTTCGTATATTTGTATAATCAAAAACATGTTTTGAGATGACGAACTGGTAGCTGTCTGAAAATACCAATGATGCATCGTCCCTGTACTTTATTTCGTTAATGTTTTTTTTCATTTTCATTTTGAGTATATTTACTATTTTTTTTATTACACAGTCAGTAGTAATTTCAAAATTCTCTTATGCTACAATGAGCAACAACACACCAAACATTAGTTCTATTAATGATTGTGCTGTTCTTTTCCGAGCTGGTAGTTTGCTGGATGTGTTGGGTGTCTTGCAACGTTTCCAAAAAGCCGGAACATATTTGTGCGTGCCATTCCGCAATAGCAGACCATTTGTCAAAAACCGTTAGTTATAACATATACATTACATATATACATATACACAGACACACTCGCATGCACGTGCAAACATATATATATATATATATATATATATATACACATATATATATATATATATATATATATATATATATAAACTTTCAGATTTTTCAAGTTCTGGTATGCATAAATACAAGACATGGTAAATTTTCCAACTCGTGGGTGGCCTCAATAGCATCATATTATTAAAGGAAATTCATTAAAAAGTAAAAAAAAATGGAGATCTGATTTTTTGGAAAATCTAGATGAGAATACAAATTTCATGGATTTTTTGGCACCTTAACATATTATGAAACCTTAACATACTTTGATGTGGTTTTCGCTATATTACAGACTAAATCTTCACAAATATTTAGTAATATAGAAGGCCAAGTCTTCATAGCACGAAGCCAGAAGCACGTGACTATGGATGGATGTAACAGTAAGCAATATTTACACATCTAGTAACATTGCAGACAAGAATGGCATTAAATGTATTGATTACATTTCGAAGGTTATTGTTTTAAAACCCTTCATTTCATTTTCAAAGTTATTAACATAAAACCCAATTATAACCGCCTACCTTAATTCGACTATTGACTTTCGTCAAATTTTAGTCATATGCATGAATTTTAAACCTATAACAGGCTAGAAAACGTAGGAGAACTTGTAGCTATCCTAGTGCTATAGAGACGTATGTTAAGTTCTTCATCTTTTGTTTAGTGTCAATTCGTTATTCATCGTGGATGAGCGCTGCACGTTTTTATTGGTCTGTCAAAATACAGATTTACATAAATATTATATTCCGAAAATGTAATCTGTTTACAGTTAATATAGTGTTTTCTTTTACATATTTATTGTTAAAATGAAGTTTATAACAACATGAAATTGTTGTCGGGAATAAGAATTATGGAAAATTAGTAAAGTTCAAAAAACGACCGGTGATCAATTTATGGATAATTCACACATACATGTTAATTGAAAAAAAAATAAATATAACCGTTATTAACCTATCTCCCTAAATTAGTTAATTATTCAAGAAACTTTAATTTTTTTTAACAAAAATTTTCTATTTGAACAAGATTTGACAGAGGAGAGTATTGTGGTTATTGTGTAGTTTTTAGTAAATGGTATAATAGACTTATTTCAAAGTGAACTTCTTTCAATAAAAGTAAGTTATACAAACAATTTAAAAGTCGTCGGTTATTAGGTCCAACAATCTGCTACTTTCTTGAATCCGACCGAATGCTTTTAAATTAATTTAGTTTCACATTAACTTGAATATGTATATATTAAGCTTTACTTCTCATTTCAGTTTATATAGTAATGGAATGAAGGACAGAGATTGTTTTATTCAAAATAATCTGTAAATGCAGGTGTTAAAAACTAAATTAATATCTATCAGAAAGGCTTCAAAAGCTTACAATATTTCAAAAACTACACTTATTGATATATTAAATAATAAATATACTAAGAGTGGAACAATATGATCCCCAACTCTTACGACTGCAGAAGGGGAGGACCCATTAGAAAAATGGGTAATTGATATGGGCAATATTCAATTGGTGTTTCCAATGACAAAATAAAACTAGTGGAGTCTGTTACTAAATTAGTGAAAAAATTGGAAAAGGTAATCAGTTTAAAAACAGAATTCCACCAGATAAATTATTTAAATAGTTTTCAAAACATCATCCAAATATTTGAAGCAGTGTACCTCACGCATAAACATCCTGTAGAGCTGCTGTAAATGAAAAAAAATTCAAAATTGGTCGGGCGATGTTCGTTCTTACCTAACAGGGAATAACTTTTTAGATTTAATGCTGGATTCACGAAGAATTATTTTTAATAGCGACAAGAGTGGCTTTTATTTGATAACAAGAAAACAATCAAATTAAGGGCATTGTAGAACTTATAACGATAGAAAAGAATATTTAACTATATTGATTACAGTCAGCGTTCATGGAAGAATGCCTCCACCTACGGTTTTGTATCCTTACAAAAGAATGATACCCCCTCCATTCATAATGTTTACCCTAAGACTGTGCAGAAGAAAGTCAGATGATAACCTAAGTGCAGCTTTCTACGAATATCTAGCAAACGTTTTACCCCTAGTTGGAAAAAATTAAAATTCTCCTTAAAGTAATATTTTCCATCGATGGTCATTCTAAACACATAAATTTAGATATAACAGAATTTTGTAAAGAAAATGGTGTGACGTTGACTGTTTTTTATCCTAATGCTATTCATAGGCTGTAACCTCTTGGCTTGATGTGTTTCATCCATTAAAAATATATGGTGAATAATATGTTCATAAACGACCAATAGGAGCGAACTGTGGACAAAAGTTGAGCTGTGAAGATTTCACAAAAATTCTTGAACAATCAAATAGTGTAGCGCTCACTTCATGCTTGTGGTCTACTACTTTTTGATGAAAGTAACGTCGATTAGTCAAAGAAATCAATACTACTTTACATGAAGATATATCAGCAGTAAAAGAAATTGATGAAAATCCAACTTCTTTCAAAAATGCTCTTTCTTGGTCTGAAGCAAATATAAGAAAGACAAAAGTAACTAACAATACATATTCAGCGACAAAAAAAGAAGACAAGTTCCCACGGTTGCAATCAACGAAGAAAGAAACAAAACCTAATAAAGACCGAACTAACGAATCCGACATATATATGGTTATTCAAAATAAATCAGAAAACCAAGAAAATGATACTGACATTATAAACAAAAACAAAAAATTGAATAAACGAGAGATTCTTGTCAGTTAAGTGACGATTGAATTTATCATAATTCGTTATATAGAAGAAGTCTCGCAGGAAAAACATTAGAGGTAAAAACGATACTGGAAAAGTGAAAACAATGACAATGTGGAAGGGGCCAGACTGCAACAATGTGTACGAATACAAACTTGAAAATGTTATATGTATGACTAATCTTCCAACCTTAACAAATAGTCTAGGAATATACGATGTGCCAAAAATTAGTTATTTAAGAGAATTAAACAAGATAATGAATGCATCTAGATCTGAATACATGCAGCGAAGAAAACTGTCTGAATTGTTAATTTATTAAATAAATACTTGCATTACTTTCTATCTTGCACAGATGTGTCAATGAATTATGGACTTTATTACAAAATATACAAAGTATAACTCTCAATTGAAATTCAAATAGGTCATTAATAGATATATCAGTGGTCGCAACAATGAAATTGTAGGTATTGTTATTCATTTAATTTAAATACTAAGTAAATACAAAAAAAATATTCCTTGCTAAATTCAGTTATATGAGAATTAATGTTTACGAGTAACACTTCACGGTTTATTATTTCATCTACCAGAGGTCTAGTACAACTTAATATAAAACGATAGACCTTAAACGGTCTGAATTTGGTAGTTTCACTTTAGCTAATTAATTTTGTAGTTACATTAGATATGAAGAAATGAGATGTGTAAAATTGTCTCAAATTTAATTAGGTAGGATGTAGTCCTTAAAAGTATTAAAGTTATTATTTCTTGAAATTTTTATTAGAATCAACACTTTTGACAGAATCAAAACTATTACATTGTTACTTACATGTATATTACAATATCATAGTTACCGATTAGCAATATGGTTTGTATAAAAATGCATTAAAGTTAAGGATAAGTTTAAAATTAATATACAAAATTTATTTCTTGAAGAGATAATGAAAAATTTATTTAATTGAGGACTCAAATATAAAAGGATGCAGTGAATCATTATTTCACAAATTCAATGAAAATTCAATTTAATTTTTAATAGTCAGTAGCTAATCTATTATAGGTAAACATTAGTATCAAAATTATAGTTAATTAAGTGAACGTACAGAGTAAAATAATAACTTTTTGACCTAATTTTTCTCAATGTAAACAATAATATAATATTCTAATGAAACCTTTTTTTTTGACTTTTCATCATAAAAAAACTAATATTACCAAATTGGACAAAAATAGCATTAACTGTTGCAAGCGAAGTTGAATAACCAGTTTATCATTCGGTGACTGCATTACCGTGCAATAAAGTGTTTCTTAGATTTTCCTCAAGCGCTATTACCGATTTATTTTCTTTTAGTAACGAAACGATAATAACATTGAAAATAATAAATTCATAGACGACTTACCATTTAAACGATAAAGGTGACCAAGTCGATTACAAACGAAGTAATTCATTCTCGATAAGCAACAAGTTTTAATTCAAATATAGCACAAGTTTTCCTAACTTTTTAATTGTTCAACTGAATATTTTTCACTTTACCAACGAGTTAACAAATGAAATAGATAAATGCTATTTATATTTTGATAATTTTTCCGACACGACCTCAGAAGACAGCACATAAAGCACGTACTAAAATAAATATTACCGTTTACACTTTGAAAGTTTCCGTTTGAACTCACTGAAATATTTTGACAAGTATTTTTTTTCTTATCAAACAAAATGGACATGGGAAAATGTTGAAGAAAACAATGACTTCAGAAGTTCAATGGCCTATTTTGACTTTGAAAATTGATTTAATATTTTTTTATACATTATAAAGAAGCCATTAATGGAACTTCATATTTCACACGTATATTTACTTGTGTAACTTTTTTCTGATATAATTTAAAAAAAAAGGTAAAACTACATAGAGTGATAAAAACTATATTAGCCTTATAGGTTATAAACAATGTAATATAAAAATAAAAGTATCGTGGAAAAATTTTGTATTGAAAATTATGCTCAAGTGCGTTCTTTTCTTGTCAACCCACTTATTAACTCT
This sequence comes from Druceiella hillmani, assembly GCA_039881145.1. Lineage (NCBI taxonomy): Eukaryota > Metazoa > Arthropoda > Insecta > Lepidoptera > Hepialidae > Druceiella > Druceiella hillmani. The sequence continues at coordinate 26,187,842 of JAYKKI010000024.1, read as the reverse complement.
GTTGCAAGTTAAAAAGTCAGCTTATATCAGTTCTTATAATTTTTATATGCTATAAGTTGGTAATGATTTGATATTAAATTCAATTTTGATAATTTTCTTAATGCAAAATTTTCAATAATTCTATCAAGCATAAATAAATTCTTCCAAATTGATTAATTTTTTTTTTCAAATTCATTCTTAGGACCATATAGAACGATAAATTAAAACTGATGCGTTTCTTTTCGTAAAAAGTATGAGTAACATTTTATGTACGAGAATTTAATACTAGTTTAAAAATAATTTTATTGATTTTTGTCAAGGTCAGATTAAAGGAATTTTTAATAAATTGTCCCTATAATAAATCGATCATTTCAATCATAAATTTATTTCCTATATTAACATCTTTAAATTAAACACTTACAAAATATTACAACAAAACTTAAATTGTTTCTTAAGAAGAAGCGAAACATCGAAATTGTGACGGTAACAGACAAAATATTTACTATTGTCTAAAACTTCTAAATACATTCTTTTAAAAAAAATTGACGAAACAAAAATGATGTTAATTGATTAATTAATCAAATGAATAGATACTTAATGGGAAAAACCAGTTATTTCAAAATCTGTTTAAGGTATGGGAAATTATTGTAATAAATTAACAATGTTATTTTTTTTCTAAATAATATTATTATAAAAACTTGCAATGGAATATTTCTCTCAAACGGTACACATGGTATGTTTCTACTAGTACAATGATTCTAGAAAAGTGTAATTACTTTATGGTAATACAAAAAGAATGGATGCGCGCCTTTTTTTGACGTTGCGTTTGTTTTGTGATTGCGAAGTTGGAAAATGTTTTGTTATTTGAAACTTAGAACTAGTCCAATGCTTACGGTCCGCGGTACGTTAAATAGTTTCTGTTATCATTTAATTGTATTTGTGTATCGTGAGATTTTATTATATGTAGCTCCATATTGCTGGTATTTTAGAGTTGAATAACGCGTGTAACAGTGCAATATAAAGTGGGTTGCGTGTTGTTTTGTTTGGTTTTAGTGTTTTGTGTTTTTTTGTTTGGTTTTAGTGTCAGCTGCTGTTCTACTGCCGAAATGTTCACTTTGTTTTCATTCACTAACGAAAATATTCAGGTGAGAGCATGTACAACTTCTCTAGAGCAACCATCTACAACTCCTATTTCATATTAGGGGGGTATTTTCTGAGTGTGATAGATGCCAACTATCTATCGTGTTTCGCCAGAGTAGCAGTTCACAACTCCTCTGTGCAAAAATAAATAGGTTTATTTTAGAGTAAGCTAATTTTGAATAAATACACTTGTTAATAATTAATTACCAGTTTTGAAGTATCTGATGTTCATAGCTATCGTGATGTATAGAAATTTTTTGTTTAAATTTCAATCTCTCATTTTTACCCTATTTTCCGATAATAAATTATGGAACAAGTCAATTTGCCCCCGCATGGATCGTGGTCATTTTGGACACATCAACCGATACTAATATAAAGATGATTTTCTTAGAAAACAACAAAAAAGAGGAGTACCAAAAAAGAGGAAAAGAGGACGGTGGGGAGGGGAGGGTGGGTTGGTTCGGGGGGAGGTGAAGGGGAAGGGGAGTGAGAATTATCAAAACTTTTCTAATTATTTTAGTTTTTATCAAAATTAAGATTTGATATTAAAATTAAAAATGAAAATTAAAAATTGTTGAAGGTTTCACTTCTACCACGTGTGAATTGCACACATGATTTTTTTTTCAAGGTCGAAATGTAAATAAAAATATTTTTAAAAATACTTCAGGCCACTTAGAGGTGAACTTCTTTACGTTGAATTTCCGTCTTTATACATGTCGAATATATACATGTTCTTTATACATGCGAAACTAGAAGATCAAATTTGTTAGCGGGTAGTGATTATTTTGTTAACTATGCGGCAGAAATCCGACAACAGCTTTGAATCATCATCTCGGAAAGTCAATATGTGTATTTCATAAATTATTATTCAATAATTTTATTAAATAATGCCCAAACTGCCAGACTAAATGTCAGACTGGCGGGAACATTTCGGTGACGACTGTTTCGTAGGTATCCGAGCAGTTAATTTGTTTCCATAACTTAAAAGGCCGTCGTGTCGCTCTAAATGTAATAATTAATACTGTTATGACAACGCTGTAATTTATAGAGAAAATATCGAAGCTGATGGAAAATGTATGTTGTTCGCTCAACGAGCATCCAAACGGTATCTAAATGGCTGTCGCTCCGAATTTGACCGTTATTGTTCTGTGATTGGTTGAAGTATATTCCAGCAATATTATAAGCACTTAGCTTTATGCGTGTGAGACTTACGAGATTTAAAAGGAAAACATAAATCTTACTCAAAATGTCTGTGCCGGCAAAATTTTTTCAATATTTGAATGGCTCCTAATTCGTTATCATTTTGTGACGCATTAAGGTGTAAGCCTGTAACGTTACGAGGATCTACGTGAAATATTGCTTCACCGAAAAGTGATTAAATAAATCTATAACTAGGAGATCAAAGTTCTAAGCGGATAGAGTTTGCTTGGTTTAGACGGTGCCACGGGCGTTCGTTCGTTAGCGGCTTTATAACGGCAACTTATGAAGTTTGTATTTTCGTTCACAGTGAGCGGGGCTGGGCTGGTGTTCTGGGTGGCTGTGAGAGATTGCTCTAGTAGCAGTAAGTACGTCATATGTATCAATTAGATACATTAAAGTATATAAATAATGAAATACTAAACAGCGGACATTTAAATATCAAATAAAAATAATTAATATTTATGAAACTTAACGTACGACTTTGGTTTGGTTAAAAATCCCACAAGTTTTACACGAGTGAAGGTAGACGCTTGTAATTTTTCAAATATACAAATATGTACCTTTGTGTGTTATGTTGTAACTGTAATAGTTAAATTCAGAACGTATGTGTAGATAAATATATGTATATATTTATAATGCAGCTGAAGCTACCGTACGGAAGGGAAACGGTGGTATCCACAAATCAGACAATATTTAATGAACGCACGGTCGCTTATAAAATTATTTTCAACATAAACATTCCTACATACTATACGTAAAAATTAATATTTCTTAATTTACATAGGTATTATTATTAGTATATACATAGGTATTCTTATTAGTATATTTACATAGGTATTTTTATTGTTAAATAAACATCGAAGAATAGAAAAAAAGTTACTTGATTAGGGAACACGCCAATTATAATGTATTTCTGACCTCATTTATACCGCATAGGTCTTCCTTTGGAACATTGGCGGTTTCTCGTTTATAACAATTACCATCATTTTTTAAAAATTATTTCGCTATTATTTTATTGTTAAATAGATATCTAAGAATAGAAAAAAAGTTACTTGATTAGGGAACACGCCAATTATAATGTATTTCTGAGCTCATTTATACTACATAAGAGCTTGCTTCGTAGCATTGGCGGTTTCCCGTTTATAACAATTACCATAATTTTTTTAAAATTTTTTGTGTAATATTTTATTGTTTAACAGACATCTAAGAATAGAAAAAAGTTACTAGATTGGGGCACACGCCAATTATAATGTATTTCTCAACTCATATAAACCGCATAAGAGCATCATTTGTAGCATTGGCGGTTCACTTTTTATTACAATTGTCAGCATTTTTTTTAAATTGTATGTCTAATATGTTATTATTGACTATGTATTATTTTCATAAGCGTGTAATATCTAAGGAAATTTTATATTCAAAATAATTTTTGTAGACACCGTGCGTTGATTCAAATTTGTCTGACTAGTCGTTACCTCCGTTTCACCTCCGGGCGGTAGTTCTAGCTGCATATATGTATATATGTAAATATATGTATGTGTGTGTGTGTGTGTATATATATATATATATATATATATATATATATATATATATATATATATATATATATATATATATATATATATATACACACACACACACACACACACACAGTAGCCGGCACAGTTATATTTATTCTCTTATAACTTCTCTCACGTTTATTATACATTCTAACTATCTACACAGTTTATTTACTTAAAAAGTCGCGAGGACTTGTTGAATGTAGGATATAATAGGAAAAAAAACTGAATTTAACAATTATATGAAAATTCAAACCTAGCTTTAACATGTCAAGGAGAGGTATAATAAGTACTTGTGAGAGATGTCGACAAAACCTTTCTGAGAAGACGTTAAAACAATCTGTCTTTTTAAAAAGTTACCTGAGGCGTACATTTTAAATTAATTGTAAGTAACATATTTCCGAAGAATTAGTAAGAGTCAATAAAAAAATAAATTTCTCTTTAAAACACGCGCCGGATACCAAATTGAAACTGGTTGAATTAAATAGCACAAATATTACAGACGTGAAGCAAGACGCTTGTCATTTTTCAGACAGGTGCCTTAATATGTTACATTATAATGAAAATGATCAAATTCGCAGCGACCGCGACGGCCATATCAGCATAAAATAAACGTAATTGACTTCCACAAAACGCATCGCACTATTTCACATAATTGTTTCGACAATTGCACGTCACAATGTAGTAAAGGGAATTTTGAAACATCGCAAGTTGCAAATTTAATATTTCTACCGGACACCCGCGGTCCAGCGGGCGCAATCATTTTCTACACGTTTAGAAATTTGGCCTTCTGGTTTCAAGGTTAGTGAAGCTGAATGATTGGTATTTTTCTGGACGGTTCATATATATAGAGACATAACTTTACAGCTGATAAATTAATGGCAGCCAGCTAGTGCAGAGCAGCGGTCGTTTAAATTATAGGAAACAACAAAATATTGACTACATTGAAAGCCTATTAACGCCTAATTGGTTGAAATTTCTTAATCTTCACAAGACCACGTCACTCATCGAAATCAGAATGTTTGCCAAAATACTGGAACACACACGTTGATTGTTCCGAAACTCTGCGCACACATTACGTCTGGTTCGTAAAATATCGGAAGTCACACGAGTGTGGTATTGTAATCGTATAGTAATATATATCTCTCACAAAACTTATGAATTTTTTAAATTCAGAGCGATGGATTTTTAAATGACGGATTGATTGCTTCGAAATTATCAAGGGGTTGGGTTCTGAAGGTTAGAGTTGGGTCCGAAGGTCGGGGTGGGTCTAAATTTTGTTTCAGATGTTTAGAATGAATAAAAAAATATTTAAGAAAGGTTTAGATGCGTTTATAAGTATTAAAAGTATTTCTCTCTTGCAGTTGGAAGTGTAGATGGCAATACAAAACAAATATTAAGTGGTTGGTTCCGAAGGTTGTGGGGTGGGTCTATATGTCCACGTAGATGGTTGAAATTAAACAAAATATTTTTAAACAATGTTTTTTCCATTTCTATCATTTTTTCCGTTCATTTGTACATTCGGAAGGTCATTTACATTTGCCGAACCCCGAAATTAAAGTGGGCTTAATAATCGATTAGCATACTTCCGATTCTCCCCTCATTGCAAACTGCATATTCCAAGTAAAAGACAATAACCGAATAAATATTTCTGTCGTGAATACTTCTGTGAAATAAGTTTCAGTGAAATGTGACTTGCAATTACACCTCACTCCCCTGAAAACTGAAGCCTGCTCATCAGTTAATACAGATATCTCCCTGTCGACCCACTGAGTGAATTCACTTCAACGCGCTAATGACGTTTCTAATCTATTCCGAATTTTGCATCTCAACAACGAAGAAATTAATTTCTTATACGATGTATGTTCACGATATTCCGATATATTTCAACTGCCTTCAGATCAATTAAGTAAACTAATACCGTTGCTCATGAAATTAGTACAACTTCGAATATACCATATCGAATCCTACAGACATCCATACCGAATCCTACAGAATTCCCGAATGTCACAAATACGACGTAAACGATCAAATAAATAAAATGTTGACTCATGATGTAATCAGACCCTCTATGTTACCTTGGTCATCTCCTATTTAGACAGGTCCGAGAAAATTAGACGCCTCAAACGAAAGGAAATGGCGAGTAGTTACTGGTCATATAAAATTAAATGACATCACCACGAAATCTTGATCAATTAGGTAAAAAAAATATTTTTTAACTCTCGGTTTCGCTTCAGGTTTTCATGAGATACACATATCTGCTGAAGACCAAAAACCTCATTTAGTGTTCCTCAAGAGCGCTTCGAATTTTACGCGCGTGCCATTTTGGTAAAAAACGCGCCTTCCGCTTTTCAGCGCCTTATGAATTCAGCTCTCTCCGGCATTCGATGCTTCGTCTATCTAGACGACATCGTTATTTACTCTAACAATGATCTGAAATGACACGCACTTATTCTCCATTCAAATTGAAAAGATAATGTTTATAAACAATGAAATTTGACGGTTCAGTAAACCGGTTATTGTAAACCTTTTTCTTACATTCACGTTAGTAATTTAATGTGGATATATTTAGTATGGATGATTACAAAAATATTTTTTTATTAGTGTGTATATTTACACTGTATATATACGTAACTTATATATCTCATATATTATATTTTTGAGAAATTCAGATAAGTAAGATGAAGTGTTTCGAACAATTTAAAAGTATTACCGTTACATAAAAAAAGACCTAATAAAATAATACCAAAAATTTCTATAGAAATAGTCGTTTAATTAAATGTTAAGTTATACAGAAAATTATTACAAAGTAATCTCAAATATTTCATTTTTAATAAAAAATAAATCATTAAGTTTTTTTTTTAAAAACGAACCAATGTATAAAAATACACGAAATACAATAACATTTCACAGAAAAAGTACACTGCATACATATACAATTACATCACAATCCATTTGGACTTTACTCCGATATCCAAAGATGATTGTGCTTAATGCTAGCGCCGTCGAGGCCGGCCTTTTGCCGGTATCACTGAGAAATACTATTACAGAACATATCATATCTATTACAGAACATATTAGCAGAGTTTATTAATCGTAAATCGATCTATTACATCGTACATCAACAGTAATTACATCGTATATCAACAATAACAATGTTCGTTCAGCCATGCCGCGGGGCTTATTAAATGACATTGCTCAAAGTAGAAATCTTTTGACATCGTTTAATTTAAAAGTAGTGTTTTCTTTCGCCACATATCATTTCTTTTGTGTCCAGATCATTTTGATTCTGTTTATCTTACAGTGATATGACGGCCATCTTAGTATTTTACAGTGATGTGTATTATTGAACAGCTGTATAGGTACGGTCCTTAGAAGAACATTCGCCATTTTAATTACACTCGTACTTAAACATTTAACACAACGAATTTAACATTAGAAAACACATAAACATTATAAACATATATTTTTATGAAACAACAAAAATTTAGAGAGCAATATTCGAAAATGAGATGTACGGACGTCTCCCGCGATTTTTAATCGCCATTACGTTGATAAGTGTTGCAAGCAAGCATTGAATATACGTTGTATAAATAAGTTGCCATACGTGGGCATACAGTAAACAAAAAAGTATAATTGATCTCCTGAATCTATATACCTTTGGACAAGAAGTGTGCAACAGGCGGACAGATAGATAATCATACGAATCCTCATTGGTTGTTCTCAAAACAAAAACTAATAAGTTAGTTTTACCAGACATACATAATCGAATGGAGAATAAAAGTTTTTTGCCCCGCAAATTCGTAAGCACAAATCGGCATTTTTATCTGATAAACTGATAATTTTATAAAAGTCGAACCAAAGTATGGTTTCAAAATATTATTAACTGAGTCTGCGAATGCACTATAATCTATATAAATACAATCAAGCCTGCGTTTCCGGGTATTAGCGTAGGATAATTCAGTATGATATGGCCCGTTCGATGAAACGACCAACCGAAAAATTTCCCTGTCTTTACTCTAGATGTGAGTTAAGATGGGTGAGCGATTGCTACTCGAACGTGTAAGTTGCTGTATACATTTGTTTATGGAAAAAAAAATAAGAAATAATAGTTTTTAAACTTCAGAGTTTCAGTTTACCTCAGATTTTTAGTAAGTTGATATTTGATGTTAATATTTTTTAAATTTATATTTTTACTGTTTTCTCATTGAATGCAATAATCTGTCTATACATATACTTAAATCGAATAACAAATTCATAAGCGGCGCTAAATTTATATTCCACATTATGCTTACATATCTGACAATTTTAAATATGACAGTTACATTGCTAACGTTCGGACACGGTGCAAAGTAGTACCGGTGCAAATTAGAACTCCAAGCGAGTAGCAAAGGTGATCACATCTCCACATCACATTAGTTGAAAAAAGGAAAATGAAAGTAAAAATAACAAGATTACGAAGAAAACAAATCAACATTGAGAACCAACAAATTAAATCACATTGAAGTTCTGAGGAAGAAGAAACGATAGAATTAGCCGGTAAACATTCCGCTCCCGAAGATAATGTATATGATCGCATGGAATGCAGCGAAAATTACTACGAGACTGACAAAATAGATTAGCTGCAATGTGTTTTTTGTGAATAATGGCCGCATGTAAATTGCACGTTCAATAATTCTTGCAATTCTTGTGACAAGAAAATGAAGAAACAAGAAACGGAAAAGAGAGGAAAGTAATGAAAAAGGCAAAGGAAAAATGACCCGGAAATGAAATGGTCATCTTATCCTTACATGAGCTGCCAACTTATAACGGACATGAACATTAAAACTTTTTCTGTTTTTTGCAAAAAAATATGTTTAACATCAAGAATAATCTACGAAAATATACATCGAAATAAGAGTAAAAGTTCAGTTATTATAAAAACATTATCCTAAAGTACGTATGTAATTTGTAGGCTACACTGGAAAATATTTTAGTACCAACGCTTATTGGAAAAGTATATAACATGTCACAATGTTTAATTATCTATATGTCAAATATAACATAAGTATATCTGTATATAATGCCATCAAATCTAGAAATATAGCAGCGTAAACTGACACATTGTCACTATCTCACTCTAACCCTTATAAAATTATTGAATAGAATATATGCTCCAGGCTTTTTCAGCGTCGAAATTTTGATTATTTTAACGAAATGTTTAAATCACCTGCTAATTCCGCGAAAAAAATTGAGGGTTGTTTTGTAAAATTTTACAATTCGTGTCAGTAAAATAATGGTGTAATACTTGTATTTATAACATGTTTTACAGTGAAACTGTCTGAAGTTAATGTTTTGATTATGTATTTAGTTTTATAATACTCTGCATATAATATAATGAATTTTATAAATTGCCGTCAGCTGATCGAATATATATTTGTGCCAACCATATTTTAACTGTCAAATTCCATTGTTTATAAACATTCTATATTGAAATTGAATGGACTATAGATAATTTATCTAACATTTTTCAAATATTACGAAATTTCAATGTAAAACTTCAACCCGACAAATGCGAATTTTTACACAGAACATTCACTGATTTGGGCTACATAATAACTGAAAAGGGCGAAAACCGAATCCTGGAAAAATTAAATCAGTCTATGCATTCCCAATACCGAAATCGCCGAAGGACGTTAAATCTTTCTCAGTCTCGTGTCCTACTATCGAAGATTCATCCCCGACTTTTCAAAATTAGCAAAAACCCTCCTGAAATAGGATGTGACATTTCTATGGGCAAACGAGCACCAACTTACCTTCGAAACTTTAAAATCTAAGTCAATCTCTGCCCCTTTACTCGTCTATTCAGTTTTTACGAGACCCTTCGTACTAACCTGTGACGCATCTAACTACGCCATCAGAGCGATTCTTTCACAAAGGAAATCAGCAAAGGGCGACCCATCGCATATACTTCTCGAACACTTAATAAGTGTGAATGCAATCTTGACACGAAAGAAAAAGGGTTATTACCTTCGGTTATAAAACCTTCCGACCATATCCCTTTATCCTTACATTCGAAATTGTTTCTGCTCATCGTACTCTTAACATAACCCAAGTAGTAAACTTCAACGGTGGTGTTTAAAATTAGAAGAATATGATTACAAAATTGTGTACATAAAAGGAAAATGAAACTCTACGGTTGACACTCTCTCTGGTTATCCTGTAAACCCCGATCGACCTGACAGCAACAATACTCAGGTTCCATACTCATATCCTTCAGAAGCCATACAGTTGAACCTCCCTCTGGTCCAGAAAATCTTGATCCCGTAATTAACGGCGACATCTTCGATGAATCATATTCCAGGTTATTGAAATCCTTATCGGAAAAATGACATTTTGATACGGTCGTAATCGAATACAACGACAGTCTACTGAAAACACAACAAAAATCAATTGCAATTCCAGTATCCCTAGATTTCTTCTTAGAGGAATGCACACCATATATCGAGAAAATACAAGGAAATTGTGATAATTCTCAAGAATTAATGAAGTCGCAAAGAACATTACACTCTCACGCTACACTGATAATAAATAATAAAACATACTACTTACTGTTCATTAAAGTTCATAGTTTCGATTCTCGCTCATACACTGACTTAAGAAACGAATTACTGATATGTTCCACTGAACCTGTAGACGAATTGGCAATTTCAGATTTTGGAAACACTTTTTATAAACACTGATATATAAAACAGTACAACGTTGTCTCGTATCTATTCCATGACACTGATATACGAATACACATATATCAAAGTCAAATTACATTTCCTTCACTTAGGGAAATACCTAAAATGTTGAAAGGAAATCACGACATTCCTATCGCGGGGCACCTCAGCTCATCTAGAAAATATGATAGAATAAAAGAACAGTGCTACACTGGAAAAACATGCGAACAGATATCGAAAATTATGTAAAGAAATATCCCTCGTGCCAAGTAAATAAGGCACTGAGAAAAGTAAATCGCGCACCCGTGCAAATCACTAGAACATCTACCGTCCCATTCTAACGATTAGCCCTTGATATAGTGGGCTTGACATAGTATTACCTGAATCCGGTGAAACAAAACTTCAATATATAGTTTAGCTACAAGAAGATCTTGCAAAATCTTTAGCAGCCCGTCCTATTCGAAGCAGCACCGCTGAAGAAACTGGCGAATGCCTAGTGCATTTGATATCTTTACTTGGTATACCCAAAACAATCCTCACTGAACAGGCGACCACCTTCACATCAGATATTTTTAAAGGTACCTGTGATTTTCTGAAAATAAAACAATTATGAGCATCGCCATATCACCCAAGGATTCTTAGAACGTAGTCATTCTACCCTCGAACAATATTTGAAATTGTATATTAATGATAATCATACTGTATATTAATGATAAGATAATTGTTCCAAGTATGTTTATACCGCGACGCTAGCTTACAACACTGCCATACATTCAACCCTTATAATATATTGTTCGGCCATAAACCATTTATCCCTAATTTTATTTGCGACTCTATCCCTGACACCACTTACCCCGACCACGTGAAAATGCTACAACACCGTCTTAAGTACTCCAGGGAAAAAAACCCTAGAAAACGTTCAAACTTTGGGTCACTATGACGAAGTAAAACTCGCAACAAGAAATAATGCTACCGCATATCAAATTGTATTTAATTATTGTTTGTTATCTTTAGTTCATTATTTACAACTTTACACGGAACATCCTATCCTATACTAATTCTTTTCCTATGTAGATATATACATAAATCATTTTTATAGACATCTTTACAACACTTTTACAAATAACCACTCTTACATTTCTATTTTACACATGTTACTGTTCCATCGTCCAGGCACATGCCGATTTTATACAACCGATAAAAGGTGGTCCTGGTATATATACACTTTGATCCTGTTGGCTCATTAAAACTCATCAATGACCACCTTAGCGTGGTTATTCCAGTCGATATCTCCTTTATAAAGCCACACCTAGACAACATGAACACTATCTTCGAAACGGTGTAGTTTCTTTGCAAACAAAATGATATCTTTAACTATATGGAGTACCGTAATCTCATCCACCCTCTATCTGCACGCTATTATGACATGATCAATAATATTGATTCTAAATCCCATTTAATTTCAACACGATCTAAACGCTCAGCTTGGTTTGGCGGCGTGGGAACCGTGTTTAAACACATCTTTGGTACATTAGATGAAAATGACGCCATTAAATATAACAACGCTATTTAAAATGTGGGAGCAGATCAAAATATGTTAGCAAAATACGTCAAGGAAAATATTCTGATTATATGAACAACCCTGAAAAAACTGAAAAATTATTTCCAAGGTTGTTACTTCTATTCCAAAGCAGTGTGAAACTAAATTTCTTTACGGAACTAATTTACAATTAAATAATTTACAATTTAAATACTTATTACAAAACGGCAAATGGATTTTCATTTTTTCTCAAAAAACAAAAATTTCCATAGATCCCCGTAAAGCAAATGTTTATGAAAATGATATAATGGCAACTGATATACTCGATATACCGCCTGAATGTATTGGGTATTTTAAAGAACGACGGTCACTTGCCACATCAGACATTAAAATTAAAGCAAACCCAGTTAACTTAAATTTTGACTTAATTAATGATAAATATTGATACATTACAATGATACATTGATACATTAAAATCCGAAGAACTTTAATTTGATACCTCAGATGTAAAAATAAAGAATATTAACTTAGACTCGTTTAAAGAAAACGACAAAATATTTAAAGAAATCACGAATAATTTAGGCTCAATAGGCAAACCTCACATTTTAGAATGTATGTTATGTCGTGATAAATTTTATATTTTAAGTTAAATCTCGTATTATAATTAACCAATTTATATTTATAGTAGTTATGTGTTTAGAGCATATAATTTACTATGTATATTTGAAAAAGGTTTGGCTATTGCGAAGATACTATATTTTATTCAGATTATCAATCTAGGTAAATGGGGGCTGCACTGGTAAAGTCGTGATAATAAAGGTAATACCGTGATAGATAAAATATAGACAATAAAATAATATCAAAATTAAGTTTATTAATCCAATTCTGCGCACGAATCACACTGACCCTTTACCTCATCCTCACCAGAAGCTAAATTCATGGAGTTGGATAAGACGATAAGGACGACAACACTAAGAACATTGGACTCATTTTTTACCATTTTACGCTCGAGCATCGTAAGAAAATGCTATACTGCACACTGAGCACACCCAATCATCACTATGCTATGTTTTCTTTATTGTTTCTTTCTTTTCTTTTTTTCTACATCACATCCTTTTAGTTGTATAGATTGGCCAGAAACTGCATCATTATTTGTCATTCTTCCTCCATTCACAGTTTCTTCAATCTTAGTTTCTATATCATCTATTTGCGGTGATGGACCAGCTATCGCTTCGTCATTTAGACATCTCGATCTGGAATCTACGTGTTTCATTCCGCTCTCCGCTGCACAGTTAGCGTAGAAATTTTCGAAATATTTTCTATGCTAGATGTCGCTGTTTCCACGGTTTCCACGTTTTTAATTGTGCTTGATGAGAAAGTTTTACAAAAGCTGGGTTCAATATTTGATAAAAATTTGAACGATTTAGCTTATGCGTGGTGTTCTTTTTCATATAAACCTTAAACTGATACCTTAAAACTGTCGCTCCATTAACTTTTTAAGGATTTGTAAACGCTTACATCTAGTGACTGTAGGATGTACATGCGAGTTAAGACCGGGAAAAGTGAACAGGTATATTTGGTTATCACGTGCAAGCTGAATTACTTCTGGTTTAATGTGCGAAGCGCGAGAGCCCATTAACAACACGATAGGACGAGCATCCGGAATGGACGTGTGAAAAACTGAAACCACTCCGAAAATATTTCAGCATTCATCCAACATTTTGGAGACAATTTCACCATCGCCTTTGACAAAGCATCATGTTTTGAAGTGTCTGACCACCTCACTCCTTTAAATATTACCAATGGCGGTAACCATGTGCATCCGCACATATGCAGCCCATTACTGTTGTGGTTGTTCCTTTTTCAGCACAAGTCCTATTGTATATATAGCGTCTGCCAATAGCTGTAACCACTCTACGTTTGTTCGTTACATAAGTTAACCCCGTTTCTACATAGTTCCAGATGCGGTCTGCACAGTTTTCGATGCCCAATTTGTATATCTCCAGCTTAACTCACACACACACATACACACGCACGCATGCACGCACGCACGCGCACACACACACACACACACACACACAATAAACTTTTATCTTTATCAACAAGAAACAAATTAAACATTGTTCACTTTATCTGCCCAAGGCGCAGACATTTCTTTAGCCATTTTTAGAATTGTTTTTAAAATTTTTAATACAACGTCACAGAACGACAATCCTCGATAAAACTTTCCAAAAAGCGGTATCTTATACAGAAGAATATTGCGTGAGTAATGTGGAAAGACGTCCGTGGCGAAAATCAGGGTCGCAAATTATATTTTTATAATAAATCTTGATCTTAAGTACTTCTTGATCTTAAGTAGTTTTGATAAAAAAATATTAATGTTAGCAGCACGCCTTGACCTAGTTCAACCAAAAATATACATCATAACGGCTTAGCTTGTTTTACTAAAAATATTGCAACAGAACGCGGGTCATAACAGACAAAATGTAATAATTAGCAACATATGCCGTTGAACTTCTATAGATTATACCTTTGTGCTTAGTTTGTTTTACTAAAAATATTGCAACAGAACGCGGGTCATAACAGACAAAATGTAATAATTAGCAACATATGCCGTTGAACTTCTATAGATTATACCTTTGTGCTTAGTTTGTTTTACTAAAAATATTGCAACAGAACGCGGGTCATAACAGACAAAATGTAATAATTAGCAACATATGCCGTTGAACTTGTATAGATTATACCTTTGTGCTTAGTTTGTTTTACTAAAAATATTGCAACAGAACGCGGGTCATAACAGACAAAATGTAATAATTAGCAACATATGCCGTTGAACTTCTATAGATTATACCTTTGTGCTTAGTTTGTTTTACTAAAAATATTGCAACAGAACGCGGGTCATAACAGACAAAATGTAATAATTAGCAACATATGCCGTTGAACTTCTATAGATTATACCTTTGTGCTTAGATTGTTTTACTAAAAATATTGCAACAGAACGCGGGTCATAACAGACAAAATGTAATAATTAGCAACACATGCCGTTGACCTTTTGTAGATTATACCTTTTTTAGGTTATTTGGATTAGTCGGGTTTAAGACTCTCAAAATAAACGTACATTTTATTCTTGATGAAGTAAGTTTAATTCAGCGCTAATCGTAAATATAATCGTTCATTAAAAACTCAAGTCCAATTTGCGTGTCAGATTAATGATAGTTAATAATAAAAATCACTTGTAGAGTATCTAGACCTAATAGAACGGAATATTGACCTTCGAAAGGGACATAATTCCTGTAAAAAATACTGAAAATAGGTAATTACAGGCAACGTCGTGACAAAAAATAAACGAGTAAAAATATTCTTAAGGGCGCATGTTTAACTTTATAAATACAAAAGTATCATGAAATTGTCGATAAGATGATCAAAATCGGCCAACAAAACACCTCACTCAAATCGCTAGGAAATATTTCGAAAATCACCTCAAAATGTTGTCCACAAACTTGGAAGTTTTGTATGAAAAGTTACAGAAATTCTGTCACACTTATACTTTGCCCGATTTGTTTCTAATTTGACCGATGCGTGTGCATGAATATCAGTATAATTCACCTCACTTGCTGATAAAATTGCGTTTTTTCCACTTGTCGGTGCGAACTCATTCAGCCGATCGCCATTCACGTCAGCGCGCAATTCAAAATTCGACGAGGAGTTATCTTCAAACAATACGTAACTGAGTTTGATACTACTATCTCGCTCCTTCTTTGGTGTATCTATATACACGGTCTCGCTCCGATCGTCACAGGCAAAGCTGTGGCCAACGTTTAGAAAATTATCACGAGTCTACCTGTATCACGAAATAACCTCCCCTTACCCTATCACTGTCCGTTTATTCTTAAACATTGTCATCTATATTAGATATAAGATTTATAATTGTAAATTCAAATGGAAACAATATGTAGTTAGACTTGTACCTAACCCGAATAATGTAGGATCTGAACATGACTTTGATAAAAACTCAGTCAATCCCCTGTACCCAGACCTAGAATTAGAACCTCTATGACATAAATTTATGCAAGGATGTAAGTTTAGTCTTCAATTGGGGAGAGTACTCTGTACTTGCTGGCATTAATGCTCACACAGCACCTCTCTCATGATTCTCATATTAACATGATAGAGCGTCCGGCTCCCTGAGCATCACATTATCATGACAAAGTCCTATTCCCAGCTCGACAGCAAATTCCGCTCTCAACTTCACACCCTTTATAAACCCTAGATGGAAGCCCCGCGGGGTTCAGTCATCTCAGTTCAATCCAGTTCTTAGTCCGTGTCAGTCGTAATGCAGATACAAGTTCTATTATAGTCTAACTAAATATTTAACAATAATAAAATTCAAGAATACACGTATTATAAATAATGCATTATACGGAAATAATAAATTCAGAATATTTTTAAAAACAAAATCTTGAATTAGCCATAACAGTCGTCAAGGTTCTGAAGGTTAGGTTAAGAGTGTTTCTCTTTTGCAGTCGGCAGTATAGACAGAATTAAAATATTTGGAGGTGGGTTCTGAAGGTTAGGGGTGTGTTCCGAAGGTCAGGAGTAGGTTTAAAATTTGTGTCAGGTCTTTAGAATTAATAAAAAAAATATTTAAGAACAATTTAGATGAATTTAAAAGTAAGAGTATTTCTCTCTTTTGCAATCGGAAGTATAGACAGAATTAAAATATTTAGGGGCGGGTTCTGAAGATTAGGGGTGTGTTCGGAAGATCGGGAGTAGGTTTAAAATTTGTGTCAGGTCCTTAGAATTAATAAAAAAAATATTTAAGAACAATTTAGATGGGTTTAAAAGTATTAAAGTTAGTTTTCTCTTGCACTTAGAAGTACAGATGGTAATAAAAATATTAAGGGGTGGGTTCTGAAGGTTGGGTTGTTTTTCAAAGGTCGGGGGTAGGTTTAAATTTTGTGTCAGGTTTTTAGAATTAATAGAGAAAATATTTAAGATAAATTTAGATGGGTTTAAAAGTTTTCATTTCTGTAATTTTTTTTCCGTTCATTTGAACCTTCAGAACTTCATTTACATACAGATTAAAATCGTCGCAGGGCGGCAATACCGCTATATTATTTGATGCATCCTTTAAAAACAAAAACAAGCCCGCTCCGACTGTTTGAATACGAGTTACCTAAAGCGTTTTATGTTCGCACATTAAATATTGAAACGAGACAATTTTTGAATTTTTTTAAGACGATGTACTTTAAATCGAGTCGCTATCGGCGCACTGTAACCGCCTCCCGGTACATAAACTGCCTCATTTCAGACTCGGCAGACATTTATTGCCTCGGGACGACGACGATAATTTGAAAGATTTCCGTCGAATCTCGACAATTGAATTGAAGATAGAAGTAAATATTTAACGACTAACTCTTTCGCACGGCGAAATGTATTGTCACTCGTGGTGATAATTACTTTATAACTTTGCAATAAACAAAGCCGTATTGCAAAAGTTATTTCGTGATTTTTATATGAAAACTGTTTATGTACATATAATGTTTTTATTGGATTCTGTTTCGAACTTGTTGAAATAAAGACGTAATTGCGTTTCTGTGGATAAAAGATTTATTTACTTGTAAAACGTTCCTTCTACAATTTGCTAGTAACATTATCTTATAAACTAAACATTTACTCACCTGTGGATAAAGGAAACAACATTTAAAGCCCTTATTTCGGGTTTATCATCTGAATTCGACAGGTAAGCTTTTTACAATAAAATACTGAATAAAAAACAAATCTAACCTCTCAAAATCTTTTGACGTTTTATAAGAAAGCTAACAGCGACCTCTATGGAACTTATCATAGATAACGCGGCAAAGTTTAAATGAAAGGATACCTATAGGTTTTCTTTACATACATTTTTGGATTCGTTCGTCTTTAATTTATAGGTCAGATACTACATTGTCAAATTTAGATTAACTGAACACTTAAATTGAGTCACTCGTATAGGTACATCTCACATCCAGTGGATTCAAGTTTAAATAAAGTGCAAAATAATCGGTTTTAGTGAATAATAAATTGAAAATGAGGACGTGCGTACAGTTCACAGCATCGACGCCATCTACCTGCTGCGCCTTCCCTAAATAGGAGAAATTGATGATCTAAATTTGATTCGTCTGTAATACGGCAGATGGCGCTCTACGAGATATGAATGTTGTCATTTTATTGCCGATACAATAGCAAAATGTTCGGTAAGTATTTGTTTCTTGTTGTACATGTCTTTTTAAATCTGCAAGTTTATGACGATATTTTGTTTAATTGAGTAAAATTAAACCATTTATAAACAAGAATAATTAGTTTTATTTAAAGGGAAAACTGTAAAACTTGAAGTGCACGCAAACCGTAGGAGATATAAAATAAATTTTGTACTTATTCCAGACGAGTTCAGTCATTTGAATAAAAACATTCGCGCGACTTCAGTTGAAATTAATGAAAACGAATTTTTGGGACCGATTCTACCTTAAAGAAACTTCATAACGTCAGTAACGATAAAGCGGACGGCGATCGGTTCGTTGGAATGGATGTGGGACGAGAGCCATCTAGGCGAAGCGCACACTGGTGCGACGAACGAGCGCCATCTTACGGTGGACTTCGTGACACTATTCCTCAGTTCGGTGTGCACCGCGGTCCTCCTGTCTTTAGCCCTGTTATTAGGTAGTAATGAAATTGGTTTCAATTATTTTTAGGGATGTTATAATAATAAATTCACTATCGCCGTCGAAAAGGGGCTATTTTCGTTAAGTTATGGAGTTTCCGAGACCTAATGACAGAACAACAAGAGCCAATGACGACAGCTGCACATCGAATAATCGCTATTTAGCTCGTAAGATTGCTTCTGAGAATATCTAAATGTTGCCAAAAACATTTTCATTGAAACTCGATAGTGAACGTTTCGCCCAATCCTTGTTTGTGACATTTACTTAATTTTTTGACCTATTTGCTGTTCGCCGATACGAGCCTAGCACGATTTCGACAATCGAAATTGATAACGCTTCGTGTGTGTGTGTTGTGTTTTATTCCATATTCTCTCCCAGTATAGCAATATTTGGCATACAAATCTTTCTTTCCCTTTGCGGGTTTCATTATGTCAGTGTTATCGAAATATAAAGTGCCGCTGTCTAACGTTGACGTTTTTGATTTTGTTTTTCAAAAGCCAAACCTGCTTAAACTGCTATTGATCGTCCGATGCGTGCAGTCGGCTGTATGACTGAGACGGAACATGATCATCTATTTCTCTCTATCGCTTTCGCGAATACGAGTGGGGAGCGCTAAGTGCATCCACTCCGAAATGTACGTAGTTTAGCGAGTGTTAAAAATACTTTACAAATGTGTAAACCGACATTCGGCCGAAATTTGGTAGACGAAATATTACGTTCTTCTCCTCGGGAGGATTCACGTGCTTTCTCACACTGACATTGGGAGTATTTTTGTATTGACCTTGTATCTGTTATGAACTTACTGGTTCTGTACAAACTTTAATGAAAATAGGAACTTTCGTATTCGCTACGTGAACACGCATTGTGCCATCTGCCACAATAAAACGAACAATTCCCATTGTTCCAGTTCTCTTTTTTTTCTCTTACTGCTGTCGTTCTCCAACGTTCTGTTATCAGTTTTATCAACAAATTCCACCTTACGGATGAACGGTGAAATTTTAAAAAATTGATACCGCATGTGAACAGTCGTTCACAAGTTCGTTCTAAATATTTCTCGATACTAAATAAAATCGTCTCGCTAACAATTCTGAGTTTCCAACAAGCCGTTAAGGCTATAAGGAAACTTAGAATTGTCAGCTTTGTAGTGACGTGACGAACGTGCGTTTATAAAAATCGTAACTGCGTATATGACGGGACGCAACTGCTAATTAAACACGAATACGTTCTACAAAGAGTATCTTTCGTCTTTATAACAGTTTTTGGAAATGAATTCTTATCAGTTACAATTTTAATTCAACCAGGAGTAAAAATCAATTTTTGTTCGCGCCGTTACAAGAGGCCAAATTACACGAGGAGTTAGTATTCATTGCAAAGACGAAATTACCCATTTCTCTGGCGAAAAATAAATATACGAACCTGTGTACGGACACAAGCTAAGCGACATTTCAATGTTGTGGCTAAATTCGTTCCGTCTAAAAGAGTAGTTTCGCAGTTACAATATTGTCAGGTCGTCGAAGTGACATAAAATGAGAAAATGTAAATAAAATTATATCTTTCGATGAAAATCAAAATTTAGTCTACTAACAATCATCTAAGTAGGAAATAAATGTAACAGAGAAATACTGCGCATATATAGCTTGTCATTATATAAAGAAATCTGTGAAATTCCAAGACTGTCTAGATTCGCCGACCACGACGCATTGTTTACACATGAATAGTGAATATAGAGTAATTGATTTTTTAATTGTAAGTAATTGATTTTTGGTGTTAGGACATATTCCAATAAAACAGACCGACTGTCGGCCCTGAGAAGGGCCTTTTTTGTTTTCTTGCTGTACGGGAACCTTTCGACGTTGTGCGGGATATGTAAATGTTTATGTCTTCTTTTCGGTCTTCTTGGGCAAAAGCACGGCCTGGATGTTGGGCAGCACGCCGCCCTGTGCGATGGTCACACCGGACAAGAGTTTGTTGAGTTCTTCGTCATTGCGGATCGCCAGCTGCAAGTGCCTAGGAATAATTCGGGTCTTTTTGTTGTCACGAGCAGCGTTGCCCGCCAACTCGAGCACCTCAGCTGCCAAGTACTCCATGACGGCAGCGAGGTAAACTGGAGCGCCTGCACCGACGCGTTCGGCGTAGTTTCCCTTCCGAAGCAGTCGGTGAATGCGACCCACGGGGAACTGTAGGCCTGCACGATCAGAGCGGGACTTCGCCTTTCCCTTTACTTTACCTCCTTTGCCGCGACCAGACATTGTAGATATTCAAAGTTGAAAAAATATAGACGGAAAACGCTATGAGGTTTATTTTGTCCAAACTAAGTAATAACTTGCGTAATAAATACGTTCATGCAGAATGTAGCGAGAACTATATACAATTTCATATATCGCCAAGAAAAGGTCCACGTACGCAATGTGTCTCCGACTTTTAACCTGTGGTCTATTCCGCGTGGCAATAAAGTAATATTACAATTAGCATATATATAGTATTGTGCTAAAGGACCACTTTGTACGCAACCCCTAAATATTCTACATGGCCTGCTGAAAATATGTATGTCGATGATACTTTTAAGGTCACGATATTCAATGAATGTCAGTTCTTGCCTCAATTCACTTTCAGGCGGAGGCCCCTACACATTAAAAATGGTTGGTTCCAGATAAGAAATTTGATCATGTTGCAATTAGAAAGTAATAAGAGATCTGTCCTTCAATGGTGATGTTCTTCATGAAAACGTGCGTTGCGTACATTTTGCAGCATATTTAAATTCAACTCTTCGTAAGTGTTTATGGACGGAGACGACACTGACTACAAATAATAAGAATGTAATATTTTTCTATTCAAGGATTCCCTTTTCATCCAGTAGGCAATACAGTTTCTGGAGGCATAAAAAGGATGTAAAATAAAATGTTTACCTTTGTTGGCAAAAACTGATCCACCATAAACGAATTTTACACGCGTGTAACTCCGGTAATCTGTTAAAAAGATAAAATCTTATTTACGGATCTTATTCTATACATAATGTTCTAACTTCCTTTTAGATTTCGTGTTTACTTCTGAAGTAATACGCTGTGAAATACCTCTTCGGAACCGATTGATAACTTAAAATACGTTACCTGTTCATTCGCAAACAGTGCTTGATGAACCCTGGCTGGCATCGAGCCATTACTACCACACTGTGTGACCGATCCCGCTATAGAATATACACCCATCTCTTTCATCCATTTTTAAATTGCTGGAAGCGGTTAATACAATGTTCGACGAACTCTTAAATGAATCTCCATAGCACAATACACGGGAAAAATATTAACGCTTGTTCAACCAGATCGTGAAGTGTGGATGTCGTAATTATTGAACTGGGTTCGGACAGAGTGGTTTCTCATAATAACTGTGCATTCGTTCGGTTCAGCGCTTTATACAAATATATATATATATATATATATATATATATATATATATATATATATATATATATATATATATACACGTACACACACACACAATGTCTCGCTAGTGCGTAGCATTCCTGAGTTTGAACTCGTAAATGAGAAAACTAGTCTCGACGTCATATTTTGGCTTAAAATTTGATGTTACATCGGGATTTTAGTTTAATTAGTAATTCCATTGCATTTTACGCCATAACGCATCAACGACAAATCAAAATTCACACTTAAATACATTTGCGATTTTAACTTTCACTTCACTAATGTCAACACCGAACCCCGCTTTATATTATTAATTAAAATTTATCTTGTTACATACGTTCGCGTTAGACAGTGTCGCATATCCACTCATATCATGCGAGTGCCCAGAGACAAAACTTTTTTTCTATTCTTAGATATCAATTTAACAATAAAATAATAGTGAAATAATTTTAAAAAAATGATGGTAATTGTTATAAACGAGAAACCGCAAATGTTCCATAGGAAGCACCTATGCGGTATAAACGAGCTCAGAAATACATTATAATTGGCGTGTTCCCTAATCAAGTAACTTTTTTTCTATTCTTAGATATCTATTTAACAATAAAATAATAGTGCAATATTTCAAAAAAAATGATGGTAATTGTCATAAAGGAGAAACCGCCAATGTTCCAAAGGAAGGACCTATGCGGTATAAATGAGCTCAGATATACATTATAATTGGCCTGTTCCTTAGTCAAGTAACTTTTTTGCTATTCTCAGATGTCTACTTAACAATAAAATAATATAAGAATATGTAAAAAAAAAGAAATATGAATGTTTATCTATAGTATATAAGGAATGTTTATGTTGAAAATAATTTTATTAGCGCACCGTGCGTTCATTAAATATTGTCTAAGTTGTTATTGTCTAATTTGTGTCAATGTTTGACAAACTCTGGCTCGCACCCATGCGTAAATAGAGGCATTGCGTGACCGAAAGAGCTATGGCGTATATCCATCTCTTTCACACTTTATTTGGTAGCTTGAAATTAATTGGTAATGAGCGCCTCCTTAGATAAAAATAATCATGTTGACGAACTTATAATCAATTATTAAAACGAGTCTTCAGTACCAGCTAACAAAGTTAAAAATTGTTGAAACTTTGAGCCAGTTACAATGTAGATCACTTTCCAATGAAGATCTTCGGCGATATACCATGTTCGCGAATTTTCTTTCACGGATATGGAATTTCTTTGTATGCCTTTTTGGCTTACTTCGTGTACAATAAAATCATATATACGTGAGCTACACGTAGGGACTTCGCTTAGAGGAGCTAAGTCTTAACTTCAGTGAATATTTGCTCCCAAACAATAAAACTTAAACGTGCACCGCCTGTGCAAACTCCCCCCAGACGGCCTCTCATGACGTGGCGAGTTGGAAGGAACGAATTTGAGTATTTGCCGACATATGGCCTGAAGCGTTTGCAAATGTTCACGTTTAAGGTGGATCGCATTCACGTTTTAGGTGTTATTTAAGCTCAGAGCTGCGAAAAACTTTAATATATAATATAACGATTATGCAATTAAATAAATAAAAACCTCAACCGAATACAAAATCCAAAAATATCACGTTCATTTACTACGGTACTGTACGAATATTTTTGGCGGTCGACTTGGGTGTGGTCCCTAGAGATAAGTCAAATAAAACGTTTTGTGTATTCCTCGGAAGAACCTCTTATTTTATGCGTTATTTTGGATAAAATTAATGGCTTGAAGGTGGTGTACTTGGTGACTGCAATCGTGTCCTCGCTGATAACCGCTCACCGAGTGCCTGCCTGCTGGCACAGGTTTGTATCTCCAGTCTGGTAACGGTACATCGCTCTACAGTCCACTAATCGGAGCGCTGTCGGAGCGTTGAAATATAATTCACGAACGTTTTATGGTCATGTTTAAAATGTCAGTGCCGAGGTGAATTTGCTTCAGTCCTTATCGATGCGCATGGCGTAGATTTCTTTGCGCTTGTTTGTTTTTCATCGCTCTAAGTAATGTACTGCGCATTGTCACAATTTTCAAGAGCCACGTTTGATGGATATAAAGTTCTGTTGTGTAACAATTTAACAAACGAATAATTACAACAGTTCTTGTACTGTTCGATTCAGTGCTTTACAAAGCGACGTGCAAACATGCGAGCACGTAGTCTCCGCCAATAGCGTGACAACTCGCATCGTGCGGCTTGACCGATCGCCCCTCCCATACGATTAACGTGAATGTCGATGAAACGTTAGAATTACCGAATTTTAAATAAATTCAGTTTGCATATGGGCTTTAAACTTCCTTCTAAATTTATATTAAAAGTTATTTAAATAGAGTGTTTCAATACGGAATTCAGTTATATTAAATCAACTCACAGCAGTCATCGTACCGTGTTAACACGCACATTGCTTCGATTATAGCACAGATTTAAAACATTAGAATATTGTAATCTGTGGTTTATAGGCAAGTGTCTATACTTAGACCGAGAAATACCTATCTTCAAACCAGTTTCTCCCTACCAGGTCGAAAAAAGTCAACGGAAATTTCTCACTGCACTGTGTTTAATTTAGGTGGTTAATATAATAAATCAAACTTACTAATAGCACCAATACAAACATAGACAACAAGGAAGACTTGATTCATAATAATGAAGAACAATAGGCGGCCCTGAAAAGGGCCTTGGTCGTACGTAGATTGTCGTTAAATTAAGCGCGTTCACCTCGTATGCGGCGCGCCAGCTGGATGTCCTTGGGCATGATGGTGACACGTTTGGCGTGAATGGCGCACAGATTGGTATCTTCGAAGAGGCCTACGAGATAAGCCTCGCTCGCCTCCTGTAAGGCCATTACGGCGGAGCTCTGGAATCGAAGGTCGGTTTTGAAGTCCTGCGCGATCTCTCGCACCAGACGCTGGAAGGGCAGTTTGCGTATAAGCAGCTCGGTACTCTTCTGGTAGCGGCGAATCTCGCGAAGGGCCACGGTGCCGGGTCGGTAGCGGTGCGGCTTCTTCACTCCGCCGGTGGCGGGAGCGCTCTTGCGAGCCGCTTTCGTAGCGAGTTGCTTGCGCGGCGCCTTGCCTCCGGTAGATTTACGAGCGGTTTGCTTCGTACGGGCCATATTGAAATTTGTCAACAGACGTAACGCAGACGATACAGTAGTGTCCGACTTTACAATTGTATAGACTTTGCCGAAACGTTGCTTTTATAAGCAGCTCTCTATCAGAAATAGTGATAGGGAGGGGGCTTGATTGGCTATTGACGCAAACCTATCTGGAATTACAGTTGTCTCGCTCGCACGCTATCTTTGCACGATGCTTTTTCAGCATGTTTTTTATTAAATTTTCTTTAGCGATGAGACTTTTTAATCTGTTATATAAAGGATATAATTAAAACGGAGCCTTTTTATTCTATGCTTAATCGTAATTTATCACATAGTCGATTCGTTTAGATCGACATGCCGACCAAGCAAAAGCATTACAGACCACTAAAGAAGATGATAAATAAACCGAAACGACAGAAGGTAAATTGAATACTAAGATTTGATTAAGCATTTTTAATTTTATTCTTATTCAAGACTGGGTTAACCTCGATCAAGCAAATGTAAAGCGACTCTACATAGGTACCCCGGTAGAGACGGCAATAACGTCCGAGTGAGATAGAGCAAATAAACCTATTCGTCTCGAAGCTGCGGTCCGCTGAGGTGACGCTGCTTATAAAAGAGGCCGTTTCGCGACTCTACCGACATAATCGTCTGCGACTTTGAACTGAGTTACGATGACCGGACGTGGCAAAGGAGGAAAAGGATTGGGTAAAGGAGGCGCCAAGCGGCACAGGAAGGTGCTTCGCGACAACATCCAGGGAATCACCAAACCCGCTATCCGCCGTCTCGCACGCAGAGGCGGAGTGAAGCGCATTTCCGGGCTGATCTACGAAGAAACACGTGGCGTACTGAAAGTCTTCCTCGAAAATGTGATTCGCGACGCGGTCACTTACACGGAACACGCGAAACGCAAGACCGTCACCGCCATGGACGTTGTGTACGCGCTCAAACGTCAAGGTCGCACGCTCTACGGCTTCGGAGGTTAATACAATACGACTACAGCATACCAAAAAGGCCCTTCTAAGGGCCGCCCATCATTTATTATTGTTTGTGTGGTTTTCCGATATTTCTGATAATCAAATTATTTGTAATCCGTCACACTGAGAAATAAGACGCAAAATAAATCTCTTTGAACTAGTTCATTTATTTGCATCTTGAATTGAAGACTGACTGAAAATCTACAGATAAACACGGACGTGTATTTAGAAAAAGTAGAGATGCAATTTCTTTCATAATGTCGAGTCTAAAAAACGCCGGACATGTCCTTATTGTTATATGAGTTAAATGAATGCGGGATATTGTGAAATTAATTTCCAAGATTAGTTCGTTCAGAAGAATGAGACGATAAATTTGTACGAAAATCGTACTCATCGTTGAGCGTGTGGATGTTTAAGTAAACGGTTGTAGCTTGTCACATTCCTCTGTCGATTTCAGCGGCGGAACTGCGAGTAAATAAATAGTTCTCCACTCGCAGTGCTGGAATACATTTTTCGTCACTAGCGTTACTCTTGAAACGATTTATATAACTAATTGTTTCGTATGGCTCCTACCTTCACAAAGAAAGAAATTTATTTTAGTAAACGACAGCTTTCTGTATAATTTTCGCTTCATAAAATTGGTCATTGACGTGTATGACCGCGAGTCCTAATAAAAGCAGTGGGAGGAAGACGACGATACACATACGCGTCCTTTCGCGATTGGTTGAGAGCTAGCGAACTGTTGCGACCGACCGTCGCCTGTTCACGGTCTGAGTCAACCGGTACAGGTCGAAATCCACCTTCGTTTATGGAGCGCTAATTTCGGTTACTCGAGACATTAAAAAAATATACGTAATCAAAATTCTTGTAGTCTTTTAAAATCACCAACGTTGCACTGCATTGATTTCATGTAATTGGCAAACTATTCTTACAGGGACATAAATTTTATATTCATTAAAAATTTTCTAAATTTTAACTTTCATAACTCACTAATTTTCTAGTCGCGATCTTGTTTTTAACCAACGGAAGGTCTATTTTTAAATAGCTCCAATCGAGCAATAAAGAAGTTCATTCCGTTCCAGCGAATGGCGACAACCAAATGTTCGCAGCGCGACTGATTACATTTCGTCGCTTTTTCGCGTCCGGTAGAACATACAGTTGAACAGAGACGGCGAATGTCTTGCAGTTTCTCTGTTAAGTAGATTGTAGGTTTCGTCATATTTGAATACTTTTTTTATTCGTCGTTTTAGCTCGTAATCAGGAATCGATTGATTTGATTAATGTGACAACGGTTACTTGTTTGTGGCACATCGATACACGATGTAAACTTTAAGCCCTAATCGTTTCTGGTTACGTTTTGATACTTCTGATTCGTGCCTGAACAGAGCCAAAGGTGCCTATTTTAAACCTGCGAGCGTATCATTATTTAATACCTCAATGGGACTTCGTAAATAGGACTGAAGGTTAATACCTGTATATATACATATTTATTTATATATACATACACATATACATATATAGTGAGTGATGCATTTGCACTATTTGCACAGAAATCGTCTGATACGTGCACTTCTTGCTCTTTTCGTAAGGGACCTGAATAGCATTTCGTTTGTGTATTGGGAATTGAATGTGCAGTATATGAGACTTCTATGTCGATTTGATCCAATTATCGCTTTGGATGCTAAATTTAACACTGAGCTGATTTCGCGTTGTACGCAGTAAACACGTTGAAATTTAAAAAAAATGTTAATATTTATAATTGCACAATTCTAGAAATAAGCAATGTGCCATCGGTTCATCATTCCTCACTCGCAAGCTCATTCACTGTATACTTCGCTGGTGCTGAGGAAGTAAGAGTACAGCTCCAGTGATACCGGACCACATACAAAAGTCAGTCTAATGATAAACGAGCACTAAATATGTTCCCAACGACATTTTCCATCATGCGTTATGATTATTCCTCGTCTTTTTTTGGATCCCAATCAATTTTCTTACAGCCATACAAATCCTTCCACAGTCTTTAAATCGGGAAAGGCGTTTCTCTCCCGTTGCGAGGAAAAACTTTCCACCGCGTGCTATTGGAAACGCTCTCACCGTTCGTACCCGGTAACATCTTGCGTTTATGAAGCCATCATAATTTTGCAACGCCAATATCACATAGTATTAAAGTACACTCGATCACGATTTCACACAGTGAGATTTTTTCGTTAGAAAATGAATGTTCATTTTCTAACACATCTTGTTGAAATATGGCGTCGTCATTCGACGATGACGTTACACTCGACGTCATTATTATTTGTGCCAAATGTAACTGCATATTTGTTTATCACTGCTGAAGTTCATAAGTTCTTACTGTAACGTTTCTTTAATATTGACTATGTAACAAGGTATATAAAAATCATGATTGTTTGGCACAAATAGTCGATCAGTCGTTATTAAACTTTCGCTGGTAGCGGCGAGTGAGGGACGGGCCGCTGGTATTCTGCCAGGGCTCCCTCGACCGGGCAGGCGCGACGAATTCGAATAAATTCTTCGGCTAATGGCTGATCAGGCTTAATCGATAAAGGCGCCGGCGTTTCTCTTCATCGGGCTGTACGTTCTTCGTCGACGCTCGCTTGTAGCGGCGGTGGAGCGACGACGGTATGCCCCGCTCAATCAGCTTGCGAATACTGTTTTATGACGGAGCTATTCGCCCGAACCCTGCGTGGAAACGTTTCATTGTATCGACATTGCGGCTGCACCGATACCAAATACATAGTTCCCGGAATCGATAAAAATTAATTCTGGTCTTAGTCAATACGCCGAATTGGGATAATTGAAGTTTTTATCGAATACTACGAGTCTCGGAGCAGCATCAAGGCAGTTGAAATCTCTTATTTGGCTTAGGAGAATGTCAAACGGTCCGTGCACGTACGAAAAAGCGTTGTGTCGCTCGCATGGTTTCCCTCGATCGTATCAGCGTTACTTTTAACCTGCGACAAATATGTGAAAATAAATGAAAACCGTTGCGACGATAGTGTAAAGATCAACATTTTCACCACAAAATGTGAAGACGGCGATACGTTCTCTGCGTCGTCCGTCTCCGAGCAACGGACCCCCAGCGACTTGTCGAATCAATACGCTATCACGCACTGCCAACCGCTACGCTTGTGAGCCATTCCATACGCATTTTACTTATTCATCATCGTATCCTCTCTCATCGAAATATGGTTGACACCGCGGTAGTCAGTGACGGTCCGGCGGCTGCAACTCCTGCCAAAAAAACGAAGTCATCGGCGGCCGCCAAGAAACCCAAGGCGAAGTCCACGCACCCGAAGACTTCGGAGATGGTTAACAACGCGATCAAGGAGCTGAAGGAACGAAACGGCTCGTCGCTTCAAGCCATCAAGAAGTATGTCGCCGCCCAGTATAAGGTGGACGCCGAGAAGCTGGCTCCTTTCATTAGGAAGTACTTGAAGAGCGCTGTCGAGTCGGGCGCTCTCGTCCAGACGAAGGGCAAAGGCGCGTCAGGCTCCTTCAAACTCGAGGCAAAGGGAGCCGCCAAAAAACCTGCGAGCAAGGCCGCCAAACCGGTGAAGGCCAAGGCGACGCCGAAGAAGAAGGCGAAGGCCGCCGCCAAACCTGCCGCCAAAAAACCCGCATCTCCAAAGAAAGCCGCGCCTGCGAAAAAAGCAAAGCCTGCTGCAACGAAGTCTCCAAAAGTAAAGAAGTCTGCCAAGCCGCCTACAAAGAAGCCTAAAGCGCCTAAGCCGAAGGCCGCGCCGAAAGCGAGGAGTTCCGCTAAGAAGGCAGCCACCAAGAAGTGAAACTCCTTTGAAGATGATCCAGGCAGAAGAAGGCTCGCAGCGAGCGCTACCAGCTTCTAATATCGGGTTTCGTGCTTCACGACCCATCCATCCATCACCGACTTGACAATAAAGCCCTTTTCAGGGCTGCCACACGAGTTTCTGTTATTCGGAATATGTCTTATTTTTCCATTTTGTTTACTGCGTACATACGACGCTACGCGTTTCCATTGTTATAAAACGAGATTAATCGACCGTATTTCAAAGCAGCAATAACGAATTTGCTAAATGTATCTACATTTCGATATATCGGTGTCTCGTGTCAACTAACATCTTCGAAATATTGTGATAACCTTTTAATAAAAACATTCGGAATATTTTTAACTAACTACAATACATAACTATTACAGACACGTTGATAAATCAAGTATACTTACGTAAGAGTTGCATTGTAACCAAAACATTAATTGGGCGCTCAATAGAGGTGTGCCGTACGTATCTTTGTGGTGATTGGAACATTCGAATCTGAGTAATTGAAATCTTCCAGCGGTACAATGATACGTTGCATTTGGAAAATTTTGGAACTCTATTCGCGAGTTCCGAACGGAACAGATACGAAACGAAATATTGCTAAAATGTATCGACGGTGTTTGCGGCGCGCCGAATTGTGTTGTGATTAGAATGTAGTAACATTTAATTTGAAATTTTACTGTCCGGACAGAGTGTTAAAAATTATTATTTTTATATAACTTATAATTTTAGATGTTAAGTATTGGTTCTGGGCTCACTTTAAAGCGTATGTATGTATTATAAGTAAAACTAACCGTTTATAACTCTCCTTTATTTCGATACACGATCATTGTATTTTTATCAATCAATGTGGTACAGGTAACTTAATTTTAAAGAATTTATCACACGAATGGTCAACACTAGGAGCTTGACCTACTAAGATTTAAATACTAAAGGTGTTTAACATTGAAATTTTTGACATGGACTACTTCATGAAACGTTAACATTTTTAACACTCTAATTTTTTTTATATTCTATCTAATATCATAAAAGGTACAACGCAATGTGTTAACATATTAAATTGCTTACTTTAAATATATTTAAAGATAAACCGGCAAGTATTTAACCTTGCCACGTTCGTACGCTGACTATAAAATCAACTAAGCAGTTAGTAATATATAAATCAAGGAGAATAAAATATAATGTGTAAATAAACATTTGTTTGCTTCCCAGTGTGTAGCGCGGCATCCGTATCTCTATCTCACTCAGCGGAACAGTGTTCGCTTCGTTTCATTTCATTCGTTCGGAACTCGAGTTGCAATGTTGCAAATGACACGTTCGACATAACGAAAACGTTTCGGATCATTTCGAACACAGCGATGTTCCGGAACAAACCGTTCAATATTGGGCCTCATTGAGTGTTATTAGCAATATTTAGATATTCTTAGAATTAATTTTGCGAGTTGAATAGCGATTATTCGATGTGTAATTGTTGTAATTGGCTCTTATTATTCTATAATCAGTCTCTGAAAACTTTACAAGTTAAAGGGAAGTCTCTTGTGGAAGTCAGCAGTGTCGAACAGTAAGTAGAATCATTTTGCCCGTTCAGTTAAAATAAGGCGCATTGAGCAAGACTAATAATAATGGCCGGATGGGTGATTATCAGTGGGACAGTATGACGACGTCCGCCGTCAGAAGGCGCTCGTTCGCACCCGGGCACGGTTCCCCTAGATGGCGCTCATTCTAAAGCCATCGGATCCAACCGGTCACCGTTCGCTATGTTCCGACGTAACTGTTGTTTCTTCATATAATTATATCAAAAAATTGTTTGATACAATTGTTTCTAAAAAATTGTTTTATTAGTATGGACCGATTGCATTTTTACAGAATAACAGATTTAATATTATTTTTAACTAATCTTTTGTTTCTATCGAAATTTTACTTTTATTATTAAAGTAAAACGAATTATTATTGTTTGTTAACGGTTTAATATGACCATTTCAATTAGCTTGTCATCTTCGGACACACATTAAGGTAATACTTGGTTTACATTAAATTTGCATATTTTTTAAAAATATAAACTAATATAATATATTGCAAGCTATACTTTAGTTTACACTCCATTTTTCCCACATTCACATACACTCCCATATTTTTCTGTTTGATCGGTAATAAAATAACACCAATTGAACATTGAGGAAGACTTTCTGCTAGACTGTTAGTGTATTTTTTTCCAAATGAAACGAAATATCTTTTGTTTCTTTTATTTGGAGGAGGCGCAGTTAGATGGCGTTGATGCTGCTAACTGTATGGACGTCCTTAGTACTCGGCAAAACCGCTTATTTTGCTGTTTATTAAAGCTAAATCGAACGGAAGTAAAATATGTATATATCCGACACGACGCATTTGATTAATTCAAATTTGACGAAATCGTTTCCGATTAATAAGTCAATATTTACATAGAACGAATCATTAAATATTTATTTCCGTCATCTTTCAAAGAGATCTGAGCACGCTTCGTTCCGCTCTGTCAACAATTTGGTATCGTTTACAGGTTTCCTTCCTTTTGAATGGTATTTTATAATTGAAAAATCTAGTCACAAGGTTCGAGAATGGATGTTCAAATTATTTCATTCCTGAATTCTGCCAGAAGTTCACGTTTGACACGAT
Organism: Druceiella hillmani; assembly: GCA_039881145.1. NCBI lineage: Eukaryota > Metazoa > Arthropoda > Insecta > Lepidoptera > Hepialidae > Druceiella > Druceiella hillmani. Next base: position 26,155,057 of record JAYKKI010000024.1, on the reverse strand, counting down.
CTACTTTCGGAAGAGTTATGGCGGTGAATGCCAATTATCAAGTCTTAGCAACAATCTTTCAAATTATTAGTCTTCAGGGACAAATAAAAAAAAGTCAAAAAAATATTTTTCTCATAAATACCAAGAGGCAGTTCAAGTACGCCGACTTTCCAAAACAATTCGATATAAAAATATCGCCTTATAAACAATTTAAACATTTCGATGTCGGAACTGGAGACGCATTAGGCATGTTTTTTATTGAAAATTACATCAAATAATATAGCTGTTTTTACCGTCCTGTGACAAGTTTATTCGGTTTACTTCACACGCCTTTTCTTCCTATTTCAAAGCATTCAAAAACGAAGTAACTTTTCGATCGAACGAAAGATGGTGGCAAACAGGCGACACCCCTCTCCCCCTCCTCCTCTACTCACAGGTCCCTTGCACACTCGCACTGGATAAAACCATCTTCACGCATCGTTTACAGCAATACTGCAGTAATTGTACGATACCGGCGATGAACCATTGTGCGACGCGACGGTGCCTTAAGACATTTATAATCACTGACTTTACAATTAATCAATAACATTTATACTCAATCAAATAACGACATATTTACGTATTGTGGAAATGGAATTGTCAAGAACACTTTAAAAATAATTTATGATCGGTACTTTAATTAAATACGATGGAGTTTAACATTACAAACACTTTTAAATATGATTATTATAAATACCATCTTATGTGTTAAATTAAGACTGAACTGGAACGACGACTGACGTGAACTGGGATTACAGATTTCCGAGCTGAGTAGGGCTGGCAGGTGCCTGGGGTTTATAAAGTTGAGAAACGCTGATTCATCTGGAAATGTTATTTATTGAGATTTCTGCGAACAAATCCTTATCTCAGGATGGTGAGACGCTGGGGCCGGATGATATTACTATGTTAATATATGTTTGGAAACCATGCTGAATAATCATTGCGGCTGGCAAGTCAGGGGTATAACAGGTTTCCTGTTAAAGACTAAACTTACACCCTTGTGTGAGTGTATGTCATAGACCTCCTAATCTTAGGCATAAGAATAGGACTATTGACTGTATTGGCGTCAGTGATATGTTTGGGATCTATGTTACCTTGGAATTGCTAACTTTATCATGATAATGAGTGGAAAGCGGTTGAACGAGATTACGACACTTCATGTTGTCAAATATGTTACGCTGTTTGCAAAGAAATTTCAGTGTTCCGGAAATAAAATTGACTTTTTTGCAAATGTGGTTTTATGAAAGATATACATCCATTGGTATAACAACGCTAAGATGATCATTGATTGAGTTCTAGAGAGCTAACAGGATAGAATACATACATTGCTCATCGTCGGTTGAATGAATGACGGCGCTGTAAAACGTAAAATAAATTTGTGAGAGTGTAATGTTCACTATTATATTTTCAAATTATTTGCAACAGTTGCACAGTAAAATTTGTAAAGATGCAATTGAAGTAGTAAAATAGTAGGATAAATCTAATAGGAACGTCGTAAATCAATGGTTCTAATGTCTTGTAAATGTATATACATTTACAAGACATTAGAACACATATATATGTGTGTATAGACATATATATGTGTGTATAGACTAAAATGTAAAGGGCATTTATATATGTGTCTATATGCACATATATATGTGTGTATAGACTAAAATGTAAAGGGCAGAAAAAAAACTGTGTAGAACTTGGTGTCATTGTCTTTGCTAATTTCACTTCATCATAATGATGGGTTACGTGGCGTCGGTATATTGAAAGAGTCAGCGAATTTCGCCTATTTGTTTTAACAAATTAGAATCGTAGTAGACCTGAGACTTTTCCCTCGATTTTTGTATGTCCTCAATATTTTAAAATTTCGTTTTTTTTTTAATTTGATCAATTACACCGAAAGTTACAAAAGAATTAGTGCCGCGGGCTTGCGGGCGCGCTTCCCGAGCGCTGAACTCGAGTGGCGCCACCTCGGATTTTCCAGCATTGAAAAACAATACTGTAACTCAGTTTTTATTTTATAAAAAAAACTTTATACACATTTAATACATACTTTCAAGTGGAACAATTACTTTTTCAAAAAATTTTATTTTTTGGGCATATTCCATGAAAACATGCAATTTTCAAATTAATTTGTTAAATAAATAAACGAGCGTACCTCTACGGTTGGTAACTTTTTATATGCCATTTCTAACCACCCCACGAGTGTACAGTTAGAAATTACTGCCTCCCCTAATTTTTCCGATATTAAAAGCATCTCCAGCTTCATGCGTGTAAAACTTGTAAGATTTTTAATCAAATCGTTCGTTGGAGTTCGAATGTATTATTTTTGTTTGATATTTATATGGCCACTGCTCTGGTTTGATTATTATAATATAGCATACTATTGTAATTGTATGCACAATTACAAGGATCTAGCTTCACGCATGTAAGACTTGTGAGTTTTTTAATCAAATGGAACCTGTCGGTTGGATTTCGGACAAATTTGACATTGTAATCTACGTACGCGTCTACTTTTACTGAAAATATCATTATTTTAGAAGCAAACTAAGAGTTAATAGCAAATCATTGTATTTCCTGTACCTAATTTGAATTTTGCGCTAAAACGCTCGCAAGTGTCATGGCGTCCGCCAGCGACGTCACACCCAAGTAAACATTGCGTTGTGTCTACGTTCAACGAAGAAAGTTACATATTGTATTGCACATTTCGAGTGTTAAAATGAATTGGAAAGTTTACAAGTACTGTGCAGTTCCTCAGTGTAAAAAGACATCAATAAAAACCTAACAAATTATTTGTTTACGTTTCAAACAAGACGAGAAGAATGAGAGATAAGCGGCTAAAGCTCGCGCGGCGAGACCCAGCAGTTATGACTACGCATTCGCCAATATATTTGTGTGAAGACCAGTTTGACTAAGTATTTACCATATAGCGATAGATGCATAAATCAAAGTGTTTGTTTGAGATGAAACAAATGTTAGATAATAAGCCAATTATTGTTGAGGTTATGTTCGATTTGCTCTTTGTTGTCATCCTTTATCAACTTTATTCTCACTTCAGCTGCCAAATGATATGGAAAATTATGTGCAGCATTATTTGATGGGGCCGGTGTCAAAGGTGCGTATGAAACCAGGATGTATTCTCACAAAATTTGAAAGCCAACCAATTAGAAAAAAAACTAACATCTAACACTATAGAACGACTACATATACTTAAGAAACGATTAGAAGAAAGTAGTTTGGTTACGGAACATTTAGATTTGGAAGAAATTTCATTCGGACGTTCAGGTACACATTCTTCAAGTGTTATGTAATTAACTAAATAATGAAGAAAGTTGGCAGTTTATTTGGCTGTTTGTTACCTTTCATATAATCTACATGTATAACCTATCAAATGTTACTGTACCTACCTGTCTTGTTTACCGTTTTTATGAAAATCAACAGGTAAAAATATGTGTATTTAAAAAAGGTTTATTTCGTCATCTCTGTATTGTTACTTTAGATATTAAGCTATAATCCACTGTTTGTCTGTTGTTTATATACACATATACACCCTCTGAAACTCACCCAGAATCATCACTATCAACAAAATCTTTTCAAATATCACCATCACCAGAATCTCTTCAAATGGATTCCGCTTCTGACTGCATCGAGACGATAGAAGATGGTAAAAAACAAGAGGTTTTGAACATTCTAGAATGCACATTGAAGAAAATCACCAGGAATCCACGTTCGCACATTTGCCTTCCTATAAGCTGTTACTAATTAAGTAATTTGATTCAGGAGCAGACAAATATACCCGCCAACCATATTTTGCTGTGTTTAAACAAATTAGATTAATTCATTCATTACGGCAACTTGCTGAAGACTTTACCATGGATCCGACATACGCAAACAAAACATTTATTTAAAATATACCTGCATCAGCGAGCGCAATGCGCCACCTCTTTGCAAAATTAGACAACGAAATTAATAAAAGCATTTTATCCGTGGCTTTTAGGCATAAATATAGAAAAGTAAGTCGTAACGTAGATTGTATGGAGATCGAAGTGGAAAAGCCTCCAAAAGCATTGAATAAAGCTGTCAAGGTCGGAGTACAAAAAGCCAACATCATTAAGTATCTCGTACACCAAATGGTTTAGTGAACTATACAACACCTGGTTAAAGAATTGTAACTATTACTGTGTATGGATAAGAACAGTAACTATTGCCTGGTTATGGAGGACGAGTACACAGACACACGCTTAGTAGAATTCTATGATTGTTTAAAGTGTTTGCAACCAGGTATGTGTTAGATGGCCGACAGAGGGTTCAAACATGTGGAAATCCCTATATTTACGCCAGGAGGGAGTCCTACTTGTACGACCTCGACGTGTCGTAACTGGAGATAAACTACTCAACTCTGACGATAAGGTAAGTAAACAAATGGCCAGCTTGAGAGTCCACATTGCGCGGGTGATTAAACGTTTACGGGAATTTAATATGACAAAGCCACCTGCTTGTATTAATTTAAGTTCGGTCAAAGTTCTTGATGATGTAATAACCTGCCTGTGGTATGATGTAATAACTATAATTAACTTATCAGATTCTCTTATTAATTACGTAGAAATAAAACTTTTCTTCATTTTATTTATCTACTCTTTACATTTATATAACAATGGATATCCATAAGATTTCCAGAACGCAATTGCAATTTTAAGAAAACCACCCGCATATTGTTCGTTAAATGTTAAACATAACATTTCTACATTTTTAATGGTTCTGCAATTAGAGCCGGTTTATCACTTTTTAAGTCCACTCAAATGCATCAGCACCTGTGAATGACATATCTTAGCAGAAATCGATTATTTCTATCCAAATTTTTGATATTATTTCATAATAAATCTTTCAGTTATGTAACAGTAATACTTTTAAATTGTTCGAACAATCACGGAAAAAATTACATAAATTTATTGCTAACGAAAAATCGGTCTTTGTTCATCTGACTTGTCTGAATTTCTTTTAAATATAAAATATAACCTATATAAGTTACGTATGTTTATAGTATAAATATACACAATAATAAAAATACATTTTTTTAAAATTCAGAGCTACACGACGAGAGCTACATTTAGATAACGGAAAAAAATTAAAAATCGACACAAAATTGTTCTACCTGCTTAGAAATTTAGTCTGGCGGTTTCGGTATTATTTAATAAAACTTGAATAATGATTTCGGAAATAAACTTATATAAGTTTTATTAAATAATCGTGATTCAAAGCTGTTGTCGAATGTCCGCCGCGTAGTTAACAAAATAATCACCACCCGCTAAAAATATTTGATCTTCTACTTTAAGTGTCGTGTTTACAGAAGAAAACCTGTATAAAGAAGGAAATTCAACGTAAAGAAATTCACTTGTGAGCAACCTGAATAATTCGAAACATCTTTTTTATTTACGTTTTAACTTTGAAGGAAAAAACACTTTAAGGTTGAAGCCGGATAAGAAAGGCGAATGTACCTCCTCCCCCCATTCCGCTTGGGTCACGGTCATTGTCACATTCCCATGACAATTACATTAATATACAATTTTCATAGAACATTAGCCCTCAATGCCGTTTCCTGCATAAGGTGAAAATAGCAATTTTAAAAATATGACTCGCTGAACGGCTGGAACGATTTAAATGAAATAAATAATTGCTATTCGTGTAAATGAGGAATGCTTTTACTAAGGAGAAAGTGCGGCCTACGAAATGCATTTATTAGAATTTGTCATAAAATTTACTTCGGTTCGTAGGACCGTTTGTTGCCATTAGAAAATGTTTAAAACTTTTCTCTAAAGCCCGTATTTTTTGTGACTATTTTTTGAAAATCAATAAACAATTTTAAAAATTTGGATGACTCCTTCATTTTCTCTTCTAGTGTATATCGTAAATAAATATTAAATTAAATATTCTAACTATTGCCAACAAGCGTTTTTGTTCAACATTAGCTTACACACACACGATAAATAGCTGGCATCCGTTACACTCGGAAAATACCTCCCATATATGAAACAGGAGTTGTAGATGTTAGCTCTAGAGAAGTTGTACATGCACTCACCTGAATATTTTCGTTAGTGAATGAAAACGGATTGAATATTTCGGCAATGGAACCGCCGATAGCAAACACTGCACTACAAACTAAACAAAAAAAATACACTCAACACACTTTATATTGCACTCTATATAAAACACTAAAATACCAACAATATATAGCAACATATAATAAAATCTCACGACACAATAACTCATCTACACTAATAAAGTCTCACGGCAAAACAGCTAAACAATAACTGAAACTATTAAACGGGTGTTCTAAATTCAAAATAACAAAACATTTTTAAACTTTACAAACAATCGCCGAACAAATGCAACGTCAAACAAAAGGCGCGCATCTATTGTTTCTGTATTGCCATAGTAATTATACTTTTCTAGAATTATAATAGTGGATAAAACTAATGTGCATCGCGTAAGAGAAATATTCCATTGCAAGTTTTTGTAAGATACGATATTTAAAAAAATATTATTTACAATTTATTACAATAACTTTCCATCTCTAAAGAGATTTCGAAAAAAACTTTCCTTTGAGTACATATTAATTTTCTTAATTAAACGATTTACAGAATTTTTTCATCAAAAATTTCTTTTGAAATGGATTTATTTCAAAAGAAATTAAAAGTCTTAGTCAAACGTAAATATTTTGCCTCTTAACTACTTCCATATTTCACTTTTTCTTGGATTACAGTTTATCTTTTCATGTAACATTTTAAAAGTGTTTAATTTAAAAATATTAACGTAGAAATATTGATTTGTTACGGGGACACTTTATTAAAATTTCGTTTAATCTGACCTTGACAAAATCAATTATTTTGAAATTATTCATTAAATTCTCGAATATTAAATTATACTCATGCTTTTTACGAAAACAAATGCACTGGTTTTAATTTATGCATTGGAAAAAAAATAAATGCCTTTAGAAAACAATTTATAAAGTTGGAAAGATTAATTGCTCGATTGAAAATTGTGTAATAAGAAAATTATCAAAATTGAATTTAATATCAAAACCATCACTATCTTAAAACATATAAAAATTAAAAGGGTTGGAATTGATATAAATTTATTTTTTAACTTCCAACAGAATTAAAAAGTATGTTGACTAGAAAAGAACGTTCATGAGCATTATATTCAACAACAAATTTTTCTCCTACACTTTTAATATTTGACTTTTATTTTTATATTATATTGTAATTATAACAGTTTTACAATTATTTTAAATTATACCAGATATATTAAAAAAAAATATTAAATTACTTTTGCAAGTCAAAATAGGCCTTTGGATTTTTGATTGAACTTTCCCACGTGCACTTTACTTGAAAAGAAAAAAAAATAGTTGTCAAAATATTTTCATGTTTTCAAACAGAAATTTTTAAAATGTGGAATATTTATTTGATTATGTGCATTATGTGCTATTTTCTTAGATTGCCTTGGAAAAATAAATAGAATTGAAATAGTTATTATCTATTACGTTAAATAATTGGTTGGTACGGTGAAATATGTTCAGTTGAACAATTAGTAGTTTGGAAAATTTGTATTGAGTTTCAATCAAAACTTGTTGCGCTTATCGCGAATGAATCACTTCGTGTGTAATCGACGTGGTCATCTTTATCGATTAAATTGTAAGTCGCCTATGAATTTATTATTTTCAATGTTATTATCGTTTTGTTACTAAAAGAAAATAAATGGGTAATAGCGCTTGAGGAAAACCTAACAAACATTTCATTGTATTGTGTTGCAGTCACCTAATGACAAACTGATTATTGAACTTCGCCTGCAACAGGGAACGCTATTTTTATTCAGTTTTGTAACATGGGAAAGTCTTCGTTTTTTTTGTGATGAAAAAGTCAATACAAAAATGTTTCATTAGAATAATATATTATTGTTTGTATTGAGAAGAATATAGTCAAAAAGTAATTTTTTCCTCAGTACGTTCACCTAATTAACTATTGCTTTGTCAATTAATTAACTATTACAAGTTTGTTATAACAACATTGTACATTATTTATAAAAATAGACTTCAAGCAAGTTTGTCGCATTGTAACTAGAAAGTGTGATTTAAACTTGCTGCAAGTGTGTAAACTTGCCATAGCAAATTTGACACAAACCTTCCCTTTTGATATTGAAATTTGTGATTTGTATTTTTTGTGTTCCTTTTGAAAGAAATAATTAAATATAGATACAAAGTAATTCTGTGGAGGCATGAATCCGTTCAATAATACTACAATGTCATTGCACGTAGTATTGCTCAAACTATAATCACATTTAATTTTAATTCAGCTAACTCTATCTACTCTATCACTGTCACGGTTCAGTTAGAAGGCAAACAATCAGAGATGTAATAAAAGAAAGTCGTAATGAGAAGTTCATATTAAATTTGTTTCTACACGTAATTTCACGTCTTGCTTTCATTTACGATGCATTTTACAATGCGTATATTTTATAATATATATTTCACAAATATATGTAATAGTTCTGTAAATCACAAACATGAAAAACATAAGTTTTTGTTATTAATCTTAAATATAAAAAGTTTAATGCAAATTTAAAAGCTTAAGTAAAATGCAAAAAGGGTTCACAGGGTTTCAGTGCAGTAATTTCTTTCCCTTTATTTAAACGATCATCAATCTAAATATAATTATTGACATTAGATTTGTGACAAAGTGAAATATTACCTGTAAAATTATAAGAATCTACCTTTACGCACGTAAAACAGGTGAGGTTTAATAGCAAAGCATAACACATGCACGGGGTATCGGTGCAGTCAATAATTTTTTTCCAAGGGTGAAGTGAACGTTTCTCCAAATTTAATAAACACTATTATTTTATTATAGCGAATTTCCTCTAAGGAAATAACACCGTTAAGGTTTCTTAAATTTTGCTTTGTCTCCACCGATCATAGTTACCCGAACATGAAAAAAAGTGGAGTTTAAAAATATATAAATACATGCATTTGGACATTTAATATTATTATTAGCGTAGCAGCTTTTAACCCAGATTAAATCGTGAGGAATAATATATGGTAAAACAGTATTTTAATTACTCGTTATGCGGAACAACATATGATAATCAGAGCCTGCACTTGACTGTGCCAGATTTTTACAAATTCTTCAATTTTGAAAAATATAATTATCGATATATATATATATATATATATATATTTGTGTGTGTGTGTGTGTGTGTGAGTGTGTAAGACAATTTCTTCGAACTTATTAGGAATTGCAAAAGTCAATTAAACAGTTACGTTGCTCTGAAAACAAAGTTTGTTTATTGTAGTACTAGTAGTACACACAATAATAATTACACAGGTTAACTTAAATAGTACTGTACTACCTGAAAACAAAGAAACGACATTTAAAAATTTACATTTACATTTGTTACATTTACACTTTCTAGTTACAATGCGACAAACTTGCTTGAAGTCTATTTTTATAAATAATGTACAATGTTGATATAATAAACTTTCATATGGTTTGCGTGCATAGCTACAGTTTTGCCATGACAAATTTGTCGACGTTTTGTTATGTAGATAACGATAATAAAGGTGATTATCCGGACATCATACACAAAATCACAGCAAAGTAAAGCTGTCAATATAGATACTAAAGAGTAGACTATGTAAGCCTTCACAGGAAATATTGCTATGCCTTCGTGGATACAACCTTTAAAAAATAATTCAAATACAATTTTTACTCATAACTGTTTATTATTAATTAAGTGCAAGTCACTTAATATTTTTATCTGATATGATTCGTTACAGTTTACAACCACTACGCTTCAGAACCCGGTGCTTATTCTGTCTCTCAGCTCTGACTCAAATAAATAAAACTGTTATATACACACTGTTGTAAACTGTTATTGAATTAACAGTTTCGCATAATCGAACTAATGGCCGTTGGGGTAGAAAGGTACTAGAGTGGTGATCTTTGACGCGATAGGTACACATAGGCATGTAGGCCCACTAGGTGGACCGATAGCCTGGTGAGGGTCATAGGATAGGAAGCAATTCGATGCGAGAAACACAGAACCGATCGCTCTAGAAATCTTTGGGGGAGACTTAGCGGATGTACAAAGGCTGATATGATGATAAAACAGACATAAGGGAAGCACAGTGATTGCTAAAAAATCAAATATTAACTATAATCTTACCTTCTTGTTATCCTAACTTTAGCTTGATTCAGCCAGTCACTAGTTATTTCTTTAAGTTTTTCTTTCATGGGTTAGCAGACATAGTGATTTACTTGCTTATGATTTCATAATATAGCTTTTGACATGTCACACAATATTGATTTATAAATGAAATTTTTTTATTTATAAATGAAATATATTTACTAAAGATTATTTTACATTTTCTGTTGTCAGAAAAGTTTTTTTATTTGAATTTTTCATATGTTTTGGAGTTAACGAATATGACTCGGCCACTTCATCGAGTAATATACTTCTTAACAGGTTTGTGGTAAGACTACGCATGTTTCTACCACCAATACCAGCCAAGTATTTAATGTAAAAATATTTGATGGCATTATCGAAGAAAATTTGATATTAATAAGAAACATGTGTAACTTGAATTAAAAAAAAGAGAGTGGGAGCCAGTGCACTTTTATTTGCTCACACAATGTCAGCACATAATTGACAAATTCACGAACATTGTTAAATTTTGAATTAATGTAATTTTTTGTGTCCACACTAGCATGTACAAATATATAATATTGTGCAAGCGAGACGTGTAATGAAAGTGCCTTGCCTTCCAATCCCTTTCATCAACTAACCAAGTTTATACCCACAATTGCTTGTTCGTTCTGGCTAATCACTGGTCAATCAAATGACCAAAACTCGTATCAGCCTTTACCGGAAGATTTCTCAAAAAGTCAGCAACTGTGAAAAAAGCCAGGAAAGTATCAGGACCGTGCTAACAGTGAGTCGAGTTTCCTATTGAATTCCTCCATTTGATTAGACGAATCTGTCACCACCTTGATAAAATGGCTTTGTTGGATTGCAAACTGTTTGCTGAGAATACAGTCTGTAACAAAAAAGCGAGTTAAGTCTGTATGGCCCATGTAAAATCTATATATATAAAAGAAAGTCGTGTTAGTTACATTGTTTATAACTCAAGAACGGCTGAATAAATTTTTTTGATTTTTGTGTTTTTGGATTTGTCTTCGTCAGGAATAGGATAATAAGTATTAAAACATTGGAAAAATTCACGAAAAAAAAATTTATGAAGAAAATTAATTTTCCCATACATTTTGTATGGAACGGCTTTTTTGATGATATATCGAGAACGGATTGACTGATATTTTTATTTCATTGGAAATTTATATAATTATTATATATTTATTGAATATTTTTTTTGTCTCGGCTTCAAGAAGTTTCCTCACGCATTGAAAAAGTAAAAATTGAATTGTGTGTAAAACGTTATATGTGATAAACGACAGAAAAAAAAAGAAAAAAGTATGTCTTAGATGACAGACACGAACGAAAATGATAATTGGTTTTAATAATTCCTATTAATTTTTCGACCGTTATTTCATTTGAATTCGATTAAATAAATTCTCTTTGAACGATTTTTTCTGAAATTCATTAGCGAAGAGTGATTTCAAATAGTTAAGTTTTATGAAGATGTTCACTTTGTGAGGTTATGATATTTGTGATTGTGCGGGCATCGATAATTGCTTCATTATGTAATTTATGTGATTAATTTTAAAGTGTTATGTATAATGCTGAGAGTCTAATCTTTCACAACAAAGCCGTAATGACTTAGGAATATTGTGAATCAATTCACTGCAGATGAACAAGAAATTGCACGGGAAGAGCGCCGCGTAAGTATGGCTCGACTTCATTCTTCACAAACACAAGAACAAGACAAACAGCTCAGTTGGAAATGAAAAATCGTCAATCAGATCAACATCGCACAGATGAACAACGTAATAATCTTCGAAGCGCAAGAAGAAATGCTTCTAGCGTTGATTTGAATCGAGTAGCATTTCAATACGATTGCATAATTGACTACAGCTCGCATCCTTTCGTTCGAATTGTCTCAATGGATGTTGTGTGCGACCATTGCAGTGAATTGAATTAGTTCGCTGGAGAAACGTCTGGATTGTGCTCTCTCAGTGGCAAGATGAAATTGCCATTCTTGCTTCTGCCACCTGAGTCATTGCATTCATTACTTCGTACCGAAACACCAGAATCACGACATTTTCTATCGAACGTTCAAAGATACAAGAGATGTCTCCAAATGACTTCATTTGGAGGAGAAATTATCGAAGAACGCTTATTCAATCTGACATTCAAGGTAATTTCTGCTAGAGAGAATAAACGTTTATTTTCCTTTGGTGATCATAATTTACTAAATCTAACTTCGCTTTCAACTTTATAGACCCAAGGCCAAATTCATATTCGAATTGGATTATTGCAACCGCTTGAAGATACACAGCATAAATTCATCTAAATTTACTTCATGGGCAGCATGGAGGAACAACTTGATCGGTGTCAAAAGATCGAATCGGCAATAAAAAGTGAAGTTCTTCAAGATTTGCAGTGACTACTTCATGAATATCATACATTGGTTCGGTTGTTTATCGCCGCGTTGGATCGCATGCCAAGTGATGACTACAAAGTTGTGATTTTAATGTTATTTTAATTTAATTAAAATAGTTTTCATTTTAATTTGTACATTTATTGAACTTAATTTATTTTGAATATTCATTTGAATTTAATTTAGCTAATAAATTAACACAACATTCGTTAATTCTGAGGCGATACGAACTTCGCCGGGTCAGCTAGTAAATTATAAAAATAAGTTTACCTAAACTTTTTACAGATGGACAATTTGCAGCTCGATTTGGACCAGTTTTGACTGTGCTGTTTGTCACATTATCACAAACTTGAATTTGAATCCGGTCTGCAATAGAAAATCACACTGAGTTTGTGTACAATCCATATAAAATGAATTATCATAAAAATAAGAAAAAATTTTACTAGGTGCACAATTTACAGTATGATCTGGAACGGGTTCGATTGTGCTGTCTGTCACTTTATAAACGATAAATTCGTCAACGTCTTCAATACATGCGTATTTCCTTGTGACTGTTGACGTATGTTTAGGAGGAGTTAGGTATGTTAAATTTGGCTGCACTTTTTTGGTTTTTAAAATATCCTATAATAAAATATATAAAATATCCTATAATAAAATACATAAAATATCCTATAATAAAATATATAAAATATTCCTATAATAAAATATATAAAATATCCTATAATAAAATACATAAAATATCCTATAATAAAATATATAAAATATTCCTATAATAAAATATATAAAATATCCTATAATAAAATACATAAAATATCCTATAATAAAATATATAAAATATCCTATAATAAAATATATAAAATATCCTATAATAAAATATATAAAATATCCTATAATAAAATATATAAAATATCCTATAATAAAATATATAAAATATCCTATAATAAAATATATAAAATATCCTATAATAAAATATATAAAATATTCCTATAATAAAATACATAAAATATCCTATAATAAAATATATAAAATATTCCTATAATAAAATATATAAAATATCCTGTAATAAAATATATAAAATATCCTATAATAAAATATATAAAATATCCTATAATAAAATATATAAAATATCCTATAATAAAATATATAAAATATCCTATAATAAAATACATAAAATATCCTATAATGAAATATATAAAATATTCCTATAATAAAATATATAAAATATCCTATAATAAAATATATAAAATATCCTATAATAAAATATATAAAATATACTATAATAAAATATATAAAATATTCCTATAATAAAATATATAAAATATCCTATAATAAAATACATAAAATATCCTATAATAAAATATATAAAATATCCTATAATAAAATGTATAAAATATCCTATAATAAAATATATAAAATATCCTATAATAAAATATATAAAATATTCCTATAATAAAATATATAAAATATCCTATAATAAAATACATAAAATATCCTATAATAAAATATATAAAATATCCTATAATAAAATATATAAAATATCCTATAATAAAATATATAAAATATCCTATAATAAAATATATAAAATATCCTATAATAAAATACATAAAATATCCTATAATAAAATATATAAAATATTCCTATAATAAAATATATAAAATATCCTATAATAAAATACATAAAATATCCTATAATAAAATATATAAAATATCCTATAATAAAATATATAAAATATCCTATAATAAAATATATAAAATATCCTATAATAAAATATATAAAATATCCTATAATCATCACACGAATCTGAATCTTGAGGTGAGTAAATTTTTTTGTCTTTCTTTTTCTTTTCAACACCGTCATCTAAGCCTAAATTGGAAGTTTCTTCAGCTTTTGCGTGCTCCATTATAAGTTTCTGAAAGTAGAAAATGCAGTTTTATTTTTGCAACACAAATTTAAGTACAATTATAAAATTACTAAGGTAGAGAAATTAAGGACATACTATATCTTTTAAGAACTTTTATTCTATGTTGTTGCCACGTATCTTTAGGGTCAGTCATTTTTCTCAAAAAATTGTTTTTCATCTCCCTTGTGCGTACATTTGGGTAGTAACAATTGTTTCCATCTACGTTAATACAATTTGAAGCTACTATACCTATGTATAATCTTCATCCACAAATGTGACAATGATGAAGTTTGTGGTGTTCATTATGTTGAATCTTTAAAAATACATTTAACATATTAAAATAGATTACCTAATATGTATTTAACATATTATGTAAATATCTATCCACATATACTACACATATTTACTTACAGAAAATGGACATAACAATCTAATTAAATAATGAAGTGATATAGGATAAAAAGATAAAAAGTATTATTAATGTAACATTATGGAAGGGAATGGGTACAACTTTACCTACAATGTCAGTAACTTCTTTTTCACATAGGTTCAATTAATTTTTTGCAACATAAATACCTATGTGTGAACTTTCCACTAATGGTGCTTCAAAGAAGTTTTCTTTTATTGAAAATTCTTGAGAAAGTATAACCATTCTCTGGTTATTTGTGGAAAATACAATGTTGCGTACTGTAACAATGCTGCCATCTTTTAGAACACAATGAGGATTTGGATATGTTGTCGTTATTTCAAAAGAATGAAATTTTACAGATCTGCTTTGTTGAAATTTATCACAGCCTGGGAAAAGTAAGTGTTATGAATGAGGTTTAGAGAAATGTGGGAAAGTAGAAGCACATGGTGAAATATTTTTAATTCAAAAGTTAGTATTGGATATTTCTCTGAACCTTTTTACAATTTGTTGAAGAGTCTGTTCCCTTTTCTGATACTTCTTGTAAAAATCTGTAAAAATTTTTCTAAGGGAAAGGCAGAGCATGAATCAAGTGCTCCAAATTGAAATACATAATCGCTGAGGTGTGTGAGACCATGTAAATTATAAGTTGCAAAGATTTGACAAAATGTTTTAGAAGATTTTTGGCATAGTCGTTGTATTCAAAGTAACATTAAGGTTTTAATAATAGTCTGATCGCAACAGTAATGATGAGAAGATTGTTATAATATGCTAAGTAGTCAGTCTTTATTTTGAAAAAAACTACTGACCCTAGGTATAGCAGAAATTTTAGGTTTACCAGTTGTTTGTCCTAGAGTCTACACATCAATTCTATTATCAGGAAGGTTTTCATTGGAACTTAGAAATAACACCCTTCAGGCACTCTTGACTCGCAATGGGTTTTGTAGGGTTGTAGACCCTTGAAATATTTCTGACCTTCAAAAATGACTATGATAGTGAACCTCTAAGATTAAATAAAAATTGCTATGATATTTGTATAGGGGGCATGTTGAAAAATTCATCGGTAATTAACCGAAGTGACCTACATCGTTAGAAAATTCTTATTGGTAATATTTTAAAAATTTAGGAAGTCTGTTAAATGATTGGTTTCTTATTATTTTACCAACATGAGATTTTCGAAAATTTGGTTAGAAAGATAGCAGACACAGTGTATTGTGTTATCAATGTATGTATTGTGAATATATTTCAATTTTTTAATCAAATTATAAAACCATTGGCTAATATATATATATTATGAACAAAATATATGTTATGAACAAACTATATGTTATGGCTATATATATTATGAACAAAAGTGAAAGGTCCTACATTTAGACAAAATAAACGGAGAATGGTTCCAAAATTTAGAAACAAAACTAATTTACTGCAGTTAACCTCCGACATAAGGGTAGATATTTTCAGTAAAATGGAAAAAGTTCAAATGTGTCCAAGGTAAATCTTTTATGGAGGACGGTGGCTTTATCTGGGGTGTGTCACTTGTCTACGCAGGAGATTTTACAAGAGGCATGACAATTTTACGCGGGATTCGTGTAAAGTACGGATGACAAGTGACAGTGAACAAATTGTTCAGTAATAATAATATCAAGTTCACAAAGCACAGTAGATGGACACGTTCGACTCCACGCATTGTTTTTCTATTAATTGGTTGTGAATTTTACTAACAGCTCAAGATACATAATACAATTTGAGTACATTGTCAAATAACCTGCGATTTAATTTTATTGGTACACATAGAAGGTCCAATATTTAATTAATTCCGCGATTGTGAAAAGGGGAATATTTGTTATAATGGAATAAGGATGATACTATTCCCACCTTTTACCCGGGTTCTACTGGTATTAATTAGGAATTTAAAAATAAAAATGACCAAATGAAACAAAAATGTTTTATCCCTCTTCCATACAGTGAAAACTAAAATATAATAAAAAATGCCCTGAGAACTTATCATTTTCTTCTTCAGTCTTGAGATATTCGCTATCCAATTTTCTATGATAGTACCCTAATTATAACTATCTATCTACATTCTAATTTAAAACTATAAACTCAGAACCATGAAAAAATTATTAGCTTTAAAAACTTGGCATAAATTATGATTTTGAAACCTTTTCAAACAATCCAGAGAGCTGCTAGACTTACTACAGTTGGAACTCAGTATGCTATGTAAAACAGCTGCAAAAATAGGAAAAATCCATCAACTCAAGAACACAATGTGAATATATTGCATAGTACATTTTTTATAGGCGTAAGACAAATGACAAGATTGCTCCACATATGTTGAATTTATGAAGGGAAGTTGACCTATATAATTTATAATTTGGCATTGATATACTTATCAAGCACGATACGTACCTTCCTCAAACACGGTACGTATAAAAAACGGTATGTATTTTTATTAAACTGTAAACAAATATTGATGTTTTTATTCACATTGTGAATATATTGCATAAGTATATCTTTCACAGGCGTAAGACAAATGACAAGATTGCTCCACATATGTTGAATTTATGAAGGGAAGTTGACCTATATAATTTATAATTTGGCATTGATATACTTATCAAGCACGATACGTACCTTCCTCAAACACGGTACGTATAAAAAACGGTATGTATTTTTATTAAACTGTAAACAAATATTGATGTTTTTATTCACATTGTGAATATATTGCATAAGTATATCTTTCACAGGCGTAAGACAAATGACAAGATTGCTCCACATATGTTGAATTTATGAAGGGAAGTTGACCTATATAATTTATAATTTGGCATTGATATACTTATCAAGCACGATACGTACCTTCCTCAAACACGGTACGTATAAAAAACGGTATGTATTTTTATTAAACTGTAAACAAATATTGATGTTTTTATTCACATTGTGAATATATTGCATAAGTATATCTTTCACAGGCGTAAGACAAATGACAAGATTGCTCCACATATGTTGAATTTATGAAGGTAAGTTGACCTATATAATTTATAATTTGGCATTGATATACTTATCAAGCACGATACTCTAAACGAATCTTAGAAATAAAAGGCTTTTTAATATAAATAAGAAGTTTTTCTACCATTCCTTTTTATACTTGATCAGATATATAAATAGCATTAGAAAGTTATGTCATTACGCACAACGTTTGCAGAACCATTTATTTCAAGGAAAAAAATAATATTCAACATAGATTGAAATCTGCAATATAGGGAAAATGTAATTTAAATATGATTAAAATACTTTTTTTTAATTATATATCAACCGGATAATATATCTAAAATATTTTTTTTAAATAATTCCTTTTTATTTGCATAAATTAATAAATAAAAAGTGCAAATTATGCGAGGGAAATTCAAATTGTCGTAAAGGTACTACGGGTTAGAACGAAACGTGACGTCAGAATCTATATCAACAGTCTGGTATGATTGAAACTTTGTGTAGTTGTTGTTGTGTTTGATAGGTTACAAAAATAAAGTTCTTGCAATATTTTGCATATCTAGGGCATTTTTAACATCCTCGTTAGATTGAGAATGGTTTAGAACCATGACTAAAAGCGGTTTTGTGAAAGCTTAACTGTATAATCGGCCGAGAATAGACGGATTCATGATGACATCATATTTTGCTTCAAATTCAGATTTTACGACTGCTGAGATCAAAGAAGTAAAAGCTGCAAGGTAATTGTTTTAATACATAATTTATAATCATACATTATGTATGTTTTTTGTGCGTAAATACACTCATAAATAGAGAGCAGTAAACATAACCTGTAATCTTTTAAAGACATGACTGTATATTGTCTGTATTTTATTAATTTATATGTAATGTAATTTATGTTCCGTCCAGTTTATTATGTTTCAGTCAAGTCATTTTTATATGTATTTTGGCAATGTTATGTAGTTTTTTCATAATGCGCAAACAAAAAATGAAGGTCATATTAAATTTTTATGAATTAATTTATGTAGACAGTTATCTACTGCTAATGTGATTTTTCTTCAATACAAAACTCACTTGTATAACTGGAATCATACTAATCATACCAATAAAAAAATATATTTACATTAAAATGATCTTCACAACAATGCAAACAACTTGTTGGAGATACTGCATCTCTTCTCATAACCTTGCATCATTGTTTTCGTATTTTTGCAGCTTTGGAAATCCAGTTGTAAAATGACGGAGTTTAAACAGTTAAAATTTATTGCCAGTTTTAGTTTTTTTTTTAAATTTGAAAATATTAAAAATTTTGTTTTGTTCGTTTCCAACAGTATTTATATTTTTTCTATGTTGTAACGATGTAAACAATGAATTAAAAATATAAAAAAATTACATGCATATTAACTATTATATTTTTCATCAGTCGCCACAAGACCCCGACTTGGTTCATCTGAAAAAAAAGATGGCCAAAATTGAATAAAATTCATGCCCGTATAATATATCATATTATGATAAAGCTTAATAAGTATATATTTTACAAATAAACGAACAAATTGAAAATGAATAAAAACAAAAAATTCCACTTGCCACATAATAATTTTACAAAGAATCCTAGAATTAGGAATTTATTTGGGCTATGGGGTCTTCATTTGTGCCAAATTTCACGTTTCTAGAACAACGTGAAAGCACCGTTAGTAGTTTTTATAAATAAATCAGTATCACAATACGCTATATTTGAAAGGCTGTATCTTTTTATTTCAGTGAAAACAAAATTTATCTTTCATTAAATTTTAAAGTATTTTATTTCCACTGCTCCTCAAACTTAGTGTAAATCTTTATGTCCTTCTAATTCATTGTTACATAGTGATTATAACTTCAGTTGATCGTAAGTCGAGTTGGCGAGTGGAAAAAAACAACTATTTCAGACTATTTTGTAACGGAAGAAAGGTACAACTAATTCAGTCCAGTCGTAAAAACTGCTTCAGAAAATTGAGACTTGAAAATTCAGGTGTAGAAATACATTTATATTATTAGTAATTAGTAAATTAGTAGTAACCATTGGAGCATTTACCATCGGAGCTTAAGACATTGCATGTAAAATAACACATCAATTGGTTTAAATAAGTTGTGATAAATAATTATTGTGTATGTCCTGCAATACACATTATTATGTTGGGTGACCTACAACAATGGAACTTATAAATTGTTACAATTTATTGAAATAATTAAAAAAGCATTTACCAGCAACAAAGAATTGAAATAACAATATTCATAAGACAAACTATCGAAATGCAAATTACCATAGCAACGATAATCGATAACAAGAGAGTCATCTTCTAACACATATATGTGAACTTTTGGTCCGAAGGCCCTTTTGGTGCATGGAGTAGTTTGGTACAGAAACCCCTTTCATGCGTGCAAGTCTCATTGAATGGTTTTACAAATTATTAAGAATTCATAAACTTTCATTCACCTCCAAAGGGAATTAATCGCTTAGATATAAATTTTGAATGAAATTGCTTATGTTTTTATGCAAAGTATTACTTTGTCATAAATGTCACATAATTTTGCAATACTTCTGCCAATACTTCTGCCAATATTGTCACAATTGTTCCCATTCCTAATTCCTAATATTGCTTTTACTGTGAATTATTATAAATATTTTGATCAAAATTAGTATTTTCAAGACAAATTGTTTCAATATCCAAAAGAATTATAAGATATTTTTATTGTCATTTATTTTTTTGCTTTATTTAGTATCTCCCATTGCAACTTCATGAATGTATAGTTTTTGTATCAGATGATTTCTATGGCTTCCACACAACACCCTAATCTGATAAAAGACATATTTAACTTTTTCCAATACAAATCATTTTACTCTGCCGGGATTCACACTTACTCTTACAATGTTTTCTAAACACATTATATTTTTTGTCTTACCTGATTATCAGTATCTCCATAAAACTCAGCTGCGTTTGTTGGGTTTCATGTCTTTGTATATAACTAAGGAAAAAAATATAAAATTTATCACAAGCTTGAACCGCAATATGTCAATTTATTCTTATAGGGTGATATGGTCATAGTTATGTTTGTACAGTTTTTTTTTCATATATATGTAAAATTGAATTATCTCTGAGAAACCATGTGAGGCTGGTGCTATTTTTAATTTTTTTAGATAGAGTAAAACAGTGGCCAAATAGGAATTCTTACGCAAAGCTAAACATAGATGGCGTCACCGAAATAAAACATAAACAAAGCTAGCTGTCAAAAAATGAAAAGATTTTTGTGGCGTGCAGAATTGAAAACTTTTATGTGAAGAGAAAATATGGCAAAACATTGCGGACATTTAACAATAGCAGAATTAAAAAATCAGAATAAAACGAATGCTCTGAACAAATTAGAAGCTTTGTTTTGTAGTCTTAAAGTTTTTGCGACGCACACCTGTTTCCCACAGCTTCCGACATTATTTGTCTCTAGGGAATAAATGAACAAATTTATTTTCAACGCTCCCACTGTGACAGCATCCAGCTGCACAACATGTATACATGTTTATTATAAATCAAAGTTTGATCTTTGAAAAAACAATGAAATTCCATTCTTCTCAAGATAGACGGATATAAATTACAAAATGTGGCAACATATTTATCTATGATATTTACGTTATAGTACAGGTAGCCCCCTAGTCGGAGAATTTGGTAGTAAGGTTCCCCATTGCAATAGACGCAATACAATTATAACAGATATAATAATATCTACTTCTTATAATAAGTGAATTATGTTGTGTTTTTAAAGCAATATTTGTTATTTCTGTCACATATTTACCAACTTCCTCCCTTACTCAGCCATAAAGAAACATTGCAAATACACCTGTATCTTGATATAACAAATAGTTCCTTTCTAATCGCATTTATATTAAACCACTTTTAATATGTTCTGCACCGACCTCCCATTATATATTTAAAAACTGAAATAGAAAGATGCATAATAAAAATGTTATGTTCAGGTAGCAGTTACAGCTGTATGTTAAAATGTTTTAGAGTGACACGCATCAAAATGTGGTCAATTGATGTTTATTTTAATAAATGTTTCTTCAAGTTAAAGAAAAACATTATTACGCATATATTCACTAATTATATTTCTTGTTCAAGAACATTTGATGTTTTTCAAAATTGAAAAAAGAAACAATAATTGCTTTCCATTTACTTTGTGTGATTTAGTGAAAATCAGGGACATGGGTGCATCGTGCGAAACCACTTGACGAGTTGCCAATAATATAGCTTGTTAGCATTTACTCACCGTGTCCCACGTGTGTTCATTGAATAGTTATAACTGTTTGAGGTATGTTATCTCAATGACTTTGTGTTTAGTGATTAGGAATTCCCAATTTAAATGAAGTAAACAATATCAACGTCTTAAGCTGAAACACAGCAAAAGAAATAAAGCTGATACAAGATATTAAAAATTTAAAAAAACTATACAAGATACAAGATAATAAAAAAACTATAGCCTGTTTAATGGAATTTTAGCTAAATTTATTTTTCAAAATGACATCCATTAACTTCTCCGTACTTCCATATGTAATATCCAGTTCTCTACAGTTGCTGCTAAGCGAAAAAGATGGTATTTCACTGTTTGCCTACTGGTTATAAGTTACAGGCGCAGATAAAAATTATGACAATCAGCCTTATCATATAAAGGATTTTTTGAAGCTTAATCTCTTGTTAAACTTCACTTGGAATAATCCTTAAGCAAACTAGAGGCCGCTGTTAATTTTTCACAGCTTAAATATTACATTTTCCAAATCTCCCTTGACTTCCTATATATGTATGGAACCATATTCCACACCCAAAAATCTTTCCATGCACAAAATTCTAAAGTAATTAATTTGTCAGCGGCTTCATGTTACTATTAGAAACTTAAATTTGTCATATCTTTACTTTGTTAATAAGTTACCTGTTGGTTTTAGTGTACTATTACTATTTAAGTACAGATTCCTTGTAAATGTTGAAAAGACAGTAGGCATTATTTCATAGTATCTTCTGAAGATGGAGTCATGTCCACTAAAACTCCAGCTCCTGACGTCATCATTGACATCAGATTCATTAATGAGTTTACAAAGAGTTGGAATAAACCACTTCTCATCAGTATATGGACCCGTTTCAAACAATTTTGATCTGGAAAGGATGAAAAAATATAACACAAAGACAACACAAGATGCATCGTTACGATCAAAATTTCTTTTTCACTTTCGATACATACATGAAAATATTTCTAATTATGCAAAAATATGGGTCTCAAGCTTTTTACGCAATTAGATTATACGACATTAATAGAGGCGAAAAATTTGTGTATGTCATATGTCAGGTGATATAAAACCTAAACCGATAGGTGAATTTGAATGAAATTTGGTATTTATCAGTAAAGTACCTTAAATTTGTTTCTAACCTCTGGCATAAATTAGTAGTTGATATAGTATACCATCGTAAATCAAGGTTCCAGTAGATTCTGTCTATTTACAACTAACAGAAAAATAGGTTTATATTTTATTTTTAATAGCGAACATTGGATATTTTTATAATTACCCATATTGAAGAAGTCAATGCGTCAATGAATATAAATAATATGGTGCTAACAGAATCCGTACTTGTAACTTATGGAATTTAAATTCTCAATATTATATTGACGTTAGTTTATTTTGAATGTCTTTTGTTACTAATATCAATTGACCTATTTCAGAGACATATTTTCAAATATTAAGCACGTAAATTAAACTAACAAAACTTGTTTGACAGTGATGCTTACAGGTAATAGCAGCTCTCGCTGAAGAGATTAAAAACTGTAATTAACATTTTACTAACCGATGACTAATATTGTGCACTATCAGAAGATCTGATTCATAAGCCATTTCGTAATACGCGACTTTTCTTTCACTCCAAGCTTCACACAGTGCATTCGAAGTAAATGATGTCCTCATCTTTTTAAATATCTGCACTGTCTGCGAAAAATGTTTTAATGATATGAACGAGCTTTGTCTCAAACATCTTATTATATAATACATTTTTAATTAAAATGCTGAATACTACTGGTTGCAATTTTAAGGTACACCAACAATTTTTGGGAGACGGCTAATTAAAAAACGTGACCTGCACTATGTCAATTGTAGATATTTCACATATATATGTGATTACATTTCTTATACTTAGAAGCATCTGCCATGTTTTGCTGAATGTATCTGTGCATAATTGTTAAAGACACAACCATTCTGTAAAATGTAGTAGACATACAACATATTTTTCACGGCATCCAAGAAGTCATGATTCCAATTGAACATGCAAAGCTATTTTGAAATTGCATGATAATGATCGTACAATTCCACATTTTATAATTCGTTCATGAAGTTTTTTAATTGCATAAACCGGGTCAAAAGAGATATTATGACGTATATAAACTGTGTAATATCATTTTATAAATATAAAGCAAATGTTCAAAAACCATACTAGGGTTAGACAAAAATTCCATTGATACATTTATTAAATACAATGAAAATTTATCCGTACCAAGAAGTTATTACTACTTAAGCCAAAGTGAAATATTTTTAATCTGACAATCAAAATTCTCTATACCTCTACTGTAATTGGGTATTTGACTAAATTTTTTTTAATAATCTTGAAAATTGACCGAGTTATAAAAGTTTAAATTTAATCTTGAGACAAGAACGTGAATACTGTATTGTGAGGTCATTTTTAATACTGAATATTATTTTCTACAAGAGGAAAAGAGACGGGGATATACCCAACCCTATCCGTATCTCCAAATTTAGAAGCTTATAATTGGTTTATTTTTCAATCAATTTTTGAATTTTTTTCAAGATTGGTTTTTAATTAACTTATATTTCACAATATTGTATGCAAGATATCAAAATTTAGAATGAGTCAACTACCGTAATTTTGGTGAGATGATTTATCAGAAAGATCAATCAAAAAGAAGTACAGCGAAGTGTTGGTATGTTATTGTTAATGTTAATGTTTAGATTTTTGTATATACAGTTTATCACTCCTAGGGCATGAACTAGTAGTCGATGGGAAAAAAAACATTTTTTTCATTCAATTTTAACAGTATTACCCCATTACAAAAGGTACATGAACAATAATTATTGTAATATATACATTCATCAGATCAAATTGACAAGCTCTTTGACAAGAGTAAACTAAATTAATTAAAAAATTTGAACTCTCACATTAGCAAGTAACCTTGATGTGTCTCATTTATGAGTATAAAATACATGTCAATTGGAAAAGGGAAAACCAAGGTAAAATCATTGTGAATTTAAACACAAACAATTCCACAAGCTACAATAGTACAACTACTACCGTAAAGTGTTTTGTACATGAAAACAAGGTAAAAATAATTATTGCAAATTAACTCTTCACATAACTCTGTCCATGTAAAAAACTGAGTATGCATATTTGAACTGCCAATAATAAAACTTAATCAGAATCTGTTACATATTCTCTATTTGTAGGCAAATGAGAAGTTTGTTAAACTTCTCATTTGCCTATCAATAAAGAATTATGTAACAGTAGAATAATGTAGAATTTACTTTATACACACAGAACAGTAGAATAATGTAGAATTTAATTAATTAGAAAGAACCAAAGTTAATCAAATATAAAATACATGTTGATTACATGTAAATAAATTCTCAATGATCCGGCTTATTAGTTTTTATTCATTAATGTTTTTACTCATGTCACATTGTTTTGAAGACTATTTGTAATTTAGTAACAGCAGTTCGAGCCGGATCATTGAGAATTACTGGATTGCCGGATCATCGCCACTTTTAAATTATCTTTTAATTCACTCTTGCTTTTATCGAAATTCATAAATATAGGCTACAAATGAAGTCAAAGTTTATTTAAGAAGTTATGTTTCGAAGCAAATTTTATGTACCTTGCCGTCTATAAGCATATTGAGAAGTACCAATGTGGTTTACACAAGGGTAAATCTGTCGTCAATCAGATTTTTTTGTTTGAGGCAGGCACCGGAGAAGACTCTTCGATATAATATTGATTCGCATCATCTGTTCATTGACTTCAATGCCACTTTTTTGTGGTTGTAAAAGAACTTGATATCCTGTCAAACTTATTAACCTAGTGAAAACATCTTTTTACAAGATAAAATCTAGAGTTGGTGTGCGTTGGGGGACTCACTGTCATGATTGTTATTCAACATTGCCTGTGAGAAGGTTACAAGAGGCTTGAAGATAGACATATCGGAAACTATTCAAATCCTTGCATATATCAGTGACATTGACATTGTTACTAGATATCTGGAAGGCTTTTAGATCAACGAATAAAACTGAGTATATGCTTTACGCAAGATATAAAAGCTACAACTCGTTTTCGTACTCGTTTTCCATTAAAATTAATTCATTTAATTTTTTTATAGTCTGTGACTTTATTAATTAATTAATTTATATACTTTAATGTATTATACAAATGATACATATGACAGACTTGTTATTACAAGAGCAATCTCTTACAACCACTTTACCTACCTGGGCTTTATCATTAATTGTCAAAATGATATCTCAAAATAAATTAAAAATAGAATCTTGTCAACAAAGCTTTTTATGGATTCATTTAACCTAAAAAAAAATAAATGTTTCCTTTACAGATTTCTTATTAAATAGTTTCGTACTAAAGCTCTAAAACATAGATATTGGCTGAAAGACTGATGAGCTGAGGTTAGTACTTTGCGAGGAAAAATATTTCTCATTGTATCCTCGAGGCATAAGAAGATACAGTGAGAAGGATGATTTTAACTGTATAAGATTTATAAAGAGCTGGGCTGCTGATTTTTTCAAAATGACTGTAATCCTTCGAAGAAACCGCTTTTGGCCGTACCTACTGGAAAATGTGCAAAAGATTAAGACGAAGGATCTATAAGTAGTTACTTCAAAGTACTTTATGTAAAGAATTGACGCTCTATTGCCAAGGAGATATTTACCTGGTCCAGACTTCAAAAGAACCTGCCTTGGTCAACAAAGACCTGTCATACCCTTCAATAATAAAGAATTGGCACCATATAGCCAAAGCGAGACTTGCCTAATCTAGAATTCAAAATGTCCAACCCTACAAAACAACGGCATCAGTATTTAATTTATTAAAGATGATACTGAAGTTTAAAGACATACTTGCTTAATCACTCATTGTTTCTGACCCATACGTCTAGTCCAGTTTCATTTAATTTTCCCAGCTTTGTGATCCATGTCAATGATTTGGGTGTGTCGAAAAATTATCTCTTTTACTGTCCTGTTGCCTAGAGTTATACTGAACATAGTACATGGTATGCTCCTTTGAGCAATCTTCAGATTTTGGATCAGTTCTTCAGTCAGGTTTCATGTCCATAGGCCATAGTCTGAAAGACATACTGGTTGAATGCTTTAGATTTGAGTGATAGGGGTAGTTTAAACTAAAACATGAATTAAATTTTTCCGAAAATCAAGCCACATTCTTTGATTTACCTCTGCCGTTGTAAAATTTAATCCGAGTCTTATGAGACTTCCCGTGAAATATGTCCGTGCACATATTCTAGCAATTAATATAGGATTTCGTGTGAACCGATTTGCGGTCATCATCTTAGTCTCATCCACATTCATTTTTAGATTAGCTCGGAGAGATGTTTTTCCAGTATGATTTGCATATTTTGTTTTGACCTAGAGACAATTTCTATATCATATTCTGCCAACATTCGTGCCCATGCATACAAATCTAGGGTCTTAAAAATGTGTTTCATCACATTCTCGAATTATTTCCTTTATAATCTAAGGAGATATATCCTTGCAACAATGGGAAATGTATATTTATGTTCAAAATTAAAATAATATTTCACTTTGACCAATACCTGACATGCTGTGGCAGAAATGTAAGAACAAAAAAGTTTTGATGCAGCTCTTTACTACATGACAAACGAAGCTTACGTGAACCACGTCAGTTGATTCGATAGATTCAAAGCTCAAAGGATTGAGGTCCAGCGCACATTTGAAGATAATGTTTCATAACAAAAGAATATATTTACAAATTTAACCTGTTTTATTGATAATTCTCTATGTGACGGCGAGCTATGGTTCCATTTATTTGTAATGTGTGAGTTGCACTGCCGAAGTTTATATTGATAGAAAGTTAACATTACAAAAATCGGCTCATGTATCACGAGCTGTGTTAAACCGTCAATATTCCCATATCATTAGGCATCCAATAACCGAAGCTAATAATATTAAATAAAATTTCAGCTGTGTTTTCGGAATACCTGTTTCTAAATGTACACAAACAATTATAACTGCAATGGAATTATCATATAACACATGTAAATCAATGATAATTGTAGTAATAATCATTGTTTTCATTGGTTTTTTATTATCAGTTAAAAATAGCAAAACATCTTTAGGAAGAAATTTCATTTTTTTTGTAAAACTCAAACTATATTTTACTAAACCTCCTTTTACAACATTGACAAATTCAACATCCGACTTACCTCAATAATTAATATCTTTGGTTTCGTAACGAGACTAGGCGCTTCTTTAGGCATCATGTAACTTATGAGATCGCCTTTGTAGATACGACCATCACATGTTAGCAGTGCTTCTTCTTTACCTCCACATGTGAGCATAATCAAGGTGAAACATCCATAGTCAGAGAGGTCCCGACTGGTTGCTGAAATTATATAATACTTATTTTATCAGTTTCTCTAAATTTTTGCAATAATAAAATAAGCGTAATATAATATTTCGAATAGGTTTCATACTTAACATTTTACAGAGACCATTTAAAACATAAAGATTTAAAGATTTCATTATGTAACTAGATCTAGCCACATGTGACATGCGATATTAAAATTTTTCTCTTTTACTCTACAATCGATAGAGTACTGACAGACAAACGATCAGACAGACAGCCAGATTGGCGTGACAAATTAAAAATTGTGTTACCTTCTCCTAAAATATTGATTAGTTGCTTTGTAGAACAATCAGTATAGCAGTCAATATCGAATGCTCGCCTTGTGAAACATTGCGTTAAGGCCTCTATTTCTATCTCGGTATTATATCTTTTCTTGTTATGATAACAATTGACTTGATTGAATATTATCATTTTATTTTTGTTAAATTTTTCTAACTCATATGTTGCTGCATATTTATCAAGAGTTGTGTTGTTGGAGTTAGACATAAGTTTATTTTCCTCGTTTTCAGTAATACTGTTTTCTTGGTGTCCTTCATCTTTCTCTCCGTCAGGTAAATTGAAAACAAGCATTCCTCTTAATTTTTCCATTTTTAATAGAAATACTTCTCTTTTATTATGGCTTTGGCAAAGTTATTTGAGCTGAAAAATGGAAGAACTGAAACTTTTACCACATCAGGGTTTTAATATCTAATTTAAAATTACCAAAAATCCCTCTCTTACATGTCCGATACGTCCAGCGAGCAGTGTTAAAGATTACATGGACCCACAATGCTTCTTTTATATTCTCGATGCAGCTAAAGTTGTGATGATCCCCGATGAAGTGTGGAAACGAATGAAAAGGTTAAAATATCCTTGTACGCCTCGTGCGATTGCACATAAGTGGTTTCTGTGTAACTAGATGCTTCATGACACGGAAAAGAATTTTTTATTGACGATGGAAAATTGAATGACTACTTTTGACATATATATATATATATATATATATATATAAGTATATATGTAAATGGTTTCTCGGAAACGGCTCTAACGATTTCATTGAAATTTGGTATATTTATTACTAGGGTGATTATATTGAATAATTTCGAAGATGAGCTTTGTGGGTTAATTATTTTGGAAATGGCAGCCATTTAAAATTTTCAAAATTACTATGAACACTGTTATTAAGACTTAATAACTTTTGAGTGGAAAAACATAGGAAAGAACGGCTTGGGGCAGGGAGAGACAGAGTGGAAGGGAAAGGGGGAGGGGAGGAGGAGAGGTGCGTGAAGGGAGAGGGAGCAGGTAGGGGAGGGGGGTGGGGAGAGGGATGAGAGTGGGGAGTGGATTGGAAGGGGTGGGGAAGTGGAAGGGAAAGGGAGGGGAGGGGAAGAGGGAGTGGAAGGGAAGCGGAAGGGGGAGCAGAAGGGAAGGGGAAGGGAGACCGGAAGGGAAGGGGTATCGTAAGGGAAGGGGAAGGGGGACCGGAAGGGACGGGGAAGGGTGAGCAGAAGAGAAGGGGAAGGGGAGTGGAAGGAAAGGGGAAGGGGAGAGGAAGGAAAGGGGAAGGGGGAGCGGAAGGGAAGGGGAAGGGGGAGCGGAAGGAAAGGGGACGGGGAAGGGGAGGGTGAGATAGAGGGGAGGAGAAGGTGAAGGGAAAGGGACGGGGAAGGGGAAGGGGAAGAAGGAACGGAGAAGGGTGTGGTGAGGGTGCGAAGGAGTGGGTGAGGGGAGGATGGGGAAGGGGTATGTGAAAAGAGATGGGGAGAGAGAGGTGAAGATGAGAAGTAGGGAAGGGGAATAAGAAGGTGTAGTGGAAGGAGAAGGGGAAGTGGAAGGCGAATGCGAACACGAAGGTGAACACGAGAGCGGACGAGAGGGTGAACGGGAAGGCGAGACCGAAAAAGAAAGCAAAGGCAAAGAGGAAGGGGAAGGGACTGGGAAAGAGAAGAAAATCTAATACTAAATCTAATACCATGAACCAAGCAATTTCACGTTCCTATGGGAAACTTGAAATAAACCAAGCATCGATCGGTCACCTGGTACTATATATGTATATATATATATATATATATATATACATATATATATATATATATATATATATATATATCGATGTCAGGCATACTGGGTCAGACAAATAGTTCTCAGACACTTTTTCATGATTATTCTAAAAGTTGCTTGAATATTTGGAAATATTTCATCTCTTAGCTTTCTTTGTAACCACTGATACAGTAAACATTTGCGAGAAAAATTATATTTCCTATAAATTACTGCGATTGTTTCTTCTTTATGTGTATCGTTTGGGAACTTCTGTACAAATGGCTTCAATTAAAATTAACCAAATAGTGGCAGAAGATACTGTCTCTTATGCGACAGCTTCTCGATGGATTGATCACTTTTGTAAGGAAAATCTAGAATTCGAAGATGCTCCACGCTCTCGACAACCACGATCATTGGGCCCAATGCTGTTCGGGCTAAAGAATATCTGTGCCAGGCATTTATCATCATATATAATATGTATCATCATATATATATATATATATATATCAGCATATATAATATCTGTGCCAGTTTCAGTGTCACAATCATACGCAAGTTAAAAATCAGCACATATCTGAACCAGAGAACTTTGTTTATTACTGTAATAACTTTACACAATTAATCCTAGCGATATTTCAATCACAATACTATAAAGGCATTTAATGATTATAGTAACAGTAACATATTTTTGCCTTTACGTCTGTACACCTTTGCACGTACGCAACGCACTTTGTCATAATTATTTGACATCTATAATAATATGAATAAATATCAAACTGATATCATATTTTGCAGATTCGTAAAATATAAACACAGATATAGGTGTGTGGGGGAATATACAAACATAGGGTTAGAATAAGATCAAGATGGCAAAATATGTATCTATTACGTCGATAACAAGATGACAATCTTTTTATAACAATTGCCTGGCAATCTTTATACATCCGTACTGAAATACACATGTAACTTAGTTTTAGCAATTAATTAATGATCAACTGAAATTCGGCGCGGTGCTCTCATTTCATAGAAATGGTGTCCATTTGTGACTGGTCTGGGTTATTAGGGATTTATTTAAATTGCAACCTTGGTGGTGGATTGGTGATTTCACTAAAGTTATTTCATTTTTGTGGGATAAACAGTGGCGGATTAACACATTTGCCGCCAGTAGACTGTTCAAATTTTGCCGCCCCTTGTGATCTCTGCATTTCAATACCCTACACGCAGAAAATAAGGTGGAAGAAAATGTCAAATTTTATAATTAAAAAACTAAAAAATGTTATATATTTTTATTGGACTTACAGTTTAAAGCAATATTCCTATTAAATTATGTATTAAGAATCCACTTGATGATGATAATAAAATCAATTAAAATATAAAAGTTTTAAATTACCTTTTTGCGCGATTTTATATTCACAAAATCGTCAATTAAATCGTCGTATGAAATATTGTTCATAAGTTCTGACTCTATGCACAAAAGAGCTAAAGCATTTAGCTTTTCTTGACTTAATGTAGATCGTAAATAGTTTTTCATCCACTTTAAGCAAAAAAAGCTTCTCTCACCCGTACAATTTGTCGCTGGTGTACACAAAGCCATGCGAACTGCTATATCCAAGTTTGGATAAATGTTCTCCATTGGAGAATACTCCAAATTCTGATTTCGCAGAAACGAAGATAGACTTTTTAATGATCCAGGCTCAGGTTTTATTAAAATTCTTTGAGAAGAAAGGTGGCCTTGAAGGTGTACGCATTCTTGAACTAGGTCAGTTTCTAAATCGTTAGGATACATTTTTTCAAGGAATTTGCTTTTTCCGTTAGGGTTGATGTTGACAACTCACCTATTTTAGTTAGAAATGAAAACTTCTCGTTAAATCTGTTGTAAGCCTCCTGACGTGTTCCTAACTTGTACACGAGTCTATCTACGAGGACTAGAAACGTGTTAACCCGGAAAGTTTTACTCGCAGTCATTCTAATTTCTTCATCGGCTGTTTCGTCAAATCTTTTTTTTCTTTTAGGTTGTCTTTTCCAATATCTGTTGTATATTGCTTCGATACGCTTAATTCCATCGCTTTTTCTTCGAAATACTTGAAGTTCTCTCGTTCAGTTACGAAAAACTTACAGAGTGATTCGTAAAGATCGGCAACGGTGATCAAATCTACGGTGGAAGCCTGAATTTGAATATTCACTTTGTTTATTCTCTCCAAAAAATCATTCCACATAACAACCATTACCGCCGTTTCCAGTTTTTCTAAATTAAAAAGTATCCCCGCCGCTTCGTTTCGCATTACAGGCTTTTCGGTACAATCGTCCTTGATTGATTCCAAAGTTTTAAGAACTTCGTGCCAAGAATCTCTCAAACTCTTACACGCGTCCTCTCTGGCTGACCAACGTGTCACATTCACTCTCTTCAGAGTTTTACCTTTCCCGATTTGACTGGTTAATTTTTGCCAGCGTTGTGTCGAGCTTACAAAAAAAACGTAAATTTCCTGTAGCAGCATGGAAAAGCGACAAGCTTCTGTACAAGATTCAGCAGCAGCAGTTGCCACTAAATTCAAAGAATGGGCAGAATGGGCAAGGTACGTAAAAAGCGAAAGGTGCTTGGTTTTTAATTTTTGCTTGTAAGCCGTTGTATATGCCAGACATGTTCGCGGCATTATCATATGACTGTCCACGACAGTCTTCTATATTTATGTCTAGTGTTTTGAGTTCCGAAATAATGGCAGAAAACATTTTTTCAGCTTTATGTCCCACTGACGACAAAAACTTGAGAAATCTTTCGCACGGTTCGCCTGTTTCCAAAACATATCTAATGATAAGGGTAAGTTGATCCACATGTGATATATCCGGTGTCGAATCGATGATTAGGGAATAATATTTCGCCTTTCTTATCTCGTTTCCAATCTGTTTTAAGACTTTATGTCCCATCAAGAGGATAAACTCATCGCAAATGGTACTTGATAAGTAACTGGTATTCCCTGATCCTTGATTTCCAAATCGTTCAATATGACAAGCTAAATAAGGATCGAATTCCGCTAGCAGTTCCAAAATCATGCAATCATTTCCGTTATGCGGATCACCAAACTTTTCATTTTTTCCTCTGAAAGCGAGGCCTCTTGAACACAGTCGCTTCACTACGGCAACAACTCTCTTCAGAACATTTTTCCAATAAGTAATTTCTTCATCGATCTGGACCTGCAATAAATTGTCAATTCGGCCATCAATCTCACTTCTAGCTTTCAAACTAAGGATACTTGATTTATGACGGGCAGAGTTTTCATGCTGAGCTACTCGATGTTCTTCACTTTTCCAGTCATTAAATCCTTCGTTCTCGAACTGTGTTTTATACTGCAGCGGATCGAATGCCAAACAGGCTCCACAAAATACAGAATTTTTACTTTCAGAATAAACTAGCTAATTTTGGTCTTTCACTTCATTATTTTTCATCTTCCTTTGAAAGATACTCACTGGCAAGAAACGACGCTGATCCGCATATATTTTTTCACTTTTAGAGAAGTCACAAGACTTGTTTTGATCGAAGCCGTACCTTGCCATAATCTCCCTTAAAGTATCGTTAATTTCCCATAAAGCTGGATCTTTATTTAGATTTACTGTTGTTTGCACTCGGTCATTACTTGTACTTGACGTGTGATACTGAGACGCATCTTCAGTTGTTATACTAATTGACGTTTCTTCTACCGCTTCTTTGTCAAAAACATACATATCCGTTTTTTCAAAAGCAGATTGTTGAATAGAGCCCATTTGTTGTTGGGTATTATTATTACTGCGTGTGGTTGAAGTTCCTGGTCTTACAATACTGCTTCTACTTCCACTTTCAAGAAAACTGTCAATTTTCATCATTTTACTGATAATCTGTTCTTGTTCTTCTTTTTTCATTTTGGCCTTTTTCCTATACTCAGCTCCACTGAGTCGCTTCGTTCCATCACTCATCCTTACAATTGGTTATTTAAGAACTGGAAAAAAATTACATAAATAACATTAGGAGTCTTATTTCGCGTGCGTATTTATCAGTAGGTATCCTCTGTTCAGATTTCAGATCTCGAAATCCTTGATTAGTTATCTAATATAATGGTACAAGAGCTGGCAACGTCGTAAAATAAAGCATTTAAAACGAAAGTTTTTTTTCTCTTCCATATATTCCATATGCATTTATCTATACACATTTGTAATTGCCAGACGTTTTAATTCCTGCTATAATGTACCACACTTAAATGCTGGAAGCGCCTGCCGCTGATTAAGAGCGAGCAATATTTACTTCTATTCAACGTAAAGCAATTATTACGGCAGGCGCTTTCAGTATTTACATGTAGTACATTATCGCATTATTGGAAAAGAAAAAAATCTTTGGTTTACCATATAAAAATTCAGCTATACAATAATATTTTTCCACACTTTTTCCTTTCAAAATTGTGAATAAGTATATATTTAAATTTAAATAATACACAATAATAACATGTAATAATTGTTAGAACTTGTGAAAATCATTCGTACAAATAATTTCTAAGTACTCATTTGCCTATGAAAACTGAAGCTATAAAAAGTCGAGTTTTACAAGAAAAGGATTTATTGTACGTTTTTAAACATAATTTCCCTTAACATCAATAAATATGATTAATTTTTCCGATAGATGTACAAGTATCTATAATAAAATACATAAATTCGTCTTTCAAAGTTTGATTTTTATATAAAAAAGTAAGGGTCCTTAATACTTTTGGGCAAGGCTGTATTTAACAAGTACCATCGGAAGATTAGTTCAAACCCCTAATAGCATACTATTTTAGCTCATAATACCTATAAGCAACAGAAATTTATTAAATGACTACTACAATATACTACAACAATATACCTAGTAATAATATAGTAAATAAAAAAAATCTAAATTTGCAAACCTTCTAAAACAATAATACAGCTTGTTAAAATACTGATTACGGATCATTTATACATTAGATTTACTTACCTACAATAAGTTTGTATTGTCTTCATTTCACCGGTGTTGTACTGTTATATATTAACTTAATATAGTTATTTCTATAAATGAAATATATATTTTTAACCTATATTCACGTGACCACAAACGCTACAAACACATTACTTATACAAAAATTTGTTAAAAGGTATAGATGTATATATTTGAAATATATCAATATGTATACCCTATACATACATTAACATTTACTATGTTATTTTTTTAAAACACTAGTAAACATTTTCTATATTACTATATTGCACCAAAATAAAATTTGAAAACTTACTGAAAATTGAATATGAGACGTAAGCCGTGGTATGGTGATGTATACATTCATTTTCATTCATACACAACACACACATGCAAGTGCATTTCATTTCGTTATTAAAATAAAGTATGCGTTTAAGACTTTTACATTGTTCAATGTGATTAAAATTTATAGTGTTATCCAGAAAAAAATTTGCTTTCGATATGTTTCCGGTCTTGAATTTTTAACTCTATATACAGCAAATTTTGATTATAAGACAATGAATTGACTGTCAATATTAAGTCAGTATATCCGAAAGTCATAACACAAGTAATGAGGGAATAATAAACAGCTAACATTTTTACATAAATGCGTTTCATTATAGTGTATATTAAACAAAATTTACAAATATAATATTTTTACAATGATTTTTTTAAAGAAATGTGTAATAAACCCCCGATACTTTAATCTTTTTGCTTTTTGTAAAATAAACAACATCGTTTGCTGTTAAACCAGTCAAGGCATCCTCATTTGTAGGAAGCGCATTTTCGTTTTCTTTTTTATCTTCTTATTCACCTTCCATGTCTTGTGGCATAATTAGCAGAATTAAAAATTCAATAATTGCACTATTATCCAGGTTACAAGCAATGCCTGCTCGTTGACTATCAACATTAACAAAAGTTTGTTAATCTTGCAATACTTGTTTTCTCTGAAGATATTGTAGCCAATTGTGCCAATGATATATTGCCCAATTCACAATCTGAATGGTAACCAGTTATTAAATAATTGAAGATTTACAAAACTTATATAACGTATGAATGAATAAGTAATAATGTATGGATAAGTAAATGTATGAAAAATAATGTATGGATAAGTAAATGTATGAAAAATAATGTATGAATAAGTAAATGTATGAAAAATAATGTATGAATAAGCAAACTGATCTGGTTACTTCTTAGGTTAGAGTTCCATTATGTAAAACTCTTTCAAAAACTTCTGACGTCATCCAGACTTTTTGTTCGCTTTGTTATCAACGGGTAAAGTTCCAGTAACTTTTTTCTTTAGTCATGTGGTAACCTACAAGCACGGTGATTCTCTCTTTTGATAGTTACCCGCCCATGCATTTTTCGCCTTTAAATTTTAATGTCCTCTCAAGGGTTAACTTAAAAAACTAACCCGTTTTGTCAGCATTTCTTATTTGGCTGTCAGTGTAACTTTCAGTCAATACTGATAAAATTGTTTTCAGCCAATTACTATAGTTATTTTCAGAAACAGTAGTGGCTTCTCCACAAATTTTACCGGTTTCAAGATTGTGACGTTGATGCAATCGGTATATCCAGCTTTCAGAGCATTCAAAGTGTTTTTCTCCTAACAGTTTGGCAAAATGATTTGCTTTTTCTTGTAAAAGCCAACTTCTCAAAAGTGTTTTGATTACTTTGATCTTTGAACCACACCAGAAGTCCACTTTCGATAGTTCGACGGTTTACGGTGCTATAATTACAATTCAATAAAATAGAATTACCGCTCAGAAAGTTCCTTCGTAACTAATCCTTGCCGTTTAGTTGAGCAATACTCATTACAAACAACAACTTCGCTGCACCTATTGACATTTTCGGTAAATACCCATGCTTATAAACAAGTGGACTGATCGTAAACAAAAGATGAGAAGCTTATTGAAAAATTTTTTTTGGTTTTGTTTCTGAGCTGACCTGTTCGTTATCTGCATGGGGTTTATAAGAACTCGATCACAAGTTAATCATTCAAACCAGTCGCTATACTGGAAAACGTCTTTATATCCAAATTTGATGTAGCCGAAAAAAATATCAATGAAAAGTGTACTTTAAATTCAAGGAACAAAGATATAACGTTGCAATAACTGGGAGGTTGTAAGAAAAGAGATTATTAAAACTGAAATCCACTGCATAGAAAATGTCATTAGGAACTATTGATATACCAATACATCAATATTCTTTCAAACATTCCATTCATACATTCAAATAACCCACAACTTCATTTTGCATTTCTTTTTTAAATTCTGCTAATATATTTTCTGTTATTAAATTTTGACAAAAAGTTTCATTTGTATAATTTTTGATAAATTATAATGAATAAAAACACTATTTTTGAAGGCAATGCAGTTATTGAATATATTTGGCGTTAATTTTGTAGAAATTCATTATTCACAATGAAATGAAACTATGTGATGCAGTATTATTTCTACTTTATTTAATTTCTTTACCACGTCCTAGGTTTCGTTGTATTACAACATCTTCAGGTGGGCTATTAGCAAAGATCTTTGCTTATGATGTAGTATTATTTCTACTTAAAGAAATGTTCTTGATGTAGTATTATTTCTACTTAAAGAAAGTAGAAATAATACTACATCACATAGTTTCATTTAGTGATGTCATTTGTCATGCGTTTGTCTACTGAACGAATCAGGCTGATTACAGTCTGTAAGCAAATAAGTGACATTATTTATTCTCCCTATTATTCTGGGAAAATGATTCACAAATAGCTTAATCAATTTAATATTTAAAATTACATTATAATTGCGAAATACCAATTCTAATTGCCAAAAAAAACAGATGGCAATGATTAAAGATTAGTTCGATGCGTTATTTTATCAATGTTATTTTAATTGAACACGTAATTTTGACGGTATGTCGTCACACTTTACACTGATATTCAGTTTATGACAGAACAAAACTGCAATATTCAGGTATGGAGATAGTAATATTAGATTCATAAGAATAATAATTTTTTTAATTATCATTGAGAATATGCTAAAGATCAGGTAACAAATTTAAACAATTACGGTATTTTAAGTACTAGTACGACTAAAAATAAAGGCATGGCAATAAAATGAAATTTTAAAAAACGAAATTTTTTTATTGGTGTATTTCTAATATTTCTGAATATCTTTGCTTTCTTCACGTACTTCTAGCAGGTTTTCAATAAAAACTTATACATATTCTATCTGCGCTAAAATGTCAAGAAAGCTAGTTAAATTAATAGAAAAGTCCTAGCTGTAAAGTTGCTGTTATGGACTGTCAATATTAGACTTAGGGGTCGCTCATAAACCACATAATAATTTTTCTCATGTTAAACTTTTTTCTTCATATAACACTATGTAGACATTCAGCCTGTCATGTTTAGTCCTCCATAATGTAACTTTTCACATTAAATAGGAATGAAATTTCCAAAATTGTAACATTTGTCCCACAACACTTTAATTAGAATTTTTGGTTATCATTGGCGAATTATACATGAAATATTATAACATACGTCTCCTACTTACGCTCCATTTAAAACTTTTCGCAAGATGGAGCATTTTATGAACTTTAGTGCACTTCTTTGATGCGAAATACTTGCCGCAATTCACTTACAATATATCTTGAAGAAGATCCTGAATGGTTGGACAGCAGTAATCAAAAAGTGATAACACAGTCTTAGGCCTGATATTTTAAAGAAGTGTGAAATGTGACGTAATAAAACCACCATGTAATAATTGACATAAACCATTTCCATGTGGGTTGCAGATTCTATATTTTAACATTTTACAAATATGATAATTCGGATTAATATATTTTAAAGCAAACATACCATGCAGAAAATTATAGAAACTGATCATTTCCACGCTTAAGTTGTGACTTATTAAGTTAGGACTTATAAAAAATACCCGCAAGAGATATCAGCTCTCCTGTACATGTTCCATATATCAGTCCAATGAATATTTGAAACATCTATATCTGTGAGAGGACTTATACATTCATCAAAAATATTCAAGAAATATATCAGAAAATACCCCACAAGTTTGATAGCTAATATATTTTAAAGCAAACATACCACGCACAAAATTACAGAAACTGATCATTTCCACGCTTAAGTTTTGACTTATTAAGTTATGACTTATAAAAAAAATCTGCAAGAGATATCAGCTCTCCTGTTTTTTTTAAATCTTTTTTAAAATCCAATATTAAGTAAAATTTTATAATATAAATGAAATCACAATGCATGATTTCAGTTCAGATTACAAATAAAAAAAATCTTCTATATTTATAGTTTAAATGTAAAAATATTAAATGTTTATTAATTAAAATATAACAAGTGAAGTCTTTTATCAAAGGAAAAAAATACTGTCATGAAACGATAAATATGCTTGGTCATAAAGGAAAAATAAAAAGGATTTAATTAAATATTTTTAAACTTATCATACCCCATAAATCGGTCATGCGTTTTGAAAACAGTATGTTCAGTATTTTAAAATCTAATGACCAATTAATGTCATAGAGAAGTGTCAATAATCAATTCTTATTTAATGTTTAGGAAAAGCAAGTATTATATGAAAATTATATTTAACCCCCTCCCCCCCTCCCCTTGCAACACCATGTAGACCTTGGTGATCATCCCTCCCACCACTTCAATGGCATTACATGGGTTATGGAAGACCCCTTACTAATAACAAATTGGTTTAGTAGTATGCTATTGCCGATTAGTTAGTATAACTAACTAGATATTATTTTAACAAGACAAAGTGGATCTTATAGTAAATGCTGAAAACAATTTTTATAGAAAACAAAATAATCCAGCGGGAAAATAAATAGAGTTAAAATTGATTCTTAAAACTTTGAAACAATTTTTACAATTTCTTGAACTTTGAAGCTATTTTGATAATTTAATCCATATTTGGATAAGAATTAACTGCAATTAGTGATGTTTATATCTTTCTAGGAACAAATTGCTCAACAAAAAAATAGAAAAGAAGATCATGGACTAATCTCACCTACTTGTCTAATTAAGGGACAACATTATATAACATCATTCAAGTCTAAACTCTGCTCAAATCCATTTTGAAAAATTTAATGACATGAAAATATAGATAATTTAAAAGCTGAGGAGAAAATGAAATATTTCCTTCTATTCAGAACTACTTCAAATGAAATCAATTTCATTTAAACTTTTACTTTGTCTAATTTCATGAAGTAACATGTTTAAAAAAAGTGAATGAATTGCTGCTAAAGAAAAAATATAATTATATCAAATCTAAAGAATGATGCACTAGTTTAAACTTGCTTTCTGCACTAATATGAAAAAAATAACAGAAGAATCTTGAAATGCAAAAACAACCAAAAGACTCTTATTGTGCATTATGTCGGTAAAATTGATTATTTCATGGATAATTTTCTATTACGGTATGCCTTTCCTGTTGCCATCATAAAAAAAAAGGAAAAAGCTAACTGATCCAGGCAAAAATAGGTTTATTATATATTTTGAAACTCCAGTGAGCATTATAAAAATTGCATAATTCCTTGAAACTCACACACAACGAAATCACAATTCAAAAAACCGGCAAGGACCATAATTATAAAACAGAATACTATATACAAATATATAATAAATAAATTTAATTCAGGTTTAGGATAAAACCAGAAAACTCTCATATTGAGGTAGGGATCTGGAAAGCATTCATTTCCACTTGATAAAAGTGGCAATGATACTTTTCCCGTTGGGTATCTCTTGAAAGTTAATCATATGCATACTGGAAAACTAAAAATGGTGTGCGCAGTAAAATTGAAACTTACTGGACAAAAATATTGATATGTTAAATGTTGGAAAAATATCCTTACCTGAAGTTTTCTACCAAGATCATATAAAAATATCCAGCTCACAAAACATACCGTTGTAACAAAATTAAATACATGAAATTTATGAATAACAGAATGTTTTAATACACTGCTTCAAGAGAAATGTTTTTGAAGATTTTAACCGCAACACAAAATTCAGAAATTCCACTTAATCAAGATGTTTGTGCACACCTTTGTGTTACTTTTCTAAATCAATCTATAAAAAACCACTCTTATCCTACTATTATCCTTGTCTGGGAGAGTGTGCTAGGTCAGTACATGTCATGCCGTACTTTTGGTTGACTCACCGGAAATCATTATCTAACTATAGGATGTATACAAATTCCATATTGAAGACTGCCAAGCTATTGATATGGACTTCCGCTTAATAGCTTCACTGCCAAAATTTAAGTTCATAAAAAAAATGATGTATATTTTCAACAATGAATTTTTACATAATCATGTTATAATTATGATTCCAAATAGTAGTATTTATATGCTTCTTTAGTGTTTACTTTAATAATATTCTCCTAAGAAACGGTACGGTTTGTGAGCGTACCAATAGGAAAGTGACTCAGTGACCTATATGTGTGTACTGGTGCCAGCACAGCAACAGTGAAGCCGTGTCCGCCTCATCGATTAATAATATATTCATCTTCAGTTTCTTTGTAAATTACCGATATATTATCTAAAAAGTATGCCCTCGGTACCTAGGTACCATATAATCTATTATATAGTACCTAAGTTGGGCTAGGTACCATTACATAGACATATACCTCATAGACACAGTGTTTTTAAGAGCAATATGATTACCATAGTGATGAATTATTGCAATATGACCTGAAAAGGAGCTATCAACAAGAATGTATAAATACATAAAATATATTTTTGGATTGAATTTTTAGGTTATTTTCTATTGTCTTCTTTGCTGTATTTAGTGTATAATACGGATTTAATGATTCAACTAATAATTTAGTGTATAATTACATAATATAATGCTGTTTTTTGCTTCTTAATAAAGAGTATTACTGCTGGATCTTAACTTATCCTTGAATTTTCAACAAAAGTAAAGTGAAACAGAAAACTAGCACACACTAAATACATATGTTACACGTTGCCTTGCATGTTAAATTACATTTGGTGATACACTCAGAAAGCAAAAATCACTAGTTATCAGACAGAAACAACAATGGGAATGCTATGTGAAAAGCCCCAGTTACTATTATTTAGAAACTAGTTACTGTAATATTTGTCACAACTAGAATATGGAAATAAACAGAGTTAAACGTGTTGCTAAAATCGAGAAGAACAAGGATTGTAATCTGTGCATTGTCCATTGATAAGTGAATACCGTCAGTGACCTTGACTTGTGCAATTGTATCATCATCGTGCAGGTATGTTATCCAAATTCAAAAGGGTTGAGGGGGCTGTTGTAAGTTTATGGAATTGTGAGGGAATGACCAAAAACTTCTCAAAAAGAAACAGTATCAAGATACTCTTGGTATTGGAATGATTTACATTTCTACTAAAATGTTTTAAAAATCTCTTCTAAGACATTTACGCTTCTCTAAAAATTAAGACAGTGAACAGTTGACAATGTAATCTTGGTTATACAAGCAGACATCAGAGTTTGGCATACATACTTTCATTGCATAATTATGTTGCTATAACCACATCATAGGTATATGTACCACTTGATTGAATAGATTTACTAATACATAATTCAATGTTTATTTATTTCAATATGTTGTATCCACCAGCCACGTGGTACTGCTATTTAAAACTTTGCAAAGTATGTATGAGGTGTAAGATTGTTCATACACCGAATGAAATTCAATAAGATATGTCGTTGAATTTTGTCGTTTAAAATAACTCTGGAGTGAAATTTGGTTGATATAATTTATATTACCTTTTCATTGATAAAAACAAAACAGACATTGAAAATAATAAGTTAATCTAAATATTTTTACACTATATTTTTTCTATCAACTATGAGATTACTTTCACGCTTGACCAGCGCCTGATTTAGAGTTCTGACCTTCCAAAGCTGAGTATGAATATGCAACCCCCTGTCTTGCCCAGCTCGTGAATTGATGTTTAGATCGGCCTCATTTGACCATTAATACATATTTTTATTTTACTACCTTTCCGCCACGTGGTTTTGCCGACAATAAATCAAATATTTTCCTGCAACAATAAGGTAGGTAGGTATTTTTCCACGGTAAAAGGTCTATCTCCTTACCTTATTGAAATATGTTCAGTCAGCAGGCGTAAAAGAAAATTAACAGTCAGACAGACAGTGTATAGATACTTACAGTTTTTTTTTAATATCCAACAATATGTTAATTCATTATTTTTAAGTACTTTAGTTGGCACCAAGTAACTCAAACTCATTTTTTATTTTGTACCAAAATAATAGAAAAGAAACAAATAAAATGCTAGCGACACTTGCTGTATAATTTATTGAGTCGAGCGTAAATAATTTCTTACTCGTGTCAGAGCTGAAAATGACGTTACGCCACTGTAATTTGTTATGCTCATTGCTAAAAACACTCAACATTATTTCCACATTTGGAAACATGCAGGCAATTGTATGTCCTTAATAATTGTAGTATATTTTTGGGGTTTAAGTTTGCTGAATCTAAACAATCATTATCTTTTAAAAACTGTGCTAAGTGGACGCACTCGTCAGCAAACGTATCTTCTAAATCCAAGTGATGTAGTTGTTGCAACTCTAGCCTCGGCTCTTATAGTGCTATTTCTATTTGTTTCAGGTAATTTCCATAAGAAACCAAGTTTTATAGTAACTTGGGTATAATAATTTGTCGTTTTTTCAAATTAATTTTAGGACAATGAATAGCAACGTAATATTTTTCTACTATGAAAGATCGTCTTCCTTCAAATTCAGTATAT
The DNA here is from genome assembly GCA_039881145.1 of Druceiella hillmani. Classification (NCBI taxonomy): domain Eukaryota; kingdom Metazoa; phylum Arthropoda; class Insecta; order Lepidoptera; family Hepialidae; genus Druceiella; species Druceiella hillmani. The sequence continues at coordinate 26,110,630 of JAYKKI010000024.1, read as the reverse complement.
AACATTTTTATATCTTTAAAATGAAATATTGGTTTCTTTTTGGAGTTTACTTCGTAACAATCGATTTTCATATATAGCACCCGGTCTTATTTATTATTAATATGCATGGTTTATTGTAAGTCTATTTATGGGTAATCCATAAGAATAGACTCTACACTACATCCAAAGAAAGTAAATTTATGAGAGAAATGAGGAACTTAAAAATTCAGTAACATGTGAAAGTGGCGTCCATACTCTGAGAAAGTTAATAATGTAGTCAATTGTTTTTATATAAAAGAATTATTTCTGTATAACTGCCTCATAAACAACTAAACCGTTTGTTAAGAAAGTATGCATCCATATTTATTGTACACACCCAAAGCTTTGTATCACATTTTAAAAATTAGGAGAAAATTAGGAGAGTTAAACAAATGTAAATCACTATTTATCGGTTTCTGTACAACACAAAGTTTATTTTATTTTACATTTTAGTTTTCCACGTATCTAATAGCTGCCACGTGTTTCAGATGCTCTAAAGCCCGTACTGAAACTCGTTGCGTCAAAATTCGGTTTTAACTCCAGTAGTTTTGCAAACCCAGCCAGCAGTTAAATAAATTTATACGAACACGTGTTTTAGTTAACAGCTTTTTATTTATGTTCCGCTTTCGTCCACAGCAAAACTTTGTTGCAGTACTTCAAATACTTTATAAGCTCTCGGTTGACACAGAACAGTTTACTTAATAGATGAGGGTACTTTTGCTGCAAAATATCCGTGCGCCACCTGAATGTCCGAGCGTTAAAAAAAGTATAACAGTTTGTAAGCTAGGATGTAGGAGGTAATCTCTGACACTACTCATCCAGTTTCAAAAATCCTTTCAACAATATTTACAAAGGACCTTCAGGATGGACGTAGCTTGTATATTATCCCGTTAAATTTCTTTTTATGTATTATATAAAAGTCAAATTTTGTAACTTTGTATGTAAAAGGTAATCTCTGAAACCACTCATCCGATTTCAAAAATTCATTCACCAATATTTAAAAAAAACCTTCGGGATGGATACAAGGTGTATATTATCCCGTTAAAAAATAATTTCATGTGTTATAAAAAGTTTCATTTTGCAAGTTTGAATGTATGACATAATCTCCCAAACTATTCATCTGATTTCAAAAATCCTTTCACCAATATTTATAAAGGACATAAGTAGTATATTATCCCATTAAAAAAATTCCATGGAGACCAGTTTTGCAACGTAAGTCAACGAAAAACAGTCGAAGAAATGCGTTTCTTATGAACGCTGCCTTAACGGTAAGAGGTATTTATATTTAAATACAGTGTTGCCCATTTTATACATTCCAAAACAATCGTAATTAAAGAGTTAACTCCAGTGGCGCGTCAGAGCTGATACGCACAATGTTTTTTTTAAAATCTTTTTTGTACTCAATGACTTTGCACCTCTCGATTCCTTCGGATTCCACTTTTCCAAACTCTTTTTCATCCCGCAACGTACCAAGATGTGAATGTAATGACTCATATAGAGTAACAAAGTTAGATAAATCAACATAACTTGCTTGAAGCTGTGCACTAACGATTTGTAACTTGACCAGCACGGAGTTCCAAAAACACAACATTATTCTCATTTTGAAAGTTTTAAATTTGTCTAATATTCCTCTTGCCTCCACTTCAGTCTCTTTAGTTTGATTTACATCTTCACAAATGTAGTTTAATGCTCCAAAAACTGCCTTGTAAGAATTCTACAAAGCTATGCTAGCATCTGCTCGGGCACTCCATCGAGTTTCCTAGAGATTTTTTATGACTGTTGACTCTTTATCAAGTTTTGATAGCAAGACTTGCCATCTGCTAGTTGGACTAAAAAAAAAATTATATATTTGTTGTTCTAACGAAAAAAAAGGTACCTTGCTCATCGCTGCTCTCTGCTGCTGTTGATGCTACGAGTTTTAGAGAATGAGCTGCACATGGGATGAAAATTGCCAGAGGATTTGCAGCTTTAATTCTTCACTGAAGTCCTTTGTTGTTAGCGTTATCATAACTTTGACCACGGCAATCTTTAATTTCAAGTTGCAAAGTTTCATCAATTGTCGCAAGAGCATTCCTCACCATATCTTGCCCTTTATGTCCGCAATTAGGTAAAAAAGTGACAAAGCGTTCGATGGGTTTTCTGTCATACCGTACCAAACATTTACGATGATAGGGAGAATTGTCATGATCAAATATTATCTATTATAATTTATATTTTATAATAATTTATTATTATAAAATATAATAATTTACTATTATATTATAAATACATAAATAATTTACTATTATATTATATTTTACCCAGTTATTAAATCTACTTTTAGCAAATAAGCGTCAATAGCCTTGTTCTTCCAAATAATTTGCAGGGACCAAATAACACAAGGACGGTAGATTCTAAGTGTACTAACCAGTTTCTCTTAACAATTTCACCATTCACAAGTTTTTTTCCTAAGATACTTTTGGAAAGAAATCTTTTTTGATTTTTGTACTGCCTTCTTGATTTAGAAAGTTCTAACTCTTCGTTTTGTTGTAGTCCATTTTTAACAATATAATCTCACAATTAGATTTTTCTTCTATTAGAATTTCGTCCTTATTAAAGGCATTGCTAAAGTAGACTGAATGAAGGAACATAAGAATAGAGCATGGTAGAGCGTGCTGGGAATGAAATCGTCGGTGGAAGTACTGAACTCATGGCCATTTTGTCCTTGTCCGCAGAGCTCGTAAGAAATATTTGCAAGTGTGTAAATTGTGTTAAAATATTTTCTCTTTTCTTTTCTATTTATTTTGCTTTTTTCTATATTCTTTTCCACTTGGCTCTCTTTCAATCGAACTACTCTCATTACTACTCATTTTTTTAATAAAATAAACCAAACTAATGAATAAATACGCAAAAGAATATATCAATCATAATAAAGACGTAAGTTACGCAAGCACTTCGAGACGATACATTTTTTAAGTAATAAAAAAACTCCTTACTACCCTCTCTTTCTTACGCGAATTCAGTCTTTGACACCGGAAGGAAGAAATGAAAGAAAGAAACAGGTAGCAAAACCATTGAGTGCAGTGCAGGCGGGGAGGCGGGCCAGGGTACGTTGACATTTTTTGATAGAGTCATTATATGTGTAGGTACATTTCATTGCATAGTTGTCAGCTGCCATGATATTGTTTTGCGAGCACATTTTATAATTACCAGATTTTATTCTTTAGATAAGTGGCAAGAGCTCAGCGCTCTTACAAGATCACTCACGTGCCTTCTGTCTGTCACAGTTGTTTTTTTAGAAACCACTTGAGCTAGAAACTTTTAATTTGGTATAACAATAAAACTTAGTAACCCACCTATATCTCAACATGTGCAAGTTACTAGGTTTTATTATATGTGAGGGTTATCATGTTTCTCATCTGGGAGTTAAAATTAAATACACCAAACTTTTTTTTTCTTTCATGTATAGTTTGGAGTATTGTTTGAAATGTCTAATTATTAGGATTGGTAAAATACTATAAATACTATGTGATATATATCTTCAGGTATACCGAAATATGCAAATTATATGTTTTCCCTTCGGTATTGCCAAAATTCCTCATCAAAAGTTATGAAAAAAATAGAGTTTTCAGAGGTTTAAAAAAGTCTAAAGTGATGATTCCAGATGTCATGGTATTCTAGATACGCACCACGCCTCCACATCTGTGAAGTATATAGCAGGCAGTATATTTACGTAGCAAAAATTTATATTTGTAGTAGTAAAGAAACACTATGGGTGTATATATTTATTGGAGAATACTTGTAGCCCGAGTTCTGCTCGTACTTACTCGTTTTATATTTCTCTTTTGGTATCTATTATTTTAATGGCGAAGATTTGCCCTAAATTCCTATATCTTAGGTTATTACTCTCTTGGTGCTTAATTTTGTTTTAACTTAAATTTGTCACGAAAATGTCCCGCTCTTGGAAGACCTTATGAATCAGACTGTTACACTTTATATCTATGGATAAATACTTACAGATTATGCAAGCTGTAAATTAAGGACTAATACGGGAATGTATTTCCAAACCTATATAGTACATATACACAGCAATTTAAAAAAAAATTGAATTAATATTTAAAAGCTTATTACATTTTAATTTAAAAATATTTTAAGTAGTAAAGATGAAAAGAATGTTCAATCATCACAATAAATGTAATATATTTGAAAGGTTTCTTAAACTGCACGATCTCCCTTTTATTAGTATTCTTAAAACACTTCAGATTATACTAAACACATAATGACAACACGAGTAAGAAGTAAGTAATAATTGTTATTATATAGAGTACGTAAATGTCTTAATAATCAAACTGAAAGAGTTTAATATAATAGTCAAATAAGTTGTCATAAATTTTTCAAGCAACACTAAACAATTTACAAACGCAGCAACACTAAATAATTTTCAATCTTTTTCAAAAGGCGAAAATTCTGCGGAATGTTTAAATGGAGTTGTGATGGCATTTTATTATGGCTGTTCCATAGAACATCTATTGGGGATTCATTTTTAAGGCGTAGATCTAAAGTTGAAGTATTTTTTTTAAAAAGTACACGGCGTGGTAGAGCGTTCTGGGCATAAAACACCAAAATTGCAGCCATAAAATGCCAAAATTGCAGCCATAAAATACCAAAATTGCAGCCTTTCTATTCGCAATTTCATCATCAGTCAAGTATTTAGTTTTAAATCCAGAATCAATCAAAGTTGCAAGGCAAGCGTAAAGTATTTGTAGCACATGTAAATTGTTTGTTAACAGATTCACGAAAGCGGTTTTTTAGATTTGTAATTTGTTTTGATTTTAATCAAAGATGGGAATGAGGGATCAAAGAAACATCAATTGTTTCCACAATGCATTACCACTTTTGTACCGGCAGCATTATTGCGATTAACAATATGGATCTTTCTATTTACATCGTATTCAGTAATAGTTTGAGTGCCATTGCTACACTACGTGCTAGCATAACTTTTGTTTTTCTGATTTTCAATGAAATATGCTACAAAATAAAACAGAGAATATGTTTTTATAGGATTGCACCAACTTCAGTTGTAAAATTGATCGATTCTGTTTTCTCAATAAGTAGTATGTTTTTTTTCATAAGCCAGCTAGGCTTTCGAGATGTTCCGAAACATTTTTCAGTCTTATTTCATCTACACCTTAAATGATACTGTACAGTGGGGTAAGATGGGCCACAGTGAAGTAGAGTAGAGTTTTTGAGCTACAAAAAATAAAATATTGTTTCTACTTAACAGACTACGTCACTTTCAAAAATAATTTTTTCTTAATAAATCAGAATATGAAAGTTAAGGCACATTTATAAAAATAAAGTTATTGGCATTTTTTCGAGATCAAATTTTTCTTGCGCTGTGTTACTGGTGTTGGGTACAGTAAAACAGTAGTAGCTGTACAGCAAAACATAATAGGTTACCGTGCAACGTATAAAATTTCAAAAATGTATATTTACAACATTTAAAAAAAAATGAACACAAATTAAATATTAAAAATTCAAAATATTGTGTGAAAATATAATTTTTCAGCCCAGTGAGTTCTGTACAATTTCGATATCATTTTTTGAAACGATTGCTATTTGTGGTTATAATAGAGAGCAAAATCCTTCTGATTTAACACTTTCTTTTGTATAACTGTTATCGTGTTCATTATTTTCGTAGTCGAATCCATCAACAGCTTGCTAGTAAAATATTTGGTTTATTTTCCGGGAAACCTTACTATGACAATATCACTTTTCTTTGGAGAATTATAACAGCTCAGAGGAATGTCATTTTCGTCAGCAGAAGATTTCAACTTAACATCAGTATCTTCGAAATCGATGAAAAGATTTTAGTTACCTTCTCTACTTCCTTTTTAACTTTTCTTAACGCTGGCGTTCTTATTTTTTTTACCTTCTTTTAATTTAGCTTGTTCTTCATTGTCACATTTTATTGGCTTGTCTGTTGCAATCATTGTTTTATCCCCTTTCCTTAAATTAAAAGAGTTCAATAGAGGCTTAGCTTTTGGATAGTCTCCGCACGCAATTTAGACTTTTGAGAACTTTGAACTTGACATCATTCTTTCTCCTTTGTTTTTGCCTGACTGTAAAAAACCACAGCAAAAAAAAAACCTTAGATTTTTTAGACTTTGTGCATAATAAAAGAAAAGTTTTCACTGCTTTAAGGACAATCCGTCCAGTTTTGTCTTTCAAAACTCAAAAGCGTTAGTCTAAATATGAAAGAAAGTATCAATATTTATGTATTCGTAGGATATGTCTTCACTAAATATCTCACATTTAAGGCTTAAGTTAATTAATAAAAAAAGCTTATTCATATGACTCCTTTCAAATAAACCAGAGCCCTTTATAGCCCCAATCGTGGCAAATGACACCAATTTTACTAATTCTCCTTCATGTATATTTTGACCAATATTTCTTTGTGTTTCTATATGAGCCACAAAGCCACTCACCAATATCAGCCACAAAGCCCAACCAAGGTTGCTGTCTTAAAAGCGTATGAAATATTGAGAGGCAAGGAAATTTGGTTAATTTTGAAATAAAATATTTTTTAATAAACGATGAATAAATGATAATGAAAATTAATCATTACGATGACAGTCAGTTAGGATAAAAAAATATAGAGACATGAAAATTGTTATATGCTAGATGAAATAAGTTGTTATCGTTATTAATCATCTGTAATTGGCATTGATTATGTGCACTTCTATAATCTTGAACGCTGTCGCCGTCCCGTAGTAATAATATGAAGAAATATTTTTGTTGAGGTGTAGTTTGTCCTTTTCACATGTTTAGACCAACAATATCCATTCTCTATATAAGTTAGGATATGTAGTATTTTTCATATCTTTATGATATAGTTATCATCATCATGTCAATTTGCAATTACGATGACCAATCATAAAAAGTATGCAACTTATGTAGGGCAGGTTATATTGAATTTATTCCAAAGTAGATTAATAATAAAGTACTAAAGGGAATTTAAAGCATCACATAAATATAATTGTTCATGCGAACAGAAATAACACATTCCTTTCCCCGTGTACTGTTTTTAGTTTACATTTTGATCAATAATTTCATAAGAAACATAACAGACCTTGCGTTCGCAGAAAGACAGGGTACTGAATTCCCTGAAATGCTTACTGTTACGTAAAATAGTAGCAAGGTTTTCCCTTTTTGCTGAAGTTATGGAAATAATTTGGTTAGGTCCCTTAAGGCTAAATTATCTTCGTTTTTTGTTCTGAACCGTTTCATTCATATTGCATATGGAAGATATTTGTACTTACCCATAACCTCCGACATCTTAATAAAAATATGGCAATGTTAGTTTGATAAATTTAAATTGCTTAATTTAAAAAAAAACATAACAATAGTTCGAACTTGTTAATTCTGGATATTATGGACTCTTTATTTTTGAAAAATGCTATCATCCAATTTACTGGCGTCTCTTTGTCATCGTGTTATGTTTTGGCATAGCTACATAATACTTAAATACACTTGACTAGCTACATACAACTTACATAATCCATAGTCAATTTGACAGCATTTAATTAAATAATTTATTACAATGTTAAAAAGTCATCGCACGTAATTAAAAACTCATCTCTTTCCCCTAAATCTGTATAACCTTTTGTCATCATTCCTTTGAATTATGGTTTTCTATAACTATTTTTTTTTTAAAATGCACTGTTAACGACATGTGACAAACATCAAAGTTTTTTGCCAAACTACGGATAGAATTTGTTTTGTGTTACCCCAAAAATAAAATAGTTTTTTGAAATAACTAACGACTATGTTTCACACACAGTTTTTCTTTTGTATGTCCTTATTCCAAATAGAACCAAGCGTTTATCTCTTCCTAACATTATAATTGGAAAAATACGCTGTAACTTTAAACCTCTGTAATATTTAGCCTTTGTCTCTCCAATTATTTTATTCTATGGAATTAACGAATTTATGTTCGTTAGATTCTTATTCGCCATCTCCTTTCAAAATTCTTTTCATGAGATTAAATGATGTAAAATTAGAGATGAAAGTAAATCTAAGGAACGTCTCAAAAAAAATTGTGTCAATACTAACTTTCTATTAGCTACCTTTAGTAGTAGCCATTACCGTGTAGAATACAAAGTGACAGAATAACAATTTACGGAACACGAAAAGTAATTATGGAAAAGATTGTAGATTCTTTATTATAAGAGGTGTGGCAAAGCTGATAGAGAATTGAATGATTTGTTTGTTGCAGTAAAACCATGTTAAGATATAATTGACAGAAGATCAGTGGTTTTTATTAAATTAACAAAGTATAGAAGAAAAAATTGACTGTGCGAATAGAGTGAGCATAAGAATTTAACAACTGTGCATAATGGTGTTCTTATGCCACAAGAAAGTATAGAAGTAATTGTTTAAAAATTAGGTCCTTAAAGAATGCTTACAGGTTAATACTTGACAAAAACTGGATTTCAAGAAAAGTAAACAAAAAGAACGGAAGTTGAGACTGCATATCCACGTAAAAAGAAAACTAAGGAAGAAGCTATTTAAGAGAGAAGTATTTGGGGAAGGAAAACGGGAATGAGATAGTTTTGGGTTTTGTGACATTACAGACAATGGTACGTATCTTGAAATATTACATTTCTGAAAAATTTTATGGAGAAATAATACTGTGTTACCATAATATTAATAAAAATGGCATGATAATTGAGAAGTGGAATACAATGGAGAAGTGTGAACAGGTCTATAATAAGGTGCCAGATGCTGAGATTGGAAATAATGACTAGATGATCACAAAAAGGAATTAAAGCACTCTCAACTGCTTATATTACTTCCATTTAATGGTCACAAAAGGATAATAAATAATATGTCTTCTTAACACAAGTCTCCTTTGAATTACCATTAATAAAAATCTCGCACATGAAGATATAATTGATAGGAAATATAAAAGTAACCATGTTGATTCATTTACACCTTTGAAAGGATTGTCTTTTGTATGCGTTCAATTATCAGATTATATTTGGTCCCGTATGGACAACGATTGATTCGATGGCTTCTAATTTCTCAGGTCCTGTCTCCTAGTGAAAGTCGGCAATTAACAAGGTTTTCTTGACTTGTCAAATCCTTCTCGAAACAGGGATTTGGTGATAATTGAATTTTCTTTTAAATATTTCAGCCATGAGGATTTCCATATGTTTGTTCATCGGGCTCTGGTTTTTTCTCTGTATGAGTACTGAAATACAGCATACTTCTCATTATCTGGCTAAGTACTCTATAGTTTTGAGAACCTCTAGGTCTTTATTCACCTAATACAAAACCATCTCGTTTCATATTCTATGAGTCTGAGATCTCTCCGGCAGTTTTCTAAAAATATTACATCTATATATAATATAGCAGAACAATCACCTTAATTATCTCACGTCTTTCGAAGATCTCGACTCATTTCTTTTCACTACATTCCATTTGACGATGTTGTTGTTACGCCGTAGTTATTCACAATTATACTTCTAGCAAATTTCATAAATAAGAATTAAGACGCTGTTTTGCTTATATTCTTTACTTAGACAATTAACACTTTTCGATAATATAATAATTTCTCTGTATACAGTCTCAATTCCATGAATATCTATTACAACTTTTTTTTTTTTTTCGCTTATCTGCAATCAGTACTTGATCTATAAGCAGATGGGTTGGGCGGCTTTGTCGGGTCGAGGACATCCTCCAGCGAGGACAGTCACTCATCATATTCAAGGTCTGATTTGACTATATTATGTCCTTTCTTTTCAGACGTTTTTGATAGCTGCGCAATGTTAGTTTCGCAGCAAGCGCATTCGGGTGATTCTCCAGCCGCTTTTGATATTTTTGTACAGAGACCTCAATTTCTTCTTTCACAGTGCTCATCTTCAAGTGCGTGTGGATTTCTGAATTAGTCACAAACCAAGGGACTTGCGCTATTGTTCTCAGTATAGTGTTCTGCACTCTTTGTAGTATTGTGATATTGGAATTGCTGGCACTTCCCCACAGTTGTATGCCATACATCCAAGTTGGTTGTAGTATTGAACTATAGATTAATAGCTTATTATCTGTGGAGACTCTACTATTTCGGCCTAGCATCCAATAGAGTTTTCTGTGACGTATATTAAGTTCCTCTCTCTTACTCCTAATGTGCTGATTCCAGGCGACGATCCAGATTAGACGACGATCCAGGTGTAGACCCAGATATCTCACTGTATCTTGGTGTGGTAGTATTGAGTCCTTGAGGTGAACAGGAGGGCAGTTTCCTTTTTGCAGAGTGAAGGTGACCTGCACCGACTTGCTTGTGCTCACTTTAATTCTCCATTTTGTAAGCCAGTCTGCAATGGCGTCGAGTCCTTGTTGGAGTTGCTTCGTGGCTACATAAGGTTGCCTGTTGCTCACCATTATGGCCGTGTCATCAGCGTATGTAGCAATCATGACGTCATCTACCTGTGGTAGATCTGACATGTATAATGTGTACAGCATCGGTCCCAACACCGAGCCCTGAGGCACTCCAGCTTCAATTTCGAAAAATTTGGACGTTGTTCCGGACTCTTTTACCTGAAAGATCCTCTCCGTGAGGTAGGATTTCAGCAGGATGTAGTAGCTCTGGGGAAGACATGTCTTTATCTTATAGAGAATACCATCGTGCCAGACCCTATCAAAGGCCTGCTGAATGTCCAAGAATGCAGACGAACAATACTCTTTTTCCTCTAGAGCTTTCCTTATTTTTTCAACTACTCTATGCACTTGTTCTATTGTTGAGTGTTGCTGCCTGAAGCCAAATTGATGGTTAGGGATGATGTAGTTGCTTTCTAGTATTGGCATAATGCGGTGCAAAATTAATTTTTCGCAGACCTTTGATAGAATGGGCAATAGGCTAATTGGTCTGTATGAGGTGACTAGGTTTGCTGGTTTCCCTGCTTTATGTATCATGAGAATTTGTGACACTTTCCAAAGATCGGGGAAGTTTTGAACTCTCAGTAATCCATTATAGAGCATAGTCAGGAACACCAATGCTTTTCTTGGATGTTTTCTAAGTATTTCCTGCGTGATTAAATCATATCCTGGTGCCTTTTTATCCTTGAGGTTGTTAATAGTCTTTTTAACTTCTCGTACAGTGACTGGAGCTGGTGGGAGCGACATTTGTAAAGGCTGGCCAAGAACAGATTCCACCTCTGTTTCGGAGTCTGTGTCGCTGGCGATATTTGGAGCAAAGACATTTGAGAGATGTTCTGCAAATAGGTCCACCTTTTCCTGTGGCTTGCGAGCCCAACCATTGTTGTTTCGAAGCGGAGGTTTTGCCACTTGTGGTCTGTTGTATGACTTCGTAAATATCCACAGTGAGTAGTCCGTGGCTGCAGTAGGTGTTAGGGATGCCAGTTCCGCCTCAAGAGTCCTGTTGTGCCAAGTTTTCAGCATATCCCTCAAATGTGACGCTTGCCTGTTGAAATTACTTTTGTCAGATGCAAGCCTGCTCAACTGCCAGATACGACGCAGCCTGCGTCTCTTTAAGATCTCTTTTTTAATTTCAAGGGGATAGTTACAAGTCCGCTCTTTAGGGTCTAATAAAGGTGTGCTTCTCCAACAAGCCTCCTGGATGAGGTTTGTAAGATATTTAGTAGCGATTTCAATGTCCTCAGGCGTCTTCAGAGCAACTTTTAGCTTGATGTTGGCGTTAATAAATTCTCTAAAGGAGAACCAATCTGTTTTCTTATTATAAAGTCTTTCACGATTTTCGTGAAAGACTTTATAATAATGATGTTTGTACTTAGAGTGAGTAACACCGGCGTATGATCCGAAGAACTGTCATAACAGGACTCACACTTAACGTAGTATGAAGAGAAACCTTTAATGATATAGAAATCAATGAGATCAGGTATCTTAGAAGTAACAGGCGGCCAATGTGTGGGTTCACCTGTGGATGCAGTAGCCAGATTATTGGCGTCTAGACTTAGTTTTAGCTGCCTACCTCTGGTGGTGGTTAGTCTGGATCCCCGTAGGTGTTTTTGGAGTTCCAGTCTCCGCCCACTAGATATCTGTTTCCAAGTGTCTCAAAGAATTCCGTAAACATCTCTTGGGATATCTTATGTTTAGGTGGACAGTACACTGAGGAAATGTTAAAGCAGCCATTTTTATCCTCAACTGATACAGTAGTAGCCTGGATGTGGCAGGTTCTATATTCAGGCATTATATGGTGCTTTAATGATTTCCTGATGATAATCGCTGTACCAGCATGTCCAGTTCCATCAGGGTGGGGGGTTGTGTAACACTCATAATTCCAAAACTTAACATTTGTTTTAGTGGTACAGTGAGCTTCAGATATCAACAATAGGTCCAAATTTTGCTGAGTCATAAGAGTTTCCGCATCAATTTTATTGGGAGTATTATGGATATATTCCATGTTGCTATGCGAATCGCAGTCATTTTGTCAGTTTGTCAAAGAGTCGTGTTATGAGCGTCATCAACATGCTCATCTGTATCTTACAACACAGTCTCAAATTTTTCATTCTGTTTTGTTAAGATTTCTACCAAATTCAGAGGATATTGGGGGGTTATTGCTTCTTTACTTGCATCTATCTTGCCCTGCATAACTTCTGAGTAAGTTTTCTTCTTAACTTCGAAATTTGCATCAGTCTTGTCAGCTATGTTTAGCGCTGGCTTATCTCCTGTTTTTTCTGTAGAGGGTGTTCGCAGCTGATAGCTTTTTCCGGTTGAGTAGGTTGACTTGGAACGTCTCATCAGAATTTCTTGATATACTTCACACCCTTTGAAGTTCGCCGGATGTGGACCATTGCATAGCGCACACTGGACGAGAGAGGTACGGTCACGTTTTTGACAATCTGATGTTTTATGGGATTGTCCACATTTTACGCAGCGATAAGGGCGCATACAATAATTTTTCGAGTGCCCGTATTGTTGACATCTTTGGCATTGAACTATTGAATTTCGCTTCTTGGGATCTTCAATGATAACTGACTGGTGAAATATATATTTAAGTTCTTTCACTGCCTTGTTGTTTGGTCCTGGCGTAAGATTGACAAAAAATGTAGAAGTTGGTTTTTTGTCCGGCCCGAATCTTGCGTTAATGATTTCGCCTGAGATTGTGTTTCCTGTAGCTTCAATGTCTTCTTTGATTGCAGATATTGGTGTAGTTGGGTGTAGGTTTCGTATGACTATTCTGAAGCACCTCTGGTCTTTTTGATTGAAGGTGTGGCCAATCAGTCCATTCTCCCGTACTACTTTCATGATTTGTTTATAAATCTCAACATTTAAGCTACTTATTCTCAATTGGTTTCGGTTAATCATCTTGAATGTGAACTGGTCCTTTTCTACCACAGTTTCAAGTAGTTTGGTGAGCCCATTGACGTCTCCTACACCATATAAAATTATTGGAGGCGGTTTAGTCGGTCGTTTCTCTTTGGGTACACTATCAGTTTCAGTGAGATCAACTGTTAGACCTGTAAAGCTGTTTGAAGCTTTAAGTGTCTCAGGAGAAGGGCTGTTTGACATTTTCCTTTTTTTGGTATTTCTGTTCATAGGAACTTTCTGCCAAGTGGGAGGACAGATTTCTGCTGATTTAGCCTCAGTGTCCACAGCCAAAGGGTGGCCATTAGGGGTAGCTAGGTTTCCAACTTGAGTATTATTTCCCAGTGAGGATGATCTTTGTCTCGTAAAGAGACCTGGATGGAAAGCTTGCTGAACAAGCTTTTTGTTGTTACTGCTACTGCTGCTGCTGCTACTTCCACTGCTGCTTCCGCTGCCAGGCATATTCACCAACACAGGAGCCTGGTCGCCCACCCCTGTGCGGTCTTCGGTAACAGATTTCACACTCGCAGGCCCGGGTAACTGCGAGCGCCGGGGGTTAGCCGGATCGCATGACATCGTATTCTCATTATCAGACATTTTGTTCCCACGAGTAGGGCCGATCTAAGAGGTCGCTTGTGGGGTGACGCCCATCCCCACAAGAAGGCACATTACAACGACGTTTGCCAGGTCCGTCAAGGTTGGCGCTATCGGCTAGTCTCCCACTAGTCATGCATTCCTTTGGCACGTTTCCCACCTTGGAATTGGGGTAATTTTTTATAGAGCTTGTCTTCCTCTTAATCCGGGCGATTAAGCCAAGACTTCCGATCGCAGTGTAGCGGTTGCGGGTTGGAGAGGTCATTTCCTACTCTCTCCAGACCAGCTGGTTAGGCCAGTACTCATCGGGTTATTTGACCGCCGCCCAAGACTCGGCGTTGTAGTTCGTTTAGCACCACCCAGGGGACACGTGTAAGGTAATGGTTAGGTATTTCTTACAGACATGAACTACCTCGACCCCAAACTACCTCGCCCCGCAAATCTATTACAACTGAATAAGTTAATTTTTGTTGTTGTTTAAGTGTTGTTACTGGAAATTAAAATGGATTGAATTATTAAAGGACCTGTTTGATAAAAGTCTGTCAAGCTTTCTTCGGACTACTTATTTATGTATGACCAAGCTTGTTCCCACATCACGAGTTCATTAAAATCGAATTAAAGTTAATGCGGTTGTTCAACGTCAAATTAACTTTAACGTGATCAATAAGTTCATCCGTTATAGACTATACTGTGTATATATTTTGGAAAGGTCATTCAAAAAGAAATGTCTATCACCATAAACCTAAATCTGCTCTTTTAGTCGAGGTGTTCCAGAAAACCTTGCACAATAATCAACAACGACTAACAGAATATGTGCAAGTTAATGTCTACTCGCATGCTCCTTTCATAATTTTTACCCCGATTCGCTGTTAGTAAATTTTTTTGGGAACATTTGTAAATATCTGTAAAATGAACTGGAGTAATTTAAATACTAACTTTCGATATAATTCTGGAATCATATTAATTGTAACCATTAGACCAATTCTATATCTAATTGTATCATTTAACACTGTCAATGAGTTAAGTAGTCCACTTACAAATTCCGCTAAGTAAAAAAGAAAGGAAAATCTGTTAAGGTGGTAATTTTATTTGTTTTTTAAAATGTTTTCTTATGGTGCATAAGAAAACATTCATTCATATCAATCTCGTTCAAAACTCAGTATGTTATGCATAAATTCAGGTTAAATATTAAATACTCCTGCAAAACTTGCTGTATTGATTGACAGTTCACTTTTAAACAACTCTACGTTACATGTTAACTTTAAAAATTCGCCATATTATCTTGACTGTCAGTGTCATCGTGTGAACCTGTTGAATTGCAAACAAGTGCGACGTAATAAAAAAATTCTTATTTTGATATTATTCTGCTTCAAGAAAAGGAAGTTAATGAAGCACCAAGTCATAGAGGATGGAAAATATTCGCTGATAAATTAACACGAAAGCGAGAAGCTGCAACGTCGAACAGGTAAGGTTATGTTTGGTACTTAATCCCCAAATAATTTTACAATGCTTGTTTATTTGCACTGCACAATTTGGAAATATCGAAAGGACTACAAAACCTCTAGAAGTGATTGAAGAACCAGAGACATATTTTGATATTTTCCAAAAATACAGTACGGTACTGAGACTTGGCAGAGATTTCAATTTTTATGATTGGAAATCGGGCACCATAAACGTACTTAATTTGCCTGGATCTTGGCATTTTCAATTTAATGCCTCCTTTTGAGACGACAGAAATGTTAAAATTACAGTTAAAGGGGAACCTCAATATTTCTCAGAAGTGATCAATTATGGCAATGTTTGTAAAAGAGGTAAATCATTAAAATTTGAACACATTGAACCTGCTTTGATAAATATAGGTGTTCCTGTAAGTCAGCAAAATTTAATGACGTGAGAAACCTACTAACAAAATATTTTGAAGAAGATTGAGCTTCGGTCAATAACCTAAAATATTACAGATTTCTCCAAGAAGAATGAAATATAGAAGAAGAGGCCGATACTGATGAAACTTTAATGGAAATTTCCAAAAAGGAATTATCAATGTAAAAACCATATTTCCTGCCCAAAATTACACTTAGAACGAACATAAGTAGTTTTATGTAAACATTTGTGAATTAAATTCGGGGGTGCTGTGTCCAAATGTTTTGAACTTCTTGTGACGCTATGATTGACAATATTCACATGTTTACTACTATTTAATTCCTTATTTAACGCTACTGCATCTTTGTCTTTATTGATTAATTTAAGACGTCAGGTTATTAGGCACAGAGTATTGGTAAGTATTATTTACTTAGGAATAATTTTTAGACATAATTTTTGAAACGTGGTGTGGACAGTTAGATTATAAATTTGGAATGTAGATATGTTGATTGTGGATATATTAAAGAGAAGCCATTGGTTATGTACATTGCACCGCTTACATATTTCCATCCAATTGAGATATGATTTAAATTGAGAAGTATCACCATAAATGGATATATAGATGTATAATATATAAAAACAGATATATATAGATATATAATAAAGCCATGTAATGAATGCATAAATTTTGAAGCGTTCTAATTTATTTAACTTTTCTAGCAGGAGGATAATTTATTTAAGTATCAAGCAGGAGTTTAATAAAAATAGAATTTAGTTATATAGTAATTTAAATAAATTGGTGAAAATACATTAGTATATTCCTAAAGTTTTAGTGACAGACCTTAGTTGAGGTTCAGAGATTTTTATCGAAAAATATGTTTAGAAATATAACACTGTTTTCAGTCTTAAATTTTTAAACATTTTTTTCAGTTTGTCAAGTCTGTCTGTTCATCTTTCCATCGTGTTTCACAGTAACACAGTTCTTTTAGTTTAACACTAATTCTAATGAAATTTTATTGAAGGATATAGTACATAGTCATTGACGACTTCAGCAGGAAAGTATTAATTTATTTACTACATAATAAGTCAGATGTTTTTGAAAAGTTCAATGATTTTAAAGCCCTAGAAGAAAATCAGTTGAATTTGAACCAGGAATTTTTTCTGTACAGACAACGGTCTAGAATACCTTAGTAATGATTTTCAGAATTTTCTAAAAAGGTCTGGTATCACACATCAGACATCTGCACCGTACACTCACCAACAAAATGGGTTTACAGAAACAATATTGGGCTAAGGTACCATTGTCAGAATCATCATAAAAACCAGATAAAATTTATTTAATTGAAAATGTTAATAAATCTTTAGAGAATACACCAGATCAACTTCATAGTGCGGAATCAATCTCGATGATGAATCTTTATATGAGCCAGATAAATCTATTGATTTAAAAGAAATACATACAAATATAACTACAAGATCTAAGTCAAAATTAAATAAAAATGAAAGCACATATGTCTATACCGATTATGACATTACAGATATCCCAGAATCATATAGTGAGTTGATATCTCCTAACAGACTGAATTCACAGAAGTGGAAACAATCAATAGAGGATGAATTGAAGTCACATGCTGTCAATAAGACTTGCAAGCTGATTGAAAAGCCTGAAAATATGAGTCATCGGGTGTAAATGGGTACAGTTTAGAATAAAAGAAGAAACATCAGGACCCCTCTATAAATTGAGATTATGTGCAAAAGTATGTGGACAGAAACAAGTGGTGGATTATACTGAAACCTTCTCTCCCACTGTAAGATAGAATTATGTTTCAGTCTTATTGTCAGAAGTTGCACAACACAATCTGGAAATGGCTCAGTTTGACGCGAAAACTGCATTTCCGTATAGAGACATTGATGAAGACATATATATTCAGCCACCAGATGGTTTGAACTCAGCTGTAAACTCAATCGTTCAATTTATGGCTTGAAACAAGTCCAGAGATGCTGGAACAGTAAATTTGATTCTTTATTAGAGAAATTTGGCAATGAAAAACCGTGCCGATAAATGTGTGTATATTGGAAATGTAAACAGCAATAGAGTGTATTTATTGTTATATGTAGATGATGGCCTCTAAATATCTAATTCAAAACATACATTTAATTTCAGAATTATTTTTCAGTCATAGTTGAATTGAAAAGTAATTCTGAAACTGAATATTCAGAAGTTAAAATTTTTGTTGGTCTACAAATTGAAGTCTGAAAACCAAGCTGTTAAAATTTGATGTGTCATGCTAACAGCAACAACATTCCAGTTGACCCTCATGCTGTCCTGGAGCCGAGTTCCGAGGTACCTGATAAGAACATTCAGTACAGAGAGGCAGTCGGTTCGCTGATGCATCTAGCCATAGTAAGCAGACCGGACATAATGTTTGGAGTCAGTCTGGTGAGTAGATTTTTGAATTGCTATGATCACACTCATTGGAATGTTGTCAAGAAAATAATGAAATACTTAAAAGAAACAGAGAATTATGGTCTCTATTATACAACATCACAATTGAACGAACTTCAAGCATATAGTGATATAGATTATGCTAAAGATATATGCACACGGAAGTCAATGACCGGATATGTCTTTATTAAGAACGCAGCTGTTTAACATGTGCAACACAGAGTCAACAGAGTGTTGCATTATCAACTACTGAAGCTGAATTTATGGCCCCATGTTCACCAATAAAAGAGGCTATTTGGCTTAAAACATTGTTAAGTGATATTGGTGCATTCAGTTAGGACTCAGTATGTTTGAACATTGATAATCAGAGTGCTATCTATTTAATAAAAAATGCAGGCTATCATAAAAGATGCAAACATATAGATGTGAAGTATGACTTTATCAAAGAAAAATTTATGGAAAAACAATAGACTTAAACTATGTATGTACTAAAGAGCAATATGCTGATTTGTTTACCAAAGCTCTACCTAGAGTCATATTTCAGTTCCTCAGAAACAAAATAGGAGTTGTAAGACTGAACTAATAACTGTAACTTAATTATATTTGTTATGATATGTTATGATTGTTTATCTATTTGATATTTAGTTGTATGAGTTTAATTGTAACTCTGTATATGCATATTAGTAATTTATGAATCTCAAGATCTTATCTGTAAGATTTGTTTAAGGAACGCTATTTGGTGAGAGTGTTGAAGTAATAAAATAACTTTCCTTTTGTCTATGATAACTAATCGATAACTTATTTAGTCTATACGCTGGCTGTACAATACAACCTGTCTTTACTTTTTTCTTTTGTTTGTGGTTTATAATCAAGTATAATAAACATTAGACAGAAAAAATATAAGAACTATTAAATTTAAGATGTCAATTGGGCAGGGATGTTGGGATACGCCAAAGTGTGCGTAATAGGAGTCTAATAGAATATTGGTTTGTGGGGGTGGGACAAGAAGAGGTGAATACAAGACAAGGATATTAACCGAATATATAATAATTGAGAAATGATATTAAGAGCAATATTTACTCATATCTAATTAAGAAAAAGCTCGTAGAGAATGTTAAAACTTATTTTAGCATCCCTAAATATGAAGTTTGCTTGAAAAAAACCTCTACGATTTCGGGAAGAAAGAATAATATTAACAAGGTGTAAGTATGCCACAACCGATTTTCCGTTCCTCATATTTTGTAAACGGCACATGTAATTTATATTAAATTTTAGTGTGATTAAAGTGTTAGGCTGAATACTGACTAGTTATATTCAAAACGTATAGTCCATATTTATCCGTGAGTGAACCTCTTCAATCCATAATAGTGCATCACAAGTGAATTAATTTTTTTTTATACTCATTAAAATACATCAACCTATATATTGTATTTCTATAAATGTAAGAAATGTGACACAAAACAGTTAGCAACGTAAGCGTAAACTTATATTTCCCAATTAATCCTTGCATAATTATACAAAAGAAAAGGATGGATGTTTTTGTAATTTTGCTTGGTAACGGCACTTCTCAATATTACGATTTAAGAAAGAAGTGAAATGTATGGGACAACAGCAAGACACGGAACATCACGGCAATTTCGAGAGTGTAATCGATCTTTTGTTCGAGTTACTAATTGAATCCTGTATAAAATTTGATATTCTAAATAAATTTATGAAGTAGGAAGTACTTTCATAAACAAAATGTCTATAAACGCAATGTTGGTCTGTTTCTGTTTAAAGTGAGCGAAATTGGACTATGTAAAAATTAAATCATGTAAACATGTTTATTACGTAAAACAAGGCTTGAATAAAAATTTTTTTCTACACTCCACAGTGTCTCTTTATCTAGTAACCATCTCGAAAATAAAAATACAATTTCACAAATTTAACATCTATAAAACAACTTCATGCAGAAAAAAAATGAAAGGAACATGTCCATGAATAATGAATTTATAACACATGCGAATGAAATGCATAATCGAATGGAATTAATGACTCGCATCGAGATTGGGAATGAATTTGAGGTTTTAGCCATTCGTTAATAGCATCTATTTATAGATTTTCTATTTTGTCGACCCACTTCGCTTCTTTTTAATATATCATACAAAATGTTTTCTCTGCTTTTAAATATAACAAGTTCTCCTATGTAATATTGCGATTTTGTTCAAAAATTATCTCGCCATCTTCACAAATACTATCGCCCTTTGAGATTCTAAAGTATAAAATAATCATTAATAACAAATGACTAAAAGTCTGCAATTTTTAATTTTTGTTATATTCTATCATCATACGTAGTACGTACATACGCCAAATTCCAAGTCGATCGGTTATGGGAAGCGAGAAAAATAGATTATTTAATTTATATCCATGGAGAATAATAAAATTGCAAGTATGTTGTAATTATTTCAAACAAAACACAGCACTGGTTTAAATCTACTTTATGAAAGCGAAAAACAAATTTGTTATATTATTGTGTTTATTTTATACGCGCCATAAATTTTAATCCAAACCAGAGTTGGTATTAATTTGAAGGTGCCTGAAATTTGGAGTTACCATTGATTAACAGCTCTAAAATGGCTGCCGTTCAGGTTGATACCAATTTTATGAATGATACGGCTGATGGAAATGTGTAATAAAGTAAATGTAAGATTCTTTTCCATCCAGTTAGGATTTTGCAATATCCGCATAACAAAACCTACAGTCTAGATAAATGAATACTATGCAAGTATTGCATGATATGGGTACAAAAAAGAAATATTTAAAACTGAAATAACATGCCATGTATTAATAACAATTGCTTATTAGCTATTTTTAAAATAATTTGGGGAATTTGTTAAACGGGAAATGAAAATTCTTTATAAAATGAATATTGGTAATGTCTAGAATAACAAACTCAAGAATATCCCACTATCTTAGCAAAATAACTATAATATTATCGTGGAATCTTAGCTGACTAGCTACACTGTGATAAGTAACAGTTATATGTAATATGTTATTATAGAATATTAAATTAATTGTATATTATTTCTCAAACAATTAAATTGTTTATTATTTCTCAAACTTCATTAACCTTACGAGTGTACGCTTTGCTTAAAAGTAACGCTTGCGCTCGCGCTTATCAGACATACACATTTCAGTTAAAATGATATAAACATGTAGACTATTATATTGGATTGATGTCTGACATCAGCGCCGCCTAGCGTCTCCCAATATAAAGGCGTAACAATTTTATTTGTACACTTTAAATTAACAACTGCGGAAAATGTTTATATAAATGTTGCAAAAATAACGAATAACATCAACTGTGACTTATATTACATCCATTTTATTCTTTACATTGTCTTCCTAACTACGCATCAATTGTTCCTTTGTTATTTTTGTGGAAGAAAAGTAAGTATAATTCGCGTTTTCGATAAAATTACATTAAGTTATATTACATTTTTGTATTGTTATTTATTGCAAAGTAAAGAAAAATATCTAAATAAATGCTTTTATTAACGAATAATAACAACATTTTAGTTGTCCGTACCCAGAATATATAATATTCTTTTGTTTTTAGATTGGATCAACAAAATGAGTACGCATTTTATGACCTTCCAACTACAAAGAATGTTAGAAGTAATG
Source organism: Druceiella hillmani (assembly GCA_039881145.1). Lineage (NCBI taxonomy): Eukaryota > Metazoa > Arthropoda > Insecta > Lepidoptera > Hepialidae > Druceiella > Druceiella hillmani. Next base: position 26,088,723 of record JAYKKI010000024.1, on the reverse strand, counting down.
CATTTCAGCAGCCATCCATTTATTTTTTTAATCCAATTTTTGATTTGATATTGGAAAACCGTTAAAAATGAATTTGCTATTTTTTTAAATATTTTTACAATTTACTACACAATAACTATTTCGAAAATTTGCTTTTAACGAATAAAAAGTGTGGTATGAGTTCAGTACATAAAACATTCTAATTTTAATGATTTTTTAAGTTACTCTTATACTCTTTGTATACAAAAATTAATGTATTTAAACAATTTGATTCAGTCCTGATTTTTATTGTAAAAATAGATTTTTAAAGAAAAAACACTCCCAATGAATATCCTAATTTTTTTATTGCTGATACATTTTTTATTTTAAATATATAATTATATACAACACACTCAACAAACATCTAAACAGAAACAATAATAATAAAAATTAAATAGGAGAAAAACAAAAATTTACAGGGTATAATGCATTTGTATCCAATTATTAACTTGTAGTAAAAAAAGCAATTTAATAATAAATTTTTAAGATTGGTAGGATTGAATGTTTTTGTTGATATTAATTGAGATAAAAGTCATCTTATCAAACTTTTTTTAGAAGTTTTTATTAATCTCTTATTGTTTTTTTAGAAGTTTTTATTAATCTCTTATTGTTTTTTTTAGAAGTTTTTATTAATATCTTAACATTCATATTTATATGCTTATAAAATATGTAGTACCTAAGTATAAATTTAAAGTTAAAATAGCGAAATAAAAATTGCGGTACAAAAAATGTTTTTTAATCAAATCAATTTTTCATAACAAAATAATTGTGAATGAAACCTATTTTTTTAAACATGTCAGTTTTATATACGTTTTGTATTAAAAAAATCAGCAAAATTGGTATTTTAGATAAATTGCACTGGTATAAAAAGTAAAGATGACAATATACGTAATTAAATTATATTAAATATATATATTAAGAATATTTAAGAAGCGCCTTTATATATGTCCATTTCTGCTACAACGGGTGCTGCGGTCGATTCGTTACCCACCTGTCCGGACCACTCTGTAGTCCGCACCTGGCCAATATCATAAGAAAGAGAACTATATAAAAAATTGAATGGTGATACAATAACTTATGGCATACAGTTATTATTGCCACTATGATTATTGTTTTGTGCGAGATGGCACTCAACAAATTATTTGTGAGCCAAACATTTTACAATAACTTCATTAAATTTTCATTAGCACACATTTAATTATTGTTTACACCCTTTTATGGTAGTTAAGGAAATTGCATTTTATAATGAGTTTTTTCATATAGAAATGGGGAATGTTTTTAGTTTCGTTCATTATTTTTTACACTCATAATTACGTAAGTAAGGTAACAGTGCTTTAACTACGGTGTAGCTCCGTTTTTTCTCTGTCTATTTAAAACATTTCAATACAACAAAATTGATACTTTTGGAGTTATACATTATTTTACCAACCTAGCGCAAAAACCAATGTTACGTAAAAGTGGCCTGCGCTCTCGAAGTTTTAATGAACAAAGTCTTGTTGACAGTTGAATGCCATGAGAATGATAAATTAAGAGAACACATTTAGTTTGTAAGTAAACAGAAGGCACTTGACAGCATTGATGGTAAATTTATAATTATTAAAAGAAATATTTATGGCCACTATTAATGGTTTACGCCCCAATTTGTAATATAAAGTGAGTGTTAAATATTCATACTATTCTGCTTATATTTTAATGTGTAACCATTCTTTATCGACTACTTTCGATCTCATAGGAAATTTGTCCAGTATGGAATTTCCAAACTGGCCAGGAGGGCCAGAGTCCTCTATTGTACTATGACCACTATCTGCTGTTTTACCATGCTCATGTAATTTCGTTGAAACCTTGTTGTGGTGTAATTATGTATTTGAATCTTATATCACACAATTACTTGGAAAAATACATAAAGGATTATGAAATAATATCGTATTGCATAAATGCCATAACTTAATACTGATCATTACAATAATAGACACCATACTGACCATTTTAAGATTTAATTTAATTCACTTCTACACTCGATTGAAAAAAACATATTCACTCGGTCGCCGTGTGAGATTTTATTTACAGTATTATACTAAATTATATATAAAATCTATTGCGCCAACACATGAATATGTAAGTTCTATCGTACATCCATCGGACTTTATTTGTTTTAGGTTTTGTCCAATAAAATAGATTCTTTATCGAAAAGGAAGTTTTATTTTATATTCCTTTAAGTAGGTAATCTCTCCGTGCTAGAATTAGAAGCATTTTATTCCCGATGTTAATGCTACAACCGAAGATAGAGAAGAGGAAGTTGGAAGAAAAAACAGAAGAGAGAGAGACAGAGAAAGAGATAGATGTTTTCATTTATTTATCACTATCACTTATAGATTTTATTAATCCAATTCCTAATTATGTGTGAAATGACTCATCGACTTCATTATATTATTTGATGGGCATAGTTATGAGTCTCGCAATATATTAGAAATATATTGGGAGATTAAAGAATAAATAAAGAAATTTAAAAAAACCATTTAATCTTCTTTCGAGAAAGTTGTGCTTTACCAAAAAATTTTAGCCTGAGGGTCAGAACTTTTTTAATTTCATAAACACATTGTTTTTATACCAGAAGATCATTCAAAATAATGTATTGTCGAAGCTAATAAAGTGAGGTGATCTGAAGAGTCTATGGTCACTACTTAACACAATCTTTAATTTGTGTTTCCTTATAACAATAAATTTTAAGTCTTACACTTTCTGATCGGCACCGTCGAGGGAGTTGAAGTTTGCGTGTTAAGGTTGATATGAGAACAGGTATCTGTTTGCCAGTACATTGATCCTCATAACCAGGATAGTTGATGGATATATCCCGAAAAACACGACTAAGGATGAAGTGAATATCGTCATCGGCTTCAGATTTTTCTATACGCTTGCACAAACACTGTATAAACCATGATCCATCCTTTACGTTCCTGAAAAAAGGAAAAAAAAAATTTCCTTTTTTTTGTTTAAAGCCTTATCTGTGTAAAATTAAATTTTCACTATGGAAAAGCTACATTTATCAAGTAAAATAATAAGTTAAGAAGTATGAAGAAAATAAAATAGATGTATTTTACATAAACCTTCTTTTTCTATGTTTAGGTTCTTTTCAATAAATTTTTTAAATAGTTTTCTTCCTATAGAAATATCAGACAAGATTCTAGAGTACGGCAGTATTCAAAGTTATTCATTTTAGAAATATATTTGAATATTTAAAAAATATAACATTTTATTTTTCCTGAAGTAATTCTTTCGCTCTAACCAATTTCAGCTAGATATTGCTATAATTCAAGAATTGGACTATAATTTATTACAATTTATGCCTTTTTGAGGAAATCCATCTGGCTTTGGCCCCTAAAAATAACGAATACGTTTGGTATTTCATAATTAAAAAAACATAGAAGCCTTAAACTAGATTAGTGGTTAAGATATTCTTACCGGTGTGCTTTCGTACCGGGAAAAGTACTGTACAATATCAGCATATCAGGTATCTTCGTCACAAAGAAACTGTTTTGTATTGTGTCGCCTCCACTAGAGTTATGAAACTCTTTGGCCGAGGTAACTCGTACGGGCTTAGATACTTCAGATCCTCGGCAAGCCTGTGGATTTTTATTTTATTATCAAATACCTTCAACAAACAGAGCTAAGGGTTAAATATAATTGCCGTGTTCATCTCATACGCTCAATGTAAATACAGTTCTAGGCGTTACTCTTTGGGAGAATTTCAAAGCGATTTTTAATCAAATTTTTTTTCATTATTGAGGTCATAATTTGGATATTAAGTTAATATATGTTATAGAAGTTTATAAATTTTTCACTTCTCAGGATGTAATAAAAAATCAAAGAAATTGTCAAGGTAAGATTGAACTTGTCCTTGCGTTTTTTAGATTTGAACAGAAAGATACGTCACTATCTCCACCGGTGAGCAGTGGCAGCCGTGTGTCGTATTCCGCACACGTTTCGCTACAGTATAAAATATTTTCCTACACGTACCTTGATCCCTTTGACATTACACACATACTCCTGCTGTGTAAGTACAGCATGGCAATGTGCACGAGTCGTAGGGTACTTAAAATGAAGCGAATAATATAATTATTTTAAAAATGGAATAATTATTTTAGACTGTATTACCCATATTCTTATAAACGACTTAAAGAAAGATATTACGAAATATATTATATTCACATTTTCTGTCGAAAAGGGTTCATTAAAATTTTTTTTATTTGGCCATAAGTGACGCTCGACACTTATTGAAAAAAGAAACACCAGCAATTTTCAAGTTGTTATAGATATATCTAAATCGGCCAACTTCTCATTGTCATTGTCTATCATTTATGATTGGATAGATTTCAAAGAGAATACTTGTAAAAGCTCGATGGCTCCGACTGCGATTCATCCATATTTTCCCATTAAGAATTTAGAAAGCCACAAATTTTTAACCCAATTTAGAATCTCAGACTTTTTATTGATTTCTTTTATTTTTGTCTTTCCATTAGCATTAATTCCCAGAAAACCAATACCTACTGATATTTATCTAAAGGCTCGAGCACCCAATTCACGATTCAGTTTAATGACTATTTACTGATAATATAAAATAAAGTAAAAAAAATTTAAATGGCGAGAAGGTCTACCAGCTAGTGATCTTTGAACCTAAATGCAAGCTTTTAATTATTACAACTTCAAACTAACAAGAAGAGAAAATCTGCACCGAACCAACAAATATCAAAAGTGATATTATTCAACACACAAAAGGAAAAAATTAATAGTAGCTAAAGCAAAATATTAACACTACTTACAGACACTTCGCTTGTATGCAACATAAATATAATAGTTAGCAATATTAGAAATGTAAAGCAACCTAGGGTCTGCAAACAAATTCACGACCAAAATTGTGTCACCTACAACTCTTTTAATTACTTAAACTGCATAAAATATTTAAAAAAAGTCTAAATACCTAACCAAGAAAAAATTACCAAAAATTTTTTTGGCATCTATAAAGTTTCAAAAATAATTTTTTTTTGGAATTTTTTGTTCAAAACATGTATCACATCTCCAAAACTGTTAAAGTCAAAATTATGAAAAAAACATGTTTAATAGATATTTAGGTACTTAAATTTTACTTAATATGATCGTTCTAAAGCTCATAACAAATTCACATTTGAGGAAAAATCCATGCTGCTCTTTAGGCTTTAGGTACTATAAAGTGTCTCACGTACATACAAATGACCAAACCCTCCTTCGCTAGTGTAGTCTGGTTAAAAAAAGCTCAAGTGCCAAGTGGATGGAAGCCATATCGAGTTTTCTCGACGCAACAAAAGAATATTATCAGTTAATAAAAAAAACCTGATATGTTTTGGACAATTGTTAATAACTGAAAAGTTTTTCTTTATTTAAAATTTTAAAATTAAGAAAAACAAATGGAAACAATAAAAAGTTTGCTGCAGCTTTCCATAAATTCTGTGGAGAAGCACTGTTTTCTAGAAAATGTTAATTTTTTTGTTTATGAGTTTTAAAAATGAACTAATGTATATCATGTGATATTATCGTTCTTGTGGTTTTTTTTTAAATTCTGTGGAATATATTCACTCTATAATTATTGAAATAGCGCATACTCATCGTAAATCCACCAGCAATCCTAAAATTGTTGCTTGTACATATTTGTATTTTCTACTTTTTGAGATACAGAACCCATAATCTTGGTTCGGGCAGCCATTATTATCTATCCGTAAAAACACCGCAGAGAAATATCTTTAACTGCTCAATCCCTACCATAGCTTTACTTATTAAATTGGTCATTGTGTACATTAAACTTGAATTTTTTTTAAATTAGCCATTATTAAAACTGAATTATATGTACATAAGTTCTTACATTCGTAATTATAACATTGCTGTAAGAGAATAGTTGGAAGTAAAATGTATTATTAGGAAGTAAATGTTTTGTTGGGTTTGGGCTCTGTTGGATTGGCTTTGATTAGGGTTGGGTTGGTTTAGGTTTGGTGCGCTGGGTTGGATTGGATGTGCTGTAGGTTCGATTGGAATTAATTTGAGTTGGGTTGGGCTGGGTTGGGTCTTGTTGCGCTGAATTAGGATGGGTTTGCTTCGGACCGGGTTAAGTTGGATTTGCGTTGGTTTGATTTAGGTTGGGTTAGGTTAGGTTAGGTTAGGTTTAGTTGAGTATGATTTGCTTTGGTTTGGGTAGAGTTTGGTTTGCTTTAGATCGAGTCGAATTGGGTTTTGGATTTTGGTTTGAACTGGGTTGTGTTGATTGGATTGGATTGAGTTTGGTTTCATTGATTTGCTTGGGTTGAGTTGGGTTATGTTGGGTTGAGTGGGGTTTGGTTGGATTGAGTTGTATTGGGTTGGATTGAATTGGGGTAGGTTGGGTTACGTTTGGTTTGGGTTGTTTTGTGTTCGGTTGGGTTTTGTTGATTTAGATTGAGTTGGATAGGGTGATGCTTGGTTGGGTTGTGTTAGATCACATTTGCGTTGGTTTGATTTGGTCTGGGTTTGTTTTGGATTGAGTTGGGTTTCCTTTCGGTTGGGTTGGGTTGGATTGGGTTTACTTTGGGATTAGGTTGAATTGAATTGGCTTGGGTTGAGTTGATTTGGTTTGTATTTGTTTGGGTTAGATCAAGTAGCGTTGGGTTGTGTTGGGTGGATTAGGTTGGGTTGGAATGAGTTGGATTGGATTAGGTTTGCTTTGGGTTGGGTTGGGTTTGTTTTGGGTGAGTTGGATTAGGTTGGGTTTGATTTAGGTTGAGTGTGCTTTAGATTGTGTTTAGTTTGGTTGGGCTGATTTAGTTTGGGTTAAGTTGAGTTATATTTTGTTGGGTTGTGTTATGTTTAGTTGGTTAGTATATTCCAGTTGCTAACAGAGTAGAAGATGGATTGTCACCCACCAGAGTTATATAAACTCTAAATTTCTAAATATTCCAGAAATAACTTGAAAATGTAGTAGGTTTGGTATTTGGTATGTAAATAGTTTTATTTGTACTTTTTAGCATTAGGATTTACTTTGTGTGTATACTTAAAGTTCTGTATGCGTGATCCATATTTTACTTTACAGAATACGAAGCAGCTGTTAAGTGTCACACTGCACAGCCATATTGATACGGTATCGCGTCATCTTACGAGACACAGTGTAGACTTTGGCGAGTCCTTCCACTACCAAAAAGGGAGGAGTATAGGTTGGATATGTGCCCTTGCAGTGACTTCTATTCCTAGTTGGTGCACTTTCCATGCAGTCGGATTCAATGTGGGTCACAATCTCAGTCAATAATCTCAGTCATTTGTTTGCAACTGGACAATGCAGACAGCCCGGTGGCTATATTTTCTCATTGTTAATAAATTGATGCATAAGAGAGAGGACCTGTGTTTACTTATATGACGACTATATGGGTGTACACTGAGCCCATTCTATGTGTGTTCAATACTTACTATTTTTTCTTACAGTTATTTGAAGTAAAAAGAGTATAAATACCTGAATTATCAAAATTTTTGGTTTCGTCATGAGACCGGGGACATGTAACAAGGAAATAAGGTCGATCTCATTGTATGTCTTGTCATAAGAGAATAATTGGCCGTAATCAGATCCATGAGTCAGAACCACCACCACAAAACAACCATAATGTGAGACGTCTTCTCCCAATGTTGCTTAAATTTTCAGCAAATTACTTAACATGGTCTGAGTAGTGCAATTTGTTTATATTTGTATGTGTTTATTATTTTTTATAGTTCCAAACAGTACATTCTTCCACTTCCATTTACATATAATATTCTTCAGTGCAGATGAACAACAACTGCTAAACTTATTCCAACAATAACGTTGAAATAGATTTTATGTATCATAATTGACCTTCGCGAATACTGGTCTTCTGTTATAAAAATATTTTACATTTGATAATGATATTTTAAACTAACAATGTTAACAGAAATATGTGGGAAATATAAAGTTTAACTGGACTGAATACCAATAATGTTCCATATTTAATGGAATTGGCAGAGCCAGAAAACAAAGTGGTCTATCATACCAGTCAAAATGTTAATAAAACAAATTTCACAAATGCTGAAATAATGCCAATCTTATGATATAAAAATATGTTATGGACTAAAAATGATAGTTTTTCATGTGATGTGTTTTGTTTCCATTAGATTATACTACTTTATTTCAAAGCTGTCTATTTGTGAGCACCCATTGACAGGGAAACATTATTTCTCTAAGAGTTGTGGTTAATTATAATATTTTGATAATTGGCACTCATAGGTGTAATATGTATGAAGTTTTCTTGTTTTAAAAAACACTTTCAAATATTTTTGAATAAAGGCTTTATTAAGAAAATGTTAGTGTAGTTGTAAATTCAACACCACTGGTACTGTGGTCTTTTAATGAGTAACATTATATGAAATTGTATTTTTGTTACCAGGGAAAAATTAATATTTTTAGAACTAAACTATTCTTGCATTCCATACCAAAGACATAGAATTTTGATTTATTGTTTATTGTCAGACATTATTTTTTATATTTTTGTTTCGATATATGCAGTTATTTATCTATTTATTTAATTCACCTTTTATGCAATACTTGTACATATGATAAACTTATTGCTACAAAAGCAATCATTTCTGGTCAACCGCAACCAAAGACTAGAATTAATTAATTCTGCGGTGGACTGGAAAAGATTGATATTATAATTAATTCGATACATATTTTATTTATTTATACACTTATCTGTGCCTCGGTCGGCTTGGTTCAATCTGGGTAACTAAAAGTTTGTAGAAGTTCACTTTTCTTTTAGTTTGTGTGCGCATTTATATTATTTTGATAATTGCATTTAGTTTGACATAATTTGTATGTCAATGGTATTGTTATGAACCAGAATTCAAGTCTTGGTTTTTTTATTTATATTACTAACCAAAGGTTGTGTTCAGGTTTGGATACGTTAAGTATACAAGTATGTCTCATTAGTATAAATGTTAAAAGCATAGATTTCCTTCAACCATTCAAATATTCTAATAAATATTCAAATATTTTTTGATCGTATTCCTAAAGTCGTCAGTTAAACACAAGAAAATGCTAAATCTGGTAATGGGTACAGAGATCACTGATAGGCGTATGAAAATGTCAAAAACACTAATTACTGAATGAGGAAACTAAAAGGGTTCACCCATATGATAAGAGAAAGCCGCTGAATATTAATTCAGTGAGGGAAATGAATAATAAATATCTTTTGACTTGAATATAAGATTCGGGAGTATAAAACCAAACACCAATTCCATCATCGAGGAGTCCCATATCAATTTCAATAGTTATGTTATTATTGAGAAATTATCAATATGCATGGTTGAGAACAACTCTCGCTTTGAACATAAAAAGTTATAGCAAACAATGTTTAAAATAAAATTGACGGGATGTGATGGTTATAAGAAAAGCCTTCTTGGAGTGTTTTTATAGATATAAAATTTGCATGGGTTGTATATGTCCTCGATTTCATCGATGCAATGCATTGGCTACACAATCTATGAAATTTATAATATTAATAACCGTGACACATTAAGTATGAAAAAAATAAAAGCAGTTCATATTGTAGGACTAGACTTGTGAAACTGCAATAAGTGGTTAGCTTTCAATGTAGAGTCGTTCTTTTATAGATGGACCGACGATTGATGTGAGTTGGCAGAAGACGACAAAAAATATTAGGTTACTTATTTTCTTAATATCAATCATCTCATAATAATAATCAGATCATCTTATAGCCAATGCATTGCATTGATTTCATCGATGCAATGCATTGGCTACACAATCTATGAAATTTATAATATTAATAACCATGACACATTAAGTATAAAAAAAAAAAACAGTCCATATTGTAGAACTAGACTTGTGAAACTGCAATAAGTGGTTAGCTTTCAATGTAGAGTCGTTCTTTTATAGATGGACCGACGATTGATGTGAGTTGGCAGAAGACGACAAAAAATATTAGGTTACTTATTTTCTTAATATCAATCATCTCATAATAATAATCAGATCATCTTACCTAATGTAAGAAAAATGAGAATTGTTTTTCTTGCACACAAATCTTTATTATTTTTTTACGCCCTACTCCAACTGTTGACGAGTGTGATTTTCCACAAAAATTTTATTCAATTAGTTGCTTTTAATGTAATTTAGTAAGATAAAAGTGGGCAGCTAAATAAATCTTCATATTTATATTTTAGAGATGATTGTATTCATTAGCATGCCTTTTAAATAAGTACGTGCAAGTTCACTGATGATTTGAAAAATATCATGTACACAATTAAATGAAACTACGTGATGTAGTATTATTTCTACTATCTTTAATTTCTTTACCACAACCTAGGTTTCGTTGTATTACAACATCTTCAGGTGGGATATAAGAAAGATTGATATCTTTGCTTATATCCCACCTGAAGATGTTGTAATACAACGAAACCTAGGTCGTGGTAAAGAAATTAAAGATAGTAGAAATAATACTAATATATTCAAAATATCATGTAATTGAATGTTATTTTTGTAACAGTGCGTGTTATTATCAAACTGTTAATTGTAAATAGATTCTAGTAGCGTGTTGGTGACGATAATAACTGTGTGGAAAAAATGTTGAATAAATTCTCAAGTCATGCAACAATAGAGTCTTCAGCATTATTCTAAAGTCACACAACAATATCTTCAGCAATATACAGTGATTGAAATGTAAATCCATTATGTCAGATTTTAAGGCAATTTAAGTTTTTAGCGGCAATTTAAGTTTACTAATGACTATAAACAAGAAAGAGAGAAAGAATTCATTGCTACTCGTAATCCCTGTCCATTCTCAGATGTTGTGCAACCGTGACTTTCTTTTCAGACCGATTTTCCTTCTCCCAGTAACTTTTCCCATTATTATTATTTGCAAGAGCTTGTATCTGTCATGTCTGACCATGTGCCCCAGATATGCAACTTTATGTTGTTTGAGTCCAAGATAGATAGTCATCATGCGTCCATAGGCCCGGATTCCCAATACTTCTATACCTTTCCTGAGAACTTCCTTAATAATCCAGGCCTTGCATCCGTATAGAAATATTAGACAGATGTAGCACTGGAGAATATGAATTCGCAGTGAGATTTGAAGGCTACGATTGCAGACTATATTTTTGATTCTTCTAAAGGCACTGTGGGTAATTTCAGTGCGAACTTGGATCTCGCTCTCACTGTCCCAGTTTGGAGTAAGCTAGGTTCCAAGGTATTTATATTTATTTACCCGGCGTCCATTGACAATCTAGTTCTTCCAGAGCTTCCATCATTACAACAGCGAGTACAGATTAAAGAGAGTTAATGATAAAATGCAACCCTATCACACTCCCCCTTTTTAATGTCAATCTTTTCAGATTATTCCCCTTCAATCCTAAGAGTTGGGAGTTGGTTCCAGTAAAGGTTCTGTACAATACGGATGCTCTCTCATCCAATCCGATATTGCTGAGGAGCTCAGTTATAGGACTATGTTGTACTCTATTGAAAGTATTCTCATAGTCACGAAATACAGAAAAACATTTTGTTGCATGTCTCTATATTTTGGTACAAGGACCTGCTCTGGAAATAAAGTTACTCTCGTGCCCACTCCAGTTTGGGATCTTAGCTCTTCATAGCATTTTATTCTCATACTTTCATGAATTATGGAGAGGAAAAGCTTCAGAACTTGACTCATAACGCTAATTGTTCGAAACTCTTCACATTTTCTGTCATTTTTCTTTTACAGTCACAAAATTAGATTTCGGCTAGTCCTCAGATATCTAACCAGTTTTTTAAACGAGGTTGATTGGGTTTACTAGAACTAGTTCTTTATGGAAATTGAATGAATTATGTTCTGCCTGTTCACATCTCCGTTTGTACCAGACGTCTTTATTCGAGGTCTCTTCTAATCCAAGGTAGTATAAGACGTGGTCTTTGTCAGTCTAATATTTGCCACAACCATTTCACCTCACATCACTAGTCCCTAAGATATGAATGTTCAATCTTGTCATCTCCCTTACATTAAACATTTTGATTATTACGGGTTTGAACATTCTATGTTACAATTCTAAATGGTATTCGTCCAGCGATTATTCGTACCCTTGTCTCATTGAAGGAATGCTGGGAATTCGGAACCATTACTTTCTAAACTTATTCCATATTTAGTTGATTACTAGGGAAAATAGAACAGTGGTTTCCCTTTGCCTTCTGCACCGAACCTTTTAGGGAACATTTGTTCTCCTAGGCCGATGAAGTCTCTTCCAGGTGGTTACCCTACTGAGTATTAGGTTATAATTCCTATGCTCTATCACCATTGAAAAAAGTAAACATTTTATTCTAAGTAATTGAATATATATATATATATATATATATATATATATATATATATATATATATATATATATATATATATATATATATATATATATATATATATATATATATATATATGTATGTATATATATAAATATATATAAACTTCTTCGACATAAGAGAACTTACTCTATGTATTCATATTGTCGGTAATTATATTACCTATAGCTTCTAACTGTTCAAGATCCATGTCATTATATTTTACAGAAACGTCATTAGGACTCTAAGAGTTGTCCACAAAAGTTGACATAATTTATACGAGTCGATTTAATATAAATTTTGACTCCCGGTGTGCGGTTGTCTGAAGTAACTCTCTTATTTTACAAATTACTACCACAATTCCTTTCTGTGCTATGGCAAAGTATTTCAATTGGACTACAATAGCCAGAAAATATAATTCATCCGTACAATAACAATTCGTTCATAAGTACGTTCAAATAATATTTCGTTTTTGCTACATCCCTTCACAATTTATTTAGAATTCAAATAAAAGTAGTAAGATAGCAATATTTGGTTGGTATTACGACACTTGTACTTACTAACAAGTGTAACAAAACCAAACAGAATACTGTCATATTGGAAGTATTCCATTATTATTTATGGGGAATGGACTAATTCAGTTGGCTTTGACGAAATGCTATCTCCTTCACACCTATGTTGTACTGACTCGATAATAATATAAACATAGACCTTTTAAAATTAAAACTATCTTTTTTTACACATCCATTCTTTCTCTATGTTATTCAATATTTGAATGTTTATATAAAATTTCACAGCATTCGTATATACATTAGCGAGAACTACATTTTTCATTCATTTTACAAGGGCATATTACTTTTATCTTTAATACCACATCATTATAATTATAATTAAGCCAAAATCTTATACATAGCAAATGCGATGACTTATTTAATTAATATTAAATTTAAACGCACAGGATTTAAATTGTAATGTGTCTGCATTTGTATATTAATAGATAAATGGTACGCTAGTAAATAAATAGGTAGAGATATTTATAAACTGTTTCGAAGCAAGAAAATAATGTTTATTGAACTGGAACCAAAAATCAATAATATATTTGATTCATAGAAAAAGTGTTTTTTTATTGTAGTCATTATTGTGATACTTGAAATGTAAAATTTTAATGTAGGTTTCTAACCTTTGATCATAATCTCACGTATTTGCTTCTCGGTAAAATCATTGTGAAGTTCTATTTCAAAAGCACGTCGTTCAAAACATTCCATCAAATATTTCACATCCTTCTCAGTACCTTTCCGAGGTTGGTTGTGAAAATTGACATGATTGAAAATCAACATCTTATTTTTTTCAAATTTCTCCATTTCATAGGTTTTCGCCTCATCGCTAAGGTAACGTGTATTGACATATTTGTTTCCAAATCTAACAAATTCTTTGTAACAATTAATACTTTTATAGCTGGGCATAGCAGGAATTCCGGTTGACGATGTACTGACTGTCATTCTTGTACTATTTGAAATTTATTTCCTCTTGATGCAGATTGCTAATTGCTGTAACATAAAATAGCTACATGAGTTATATTATTGAGAAAGTTATATCGCTTCAGAAAATATTGCTTAGAACATTAATCATCTTTTACGATCGTGGAACTTCTTGCAAAAATAATTTTCATCATTCATTCATTCCATTTTTCACCATGATTTCATGGAACTCTTCGTGTTCCTTATTAGTACATAATTACTAATTTTCTTCATCATTTATATTTTATAAAATTGCAATTACAGTCAGTTGTTATCGAAAAATGATCAAAAGGTTCTGGCCTTCGTCGAAAACAAACAACATGTTGCACACAAATAATTTCCACTATTCGTAGAACACTGAACATTAATATTTTCTACCATCATTTGAAGTCATCCCAAGACTGTAAATTCACCGAACTCTTGTTTTCTTTGATAGACCTATGAAATATTCACCTATGAACCATTCGGTTTGGTATAATCAATAGAACTTTATCAATAGACTTTTATCCTACAAAGAGGTTTGAGTAGAGAGTATCTAGGATCTGTATATCAACTAAGTTCTCGCCACCACAGCTGGTTGCAGCTGCTAGTAAGGAAGTACAACCAGCATGGATGCATTGCATAACTAAATAGATTTTTGAATGTAATGAAATTATGTCATTATTGACTGCTATGTTACAAAATAAGCTCTTAATGTCATTAACGAATGGTCTGTTGCATTTTATTTTGGGGCCATTGTGTGTGAAAACTAACGTAGTTAAGGATGAGAGGGGTGTGGCCGGGGCGGTCCGCACAGTGGTGCCCTTTGAAAGTGAAGCCTGACTGCAAAGTAAAAAATAAAAATTTTCAAAAATTCCATAAAATAAAATCACCACTAAAATTTAACGATATCTATGTACTACGTACTGGAGAGTGCTCTCGGTACGTCCAAACAACAATTAACATTGAGTCTTATGAAATGTAAAAAAATTATTAATTTGGATCCACTGAAAAGATATTCATATTACAATAATTCCCTAATAATTCAGATCGTAAATTAAAGCACAGTTGTATTAATTTATTTGGGTAACACTACAACAATACCAACAAACTTACAATGTTATGATAATACCGATTTCAAATGATAATTTGACTAGTAAAATAAAAAAAACGACTAAATTCATTTTTCAAAAAAAAATTATTAACTCATAAACAGAATATAAATTAATAAAAATTAAGTAATAATAAATTTAATGAGGAAAAAAGAATTTATAATAACTAATTTTGATTAGTCAGGCAGGGCGATCCCTATTCGTACCAACTTCGTTACTTGTCGCACGGGCCATTTCTCATTTCTTTCGTGAATTATGATCAACGTGAAATTTATCGTAACGTGAAATTTTTGTTATATTGATATTTTTTTATAAAAGAGTTGAAAAAATATCTTCTAAAAAACTAAACGACTTGGTTTTAGTTAACGAAAGTGAGTGGATTAGTCAATTCAAGAATTTGAAAGTTTATGAAGTAACGGATCGATAACTGCCTACTCGATCGATTGATCTAATGAGTGAAATCTTTAATTAGAAAAGTGCAAATTAGTAAAGTAGTATTGATTATGAAACATTCATTTACCTATAATCTTAATTTATGACATGGATGATATTAATAGAGAATATTTTTTTTTGAGTATATGTATCCAAAAAGAGAAAGGTCTCAGGGGTTCATAAATCTAAAAGAAAAAGTGGGCTTCAGTGCATAAAAACCAAACAGACTATAATGGATATAGTTCAGAGCATGTCTGGATCCATATTTTGTATGTTACAAAAATTGATGATAGTCAAAGTTCATCAAAAGAAACTAATTATCACATTAATGTAAGGAATTATTCAGATAATGTCACCTCATCTTTGGGAAGCAACAGTGACAATTCAAAATTAAAGATGACAACCGTGACGGATTGTCATCCCGTATTGTACAACTTGTATTGCCAACCGCTGGGAAATGCCTATTAATTAAACATGGCAAAGCAACTATTAAAAGACTCTCAACAATGCATTTTTACACTCCTAATCCCGTAGTACTGTCATAAATTTTTTACGGGGTTGCGGCTCTATCGAGGAATTATACGATCATCAAGAAAATTTAGATACCCGAGGTGCTATGGACAACATTATGACTGTTGTGTGTAATCTTATATTTCTCTGCTATCTTTTATTTTAGAATGATGTACTAAAGAAAATAAGTTGTACACAAGTTGCAAAAAAATTAATACAAATGGTGGTGAATGTCGTTGACGCATAACAATAGAATACGAGGCAACGCAAACTATAAATTATGAGTTTCTATCTTTAACAGCTGCAGCTGTTAGAAAGAAAAAAATTTAAGTATTTGTACCTATTTAAATTTGCTCGGATACCTACGGTACAGTCGTCACCGAAATGTTCCCGCCGGTCTCACATTTAGTCTGGCAGTTTGGGCATTATTTAATAAAACATTGTGTAGGTTCCTGTGATGACATTGAATTACGTCAAAAACCAATATGAAATGTAACTGAATATTTTCGTGAGTCGTCATCAATTTTCGAAGAAATGCACTTTAGGAAAAGGTTGTTTTCAAATCACCTTTTTCTTATTAAAATGGTATCCTCAGTTTGAAAGTGTCCAATTTCTCTTGCTGTAGCCGTCTAAATTTTGTTTTGTTTATTCAATTTTATTTTTTGCTCAAAAATGCTAATCCCAAAAATGAGTATCATATACCGTTACATTCCCTGAACAGGAGAATTTGCACTTTTTAGTTTAAAATTTATTATTGACAATTAAATATTTTTCCATAAGTTATGGGTATTTCCTTCACCACGTTCTGATGTATTTGTTGCATTACCTGTATGTTTGAGTTACATTCCTTAAATAGAACGACTTAAATCACTTTAAATGAAATTTTGAACAATGATGAAGCTTCCAGGTAATTCCAGAATGTAAAAGAATCTTCTAGAATAACGTGGAAGCAATTGCCGATAAAAAAAGTTTAATCTGAAAAGTGGAAGTTCACTTTTTCCTTGATTGTAACACTGTATGGTACTAATCGACTGTTAAAAAAAGCAAATTTTTTGAAAAATAAACAAACTTTTATACAAACTGAATAAACAAACTTTTTATACACTGGTTTACTTCACTCGCCTTCTGTTCCCGTTTCTGATCATAGGATTTTTCTTACTCCAAGATATCATGCAGTGTTTTATAAATGTTTAACCCTAGAACTATACCCATATTAAAAGTTAATTAACGGTAACCTTATGTACTCCGATGAAAAACTAAAATTTACATAAAAATAAAAAAAACTTTTATTAAAAATCAACTTACGTTAATTAAAGCACATTAATTAGGAACTATCAAACAGTTTTAGCATATTTTGTTTTGGTGCTCATTACAAATGAAAGTTTTGCACTTAGCACATTGTGCGTGATTTATGGTCTTTGGACCTTGGGCAGCTAGAACACCTTCTAGATTTTGGAATTGAAGGGGTTGCCGCAGCTATTGGTCGTTTTTTTCCTAATGCATCTCCAATACTTATTTGTAGGGACGTTGGCAAAGTTCGGTATTGAAATCTCTCTTCCAGGTTCTTAAAGTTCAGTATTGAATCTTCTTTATGAGATTAAAAGCGAGAGTCTTCAGGTAAGTGTGTCTATTGTTAAAATCTTGTTTATTAGTGGCATTTGATAAAAGTAGCAATATATAAACTGTTCATCTACGGTAGTGCAATCGGAAGGGAAATACTCCTTTGAAGACTCTATGATCAAGCAGTTCTTTTACGGGAGCCAATTTATTTACCTGTCTTCCCTCACCTCTTGTTGAACGATCATCGATCCGGAGGCAATTTGTAGAAAATTCAAATTTTGCTCAGAAATCTCTTGGTTCGGGTTGACACTAAATTCCCCAAAACTTCATCCGTAAAAAATAATTGCCAATTATCTAATACAGTAGTAATAAGTTTAGCAGGGCCTTTCTTACCTGGAGGATGGAATATAATATTCCTCTGTGGGGTGCGTGATGAACGAGGATGACATCCTTGCCGTAGATTTTTTCACTTTTTCTGCTTTTTTCTGCCTCTACCGTGCAAAACATCTGGAACAGTGACCGGTACCGGTGAGGCATTAGAACTTAACTGCGAAGATTCTTAAAGTTCTTCATCCGAATCCTGAAGTGACTCTACCTCTAAAGCATCAGGACTATCAACTGCTCTTAAATTCTCCTCGAAGCGAAAATCTTCAATTAGTTCATCTGGTTCATCTTCTAACGCCTCGCCTAGAACAAGATCTTCTCCATCTTCCGCCTCCAAAAGAATGTTCTCAATTTCATTGTTGTGTAAATTACGTCGTGAAGTCATTTGAAAAAAAATAAAATAAACCAGCAGCCAAAAAAGGATGTAACAAAACAACCAAAACATGTAACAAAACAAATACCTTTCGAAAACACAAAGAAAAACAACAAATTTCTGTGTAAAATATTTAAATAAGTTGTCATTCAAACTTTTACCAAATTTATGTCAATAAATCACACACAAAAAGCAAAATAGCAAAAAAAATTAAAATACTTGCGTTGAACGTATCCTGGGTTACTAGTATACCCCAACAAGCAGCGTACCACGTCCACTTGGCAGCTGGACCGCCGTCCGGCTGAAGTATCCATGTGTTCCCCCGCCCCGCGTAAATACACGCACCCGTTGTATAAACCGTCGTATAGAAAATAAGTTATAAACGATTTAAATAATTTTTTTTATTTGTACCCCAGGGTACGGTTCTAGGGTTAATGCGCAATAAGGCGAATAACTATACACGCCTCCCAACCACCGACTGTCTGCTTGTAGATTTCTTCGACACTCTCAGTGGATAAAAACAAATCTTTACGCATCTTTTACAGCAATATTGCAATAATTGTACGATACAGCTGATGATCTAATGTGTGATGCCACGGGGCCTTAAGGCATCTTTAATCATCGACTTTGCTATTGCTCAATAAAGGAAAGATTATTAGCGACATTTGTACATATGTAGCGTCCTCGTATGAGTTAGATATAATTATAACAAAAAATAGCTCATCTGTATTTTTTGGGTTCCGTACTGCAGAGAGAAAAAAAGGACTTCCCACAAGATCACTTACAGCTCCGTACATCTGTTGGTTTAATTCGCATTCAACATCTCATTACTCGGCACTCAAAAACATTCACATGCAAGTTTTGGAAAGGACAAATAACGCACTCGAAAGAGTTATGTTTGTGATGTGTGTTTTTTTATTTATATGGGACAGTGCACCCTGACTACTAAAGTTAACATTATGAAAGTGGAAGTATTAACTGAAGGTAACCGGACAACTGTAGCTGCGATTTTCAATTTCACAATTTTAGAGATATTGACGGTATTTTACCCCTGTGAAAGATGTGATGGGCATTATGCCAACACGGTGAAAAATAATATTAATGCCTAGGCAGGTACTAATACCTCGTAGAACGAGTTCTTCTCATACTTAACGAGTTTTCATTTTAATATAATATTTGTATTGTATACATCACAGTCATTCCGCGAATTTGAACATTCGTCATTTCAACACTTCCTTTAACTATAGCTGAAGCAATACATGGTTCAAGATTATTCCTGAACTTGCTGCGTACATAATTTTTCAATGTGCCATAAATATATACACGTACACTTACCAGCTTTTCGTAGGGTTTCAATGCAATCAATACTCAGTTGTTTTCTGTAATTTAAATGACCGCTGCTCTGTACTAGCTAACTGCCATTAATTTATCATATGTTAAGCTGTGTTTCTAAACATAAGAAACTTCCAGAAGAACGACAATCATTCAACTTCACTGACCTTGAAACTGATAGACCAAACATTCTAAAGGGGTAGAAAATTATAGCGTCTGCTGTACCGCAGACGCTCGATGGAAATGTCAAACTGCAACTTGCGAAGATTGGAAATACATTTACATAATTCCTGTTATTACAGTGTAATGTATAATTGTTGAAATAACTAGGTGAAACAAGTCAATAAGTTTAATTCTATATTTGTACAGCCGTCGCTCTGCATCTGGTTATTATATTTATAATACCTATGACAAACTAGTTCATCTGTCTGAAAAATCACAAGTATCTAGCTTCCTCCGTGTGAGACTTGTAAAGATTTTTTAATGAAATTAATAGGGTCCGTTGGATTTCTGATTTGTCAATAAATTTTATAGCCGCTAAATTGATAGTGGAAATGATTAAGGATATAAAAAAACAGCGCTATTGAAAGTACTTTTACAAAACTTGAGGAGAAGATGGCCACCAATATAAATTTGAGTTGCAATTATGAGTTGCGCTCCCGAATATAAGGTCAGGGGAAGAAGACGGATTACAGGAAAATTCAATGAGAAAAATCTTGTCTTTTTTGGCATAGAAGAAGGAGAAAATGCATATTTTCAATTGCAAGAGAAATCCTTAAATGCTACAGTGCACACTTTATAAATTAATATTCAGAAATGGAAGAGGAAACTCCAAGGAGATTGTGCAAAAGGGGAAATAACACCAGACACATAGCCCTCGCACTAACTGCACTGGGAATGAAAATTGAAATATTAAACAATAAAAAGCTGTTGCAAGGAGCAGGTATCTATGTTGGACATGAACTCCAACCAAACATTCTGAAAATTAGAAAAGAATTAAAACTACAACAAAAACAAGACACAGACACAGGAAACAAAGCATTTATACGTTGTAATAAACTCGTAATGACAGAAAACAATAGAATGTCTAGTAGTAAAAGAGCGCCATCGACCCGAGACAAACTGCAACTCGAATAAAGAAACTTCCACAAATGTTAGCTCATAGAAAAAGCTCAACAACATATACAACTGTCATATCTCTTATTGCTGAATATGTTAATCAATATGCCGATACTCCCATGCTCTCATTGTTGAATAAATTGACCAATATATTCAACAACAAGGGTACAGGAGTATGGACACTTAAATTGTATTCAATTTTGAGATTCAGGCAAATCACTTTTTCTGTAATAAAATTTTCTTGACTTTTCCCGGCTTTCCAGGCACTTCTTACCATGGCTTAAAAGAGACATAATTATAAGTAATACACATTCATCGTAAAGAATATTCATCATTTTATTCAATTTATTACTTCCTCATGATCTCAATGTATATTTGAAACAATCATTAATTAGATTATTTCAAATTCGTTTTGCCTATTATTTCATTTTGCCCTCGTTGAAGCATAATTGCTGAAGGACTTTCTTACTTCATATAAAGGTTCCAATCTGGACTTCATATGGAAGTCCTTTCTGGACTTCATATAGAAGTACCAATAGAGGTAATTTAAAAACTGAGCAGGCAAAAGATGTGTGTCTTCTAACACTCCACAGTAAACAGGTTATGCATTTTTTATGAAAATAAAAGTATGGAACCAAAATTTTACTAAATTTTTTGTCTTCCCGGGTTTGGAAAATTTTAATGCTATGCGACGTCTACATGAGAATTAAGTTTGGATTATTTGATATTCTCCAAAAAGGTGCTGTTTTAATTTTTTGTAAGAAATATAGGTTTAGCACTGAGTACAACATCTTTTTAAGATGGCGGCTAAATGGAGGCACGCTACCTATGTAATGAAGTAAAGATTAGCTGCCTCCCCAAAATGGACGTCATAACTATCATTTCATTGAACTATTACCCCATATTTTTTTACTTATGTCAATAACTTTGACCAAAATGGCATTTAGTGACCTTTTAAATTTAAATTTAAAATAAACTTTAGAAATATTGCAGTATCAATGTGGTCGTGTAGCAGAAGAGCTCGATTTCGACTGCTTAGTTTTGGTTGCAACTCAGACATTATTTGTCAAGGTAAATATGTAAAATTATTTATAAAATTTGATCTAGATTTTCAATCTGAATTACAGGTAAATCACATTCTCAATTATCTATTTTGTAATGTAACCATTTTTTTAAAATGTAATCGTTTATTGTAAGGTTTATTTATGATAAGAGGAATTATACCTCCCCTCATACAAAATAAAATAATAGTTGACTTTGAAAGTGTGTTAATATCATTCGGTGCCGAGTAGAAATGTAAAGTAAGTCACTTTGTAGAGTAAGTCGGCTGCAGTGTAGTGTATGCCACGGACCGTGCTCCATAAAAAAAATAATAAACGATGTGCAGTTCTTTAGCACCTACCGAAGAAGGTCGGGAAAGAGGCTCACAAAAATTAGAACTTTTAACTTACTACACTTTGGCTCCATTCTTAGGATCATTCCGTAGAGGTAGCAATGACAAATTTCTCATTCAAAAAGCTGATGAAATAAGGTTTCTGAAGTAAATTCTGAAAGATTTTTTTAAATGTGGTCAAAAATTAAGATCAATAACCTGTTGTTTCGAATATCTCAATTTTTTGTTAATTTTTTGAAGCCATGCTAAAACGTATGTAAGCGGAAGTCAAAATTACAAAATACAACAGTGTTACCTACCAGAAGTTTCATAAAGTTGGCAAGAGAACTATATCAAACATTCTACATTTCACTACTAAACTAAGTTTCTGAAACATTCACATTTGTATCTCACTGAAAATTCTACTAAAGCAATATACGTTGAAAAATAATATTAATATTTGCAAATAATATAATTCAATACAAATATTCTGCACCCGTAAATGTTTATACGTGTCTAGGTTACATGGAAATCTTGTGTTGCACATTCTATTCACGCTCTACAGCTTTATACAAACTTATTATTAAACTGTAATAAATATTCATGAACTGCGTGTACTCTGAATGATACCAATTTATGTTGTACACTGAAAAGTAGAAATATCACACAAGTTTTAAAATTATCCAGTAATAATGTTTTCGTCACAAAAGTTCCCTTAATCAGAAAGAAAAGAATCTGTATCTCATTTTAACACTGTTTGTGTATCATAATTAATCTCGATTAGGATAAAAGCACCTCATATCCTATGTAGAACTTTAAGCCGAATCACTCTCACAGTCTCTACAATTTCCATCGATCGGTTCGCGTAGCGGAGCGCATACTTTGAGTATATGCGTGCTCTTGCAGCTTTAGGACAGCGTACAGCTTTCTGGGAGCGACTCGGCATGTATCGGTGATTTGAAAAGACCCATGCGTCTTTCGAATAGTTGTGGACGTGAATTGGGACATAATGGACGTGTTATTAGAATAAAAAGCAATAACAAAATTTGGGTTTGATTTAACAATATCTATTAAATATTCTGAATATTTACAAAGTGCCGTCGCCTACTCATAAGGTCATAAGTCTTGGAAGCAGAAGCCTAATATTGTTAAGCGTTTACAAAAATCTATAGAATCGCTGACTGTCACCTCAGGTGCTGTTTAAGGTAGTCGTCGTGTACCTGTTATATCCAAAAATTAAAGTAAAAATGTTCATTGAAAATTATGTTTTTTTTTCCATAATATAATATTGTTTTAACAGTTTCTAAAAAGAACAATTCTTCGTTTCTTATTGCGTTTTTTAAATTAAAGGAAGTGTGGTGAAATAGCTACTTTTCCTAAACCTAATTTTTATGTTAATCGCACAATTTCGAGAGAGATTGTTATCAAAACTAAACGGCAAATATTTTTATTTTAAAATTTTAATACAATATAATTTTACACTGATTTAGTTATTTAACTATTATTTTGCCCTCTTTGAAGCATTGTAAAGTTCATAAAAGTAGAGACAGCTTTAAGCAGGCAAAAGATGTCTTCCAAAGCTCCACAATAAAGTGCTTATGCATTTTTTATTACAAAATTGAAAGTGAACGATTTAAGTTTTACTAGATTATTTCGTCAGCTCCGGCTCGTAAAATTTAATGACACGTGATGTCTACGTGAGAATTTAGTTTGGAACGCCATCATTTTAAAATGATGACCAAATGAAAACACATCGCCTATGCAATTCCCAAAATGTTTTTAAAAAAAAATAAGTGTCGTGAAATTCCTACTACGATAAAGATAATTTTAAAATCAATTAATAGATATATTTTCTAATGAAAATATCTAAAGATATTATAAAAATTTCAATTCAATTCAATTTACATTTCAATTTACATGTGTATAAAGGTGTACAAAATGTGCACTATGAAGATTTTATCTAATGCAATGTTTTGATTTCTCTTTATACTTAATAATATTTATTTCGTGACTACGAGCCTGCTGCCCTGTTAAAAAAAAATAATGTTTTAAGTCTGTTTGTTTCTAAACGGATGATCTAAAAATTCCCATATATTTAGTTGTTTAATGATCTTCACAAAATAGTCAGTCCCATCAAAATATTCCTGAAAAAAGGGCTAAATTCCTGTTTAAAATTGTATCCCTAAAAATGGTGAGATAAATGCACCTAAGCTCTTGAAGAGCTTTTCTAAAAAAGTGTGGACGGGTCAGTTAGAGCTTTGTGCTATTGAATATCATATCTAACGTAGCATTGAATTACGCTGCGAGAAATTTTTATCTCTCTACCTCTTTTATAAACCACAAAAATTCGGATTATGATAGGATCTATAAACCACTAAAATTATCTTTGCGTAAATGTTGTTTTCAAGTGGTAATATAAAAAACACACGGTGACTACTCATGATGCACCGAAACCTGGACACTTAAAATTGAAATGTTTTGTAGTTAACAGCCCCTCACCCGTCTGTCCAACGACCGATATTCCTTTGACAGTCCTCTACTATATCTTTAACAGGAGTAAAACAGGCGCATATTTAATGAATTATAAGGTCTAGGATAATTGCTATAATTTACCAACAACCTTTGTGTGGGCTTCAAAAATACCCTATCTCTTTCCTAATTTTAGGTGAAGTACTTTCAGAAATAAGGGTTCATATTTTTGCATATTTATCAAAATACCTTGAGAGATTAATTCCTAAAATTATGAAAAAAAAATTTTCTGAGGCCCTATTATTAGCCCTTTCAAACGATACCCCACACTACACATGGCATTAAAACAAATTTTCTCGAGAACTTAATTTGGCACCCTAAAATTTCCACTTTATTGTATTCACCAATACGTTTCATTGTTATATATACAGTGTATATAATTATTATATATACTGTATATGTAATATGTTTGTTACATATGCAACATGTCTAAGTTTTAGCTAGTGAGAGATATGTCCAAGTTAATATATTTTATTACTGTGCCAAACTTTAAATTAATTTTCAAACACAAGACCGTGATTTTAATAGCAATATTCAAATGAAGTGACCTTGTGTGGAACTTCTCCACCGCTACTTTTTGTCGAAGCGTAACAAAAGAATAGAAACCAGAAGAAAGTAAATTAATCATCATTCCGAGGCCACAATGATGATAAAAAAATTTGGAGACTTCAACATCTACAACAGTGGAATTATACAATCTCATCCATTATCTACGATATCATTCATCCATAACCAAATTTTAAATAATTCTTCTAGTGAGTAATTAGTGAATCATAACTTTG
This sequence comes from Druceiella hillmani, assembly GCA_039881145.1. Classification (NCBI taxonomy): domain Eukaryota; kingdom Metazoa; phylum Arthropoda; class Insecta; order Lepidoptera; family Hepialidae; genus Druceiella; species Druceiella hillmani. Next base: position 26,063,325 of record JAYKKI010000024.1, on the reverse strand, counting down.
CGTAAAATTATGATTTATTTAAAACAGAAAAAACTTTTTTTGACAAAATATCACAATTTTGTCAAAGCAACTTCCTTCTTTATGACTTAAAGAATCTGTTTTTATTTTCTTGGAGAAAAACCTCCAGATATTACAAGTATCGTAGAAGCTAACATTATGAAACAGGTAACCTTTTACCGCTATTTGTTCAGAAAATGGGTGAAACAATTAAAAGTTTACCTGTAATATCTAAAGATGTATTGTCTGCCAAAGCATTCTGTAGAGCTCGCTACCACCTTCCTGAAATAAATATGCAAATGTCAAATGTGCAGTGCAGTACATTATCAGAAATTGAAATGATTTATAAAACGCTTAACATCGGTTTTAGCCACTATGCTGTTCCCACCTTCGTCCTTCCTGTTCATAACATCATATTGATTAATATATATTATCCACAAATCTGAAAAACCTAATGTTGGTCTCAAAATTTTGCTCCAAGGTCGTTATAACTTGATTAAAACTATAAAAACCGTATTAATCCCCGAGGTAACTGTGTTAAAAACGCAGCACATGCTTCATCGTTTCCAATAATATAATACTAAGCTGCAACAATTATTCCATTACAAGTACTTTTAGTATAGTTATGTAGTTATGAGTGCAAACATAATGAAAAAATTAAAAAGAAAATTTCGCCGTTTCTAGAAGAACATGAATAAAAATTCTTTACAAAATGCAATTTACATTATTCCTTAAAAAAGGGTAAACAAAAACTAACAGTAAACATAAATAAAAAATCACTATCATAAACAAAAATAATTGTCAAGTTTTTCATGAGCAATCTCAGTTCGGTCCTCGAAATACGACAATTGAAAGCGACGAACAGAAGTGGTCACTATAACCAAACGTGAACATTATTTTTATTATGAACATCATTTTATCTATTACTCTGCTGCACTCGTGAAATTTCCCAAATATTGCAAACTTTATTCTTATCTATTAATGTCTCTTTACTCTTTATTTATACTGTACGTGCTCATTAACACTTCGGTGAACGATTGTAGCCAACGAGCACCTTTGTTTACACTAGTCATTGGCCGAAGTAGGCAGCTGAAGTAGGCCACCGACTGCATTTTACGATCGACTAGCCATGTCGTGTAATGATACAGCAATATATTTAGCAAACGCATCATATTCATCTTCTTTTTTATTTTGGAAATTGATTTCCATTAGTAAATTGTGCTATTTTTGGAAAACAGAAACAATGACTTCAAGCTCAGAATTTTTCTTGATCCTAGTTTAGATTCTAGTCGTTTCATATCATGAGAAATATTCTTTTCCATGCACCCATTGTGCACAGCTAATGTACCTATGCAGTAGGTAAGCCTGTCATCGCCTGTGCTTTCACTGAGACTAACAACTAAACAAAGTCATTGGTCGACCGTACGAGTCTTTCGTCGTTGCGTCCAACTACCATTGACTAGATCGACCGAGGCTGTTTACATTGGTCGATGGCCGCATGCGGTGACCAACTCGAACGATTGGTTGACAAATATGTGTTAACACACCCTTAACTACAGTCTGCCTTTTAACTTTATTATAATTACGAGCAAATTACATATAAATTCATTTTAAATCATCTAACTCACTCCAATTGAGCCCCTTTTCTTTCTCATTTCCACTCACCGACCCCACGTACGTGATTCTCAGTGGCACCCAACTTGTACTTCTTCTTGTAGCTCTCGCATCACATCTTCACTTGCGCTTGTGTCCTTGGTCTACTTTAACGCAGGGCTTGTTCGCTTCCACACAGATAGTGGACCATATAAGCTGTAATAATGTATTTATAAATTTAGAAAAAGCTATTCAAAATATATTGGAACAAACATACTAAATATTAATCAATTTTCTTCATATTCATCTAACAATTTAATATAATGATATGTCAATAATTATTACTGTTATATAATTTATATCATCGATCTGTTCAAAAACCAATATAATATTATAGATTTAATGCTTCATAAGTTAATTTAAAAGTAGATATAGTTATCTATCACCTTTCATGGCGATCGGCTTCCTTAACGTTGCTACAAATTCTCCATCAATGGCAAAATGGGGTTTTAATACGAGGTTTCCATGGACTGAGGTTCGTACAACATTAGTATAAGCCATTTTGCACAATTACTTGTGCAAAATGGGTAATACAAAGCCAGGCTCCCAACCAATAGAATGAAGGCTGGGTGAAAAGTTTGAAATAAAATGCAAATACATGATTTTAGTTTGTTAAATTATTTATTTCTATAGTATTTTGACAATCAGAGATGAACTCGTTGCAATAAAAATGTTGGAATTAATCCAATGTGCATAATTAAAAAAATGTTATGAAAATATTCAAGTGTGTAAGAGAACATATTACCACAGAACAACAACAACAAAACATAATATTTAAGTGTGTAAGAAACACAAAGGTGATTTCAATTGTTTTATTAAACTTCATCCTATCGAATAAACAAGTATTCTGTCCATAACTTTTTATAACATCCTTTAATTGTTGACAGTATCTAGACTTGTAGCCTAACATTCCCACCAAAAAATAGTATAAACAATATGAAGAAAATAACTGCAGACAAGATATTATTAACTAAATCAAGTTACACAAATACATGTAATTAAGAACCACACAGAATTCAGCAACAGATTTCATTCAATTTTAATTACGGAGATGAAAAAAATAATAAGAAAAACTAATCTTCACATTTAATAAAAAAATTACAAAATTAAAATATAATATTGCAAAGTTTCCATGAAGCGAGGTTCGTGTTGTCAATCAACAGCCTGTCCTAATTGTCTGTTGGACGTAGGTCTCCCCTAATTTGTGTACAAATGGAGGTAATATCCAGAACCGCCGCACTATGCAGACACACCACGGTCTCGAGGTTCGTATATTTGTATAATCAATATATTTGATATGATGAACTAGTAGCTGTCTGAAAATACCAATGATGCATCGTCCCTGTACTTTATTTCGTTAAAATTTTTTCCATTTTCCTTTCTATTTTTTTTATTACACAGTCAGTAGTAATTTTAAAATTCTCTTATGTTACAATGAGCAACAACACACCAAACATTTGTTCTATTAATGATGGTGCTGTTCTTTTCCAAGCTGGTGGGTTGTTGGTGTGTTGGGTGTCTTGCAACGTTTCCAAAAAGCCGGAACATATTTGTGTGTGCCATTCCACAATAGCAGACCATTTGTCGAAAACCGTTAGTAACATATACATTACAAATATACATATACACAGACACACTCGAACGTACATGCAAACACATAAATATATGTATATATATATATATATACATAAATTTTCAGACGACCCAAATTTTCAAGTTCTGGTATGCATAAACACAAGATACGGTCAATTTTCCAACTCGTGGGTGGCCTCAATAGCATCATCTTATTAAAGGATATTAATTAAAAAGTAAAAAAAACGGAGATCTGATTTTTTGGAAAATCTACACGAGAATACAAATTTCATGGATTAATTGACACATATTATACAACCTTAACATACTTTGATGTGGTTTTCACTATATTACAGACTTAACCTTCACAAATATTTAGTAATATAGAAGGCCAAGTCTTCATAGCACGAAGCCAGAACCACGTGACTATGGATGGATGTAACAGTAAGAAATATTTACGCATCTAGTAACATTGCAGACAAGAATGGCATTAAATGTATTGATCACATTTTGAAGCTTATTGTTTTAAAAGCCTTCATTTCATTTTCAAAGTTATTAACGTAAAATCACCCAATTACAACCGCCTCGCTTAATTCGACTATTGATTTTCGTAAAATTTTAGTCATATCCATGAATTTTAAAGCTTTAACAGGCTAGAAAACGTAGGAGGACTTGTAGCTATCCTAGTGCTATAGAGACGTATGTTAAGTTTTCTTCATCTTTTGTTTAGTGTCAATTTGTCATTCAGAGCGCTGCACGTTTTTATTGGTCTGTCAAAATACAGATTTACATAAATAGAGTATATTCCGAAAATGTAATCTGTTTACAGTTAGTATAGTGTTTTCTTTTACATACTTATTGTTAAAACAAAGTTTATAACAACATGAAATTGTTGTCGGGAATAAGAATTATGCAAAATTAGTAAAGTTCAAAAAACGACCAGTGATCAACATATTACATATTAACTGAAAAAAAATAAATATAACAGTTATTAACCTATCTCCCTAAACTAGTTAATTATTTGAGAAACTTTAATTTTTTTTAACAAAAATTTTCTATTCAATCCAGATTTTATACAGGAGATTATTGTGGTTATTGTGTAGTTTCTAGTAAATGGTATACGCAATAGACTTATTTCAAAGTGAACTTCTTTCAATAAAAGTAAGTTATACAAACAATTTAAAAGTCGTCGGTTATTAGGTCCAACAATCTGCTACTTTTCTTGATTCCGACCGAATGCTAGTTCTTTTAAATTAATTTAGTTTCACATTAACTTGAATATGTATATATTAAGCCTTACTTCTCATATCAGTTTATCTAGTAATGGATTGAAAGAAAGAGATTATTTTAATCAAAATAATCTGTAAATGAAGGTGTTAAAAACTAAATTAATATCTATCAGAAAGGCTTCAAAAGCTTATAATATTTCAAAAACTACACTTATTGATATATTAATAAATAAATATACTAAGAGTGTGACAATAGGATCCTCAACTCTTACGAATGCCGAAGGGGAGGAACCATTAAAAAAATGGGTAATTGAAATGGGCAATAAAGTATTTCCAATAACAAAATAAAACTAGTGGAGTCTGTTACTAAATTAGTGAAAAAATTGAAAAAGGTAATCAGTTTAAAAACAGCAGTTTAAAAACAGAATTCCACCGGATAAATAAATAAATAGTTATAAATAAATAAATTATCTAAATAGTTTTCAAAACGTCATCCAAATATTTGAAGCAGTGTACCGCATGCATAAACACCATGTAGAGCTGCTGTAAATGAAAAAAAAATTCAAAATTGGTTGGGCCATGTTCGTTCTTACCTAACAGGGAATAACTTTTTAGATTTAATGCTTGATTCACGAAGAATTATTTTTAATAGAGACAAGAGTGGCTTTTATTTGATAACAAGAAAACAATCAAATTAAGGGCATTGTAGAACTTATAACGATAGAAAAGAATATTTACATATATTGATTACAGTCAGCGTTCATGGAAGAATGCCTCCACCTACGGTTTTGTATCCTTACAAAAGAATGATACCCCCTCCATTCATAATGTTTACCCTAAGACTGTGCAGAAGAAAGTCAGATGATAACCACTTAGGTTATCATGCAGCTTTCTACGAATATGTAGCAAACGTTTTACCCCTAGTTGGAAAAAATTAAAATTCTCCTTAAAGTAATATTTTCCATCGATGGTCATTCTTCACACATAAATTTACATATAACAGAATTTTGTAAAGAAAATGGTGTAATGTTAATTGTTTTATATCCTAATGCTATTCATCGGCTGTAACCTCTTGGCTTGATGTGTTTCATCCATTAAAAATATTTGGTGAAAAATATGTTCATAACCGACCAATAGGGAATTGTGGACAAAAGTTGAGGTGTGAAGATTTCACGGAAATTCTTGAACAATCAATTAGTGTACAGCTCACTTCATGCTCGTGTCTACTACTTTTTAATGAAAGTAACGTTGATTAGTCAAAGAAATCCATACCACTTTACATGAAGACATATCAACAGTAAAAGAAACTGATGAAAAAAAATGCAAAAGCTGAACAGACAGGTCAATTAGAACTTAGTGGGCTTTTTAAATTTTGGAGAAAACTTAACAAATATGATTATAACATTACATTACAAAATAACGAAGTTTTAAATTTAAGCAACATTTCCCAAAATATTACAATTTTTGAATAAATAATGAAAAAATTGGAAGAGAAATTGTCCTCATAACATAACATTATCAAGCGCACCACCTCCTGAAAATTAAGTCAAACAAAAATCAGTTAAAAGCAAAGATGAGAATGGAAAATCAGAAAATCCAACTTCTTTGAAAAATGCTCTTTCTTGGTCTGAAGAGAATATAAGAAAGACAAAAGTAACTAACAATACATATTCAGCGACAAAAAAAGAAGACAAGTTCCTACGGTTGCAATCAACGAAGAAGAAAAACAAAACCTAATAAAGACCAAACTAATGAATCCGACATATATATGATTATTCAAAATAAATCAGAAAACCAAGAAAATGATACTGACATTATAAACAAAAACAAGAAATTGAATAAACAAGAGATTCTTGTCAGTTAAGTGATGAGTGAATTTATCATAATTCGTTATATAGAAGAAGTCTCGCAGGAAAAACATTAGTGGTAAACAACGATACTGGAAAAGTGAAAACAATGACAATGTGTTCAAATAATTGGAAGGGGCCAGACTGCAACAATGTGTACGAATACAAACTTGAAGATATTATATGTATGACTAATATTGCAACCGTAACAAATAGTCTAGGAATATACGATGTTCCAGAAATTAGTAATTTAAAAGAATTAAACAATAAAGACAGATCTAGATCTGAATACATCCAGCGAAGAAAACTGTCTGAATTTTTAATTTATTAGATAAATGCTTACATTACTTTCTATCTTGCACAGATGTGTAAATGGATTATGGACTTTATTATAAAATACACAAAGTATAACTCTCAATTGAAATTAAAATAGGTCATTAATAGATATATCAGTGGACGCAAAAATAAGAGTGTAGGTATTGTTATTCATTTAATTTAAATACTAAGTAAATACAAAAAAAAATATTCCTTGCTAAATTCAGTTATATGAGAATTAATGTTTACGAGTAACACTTCACGATTTATTATTTCATCTACCAGAGGTCTAGTACAACTTAATATAAAACGATAGACCTTAAACGGTCTGAATTTGGTAGTTTCACTTTACCTAATTAATTTTGTAGTTACATTAGATATGAAGAAATGGGATGTGTACAATTGTCTCAAATTTAATTAGGTAGGATGTAGTCCTTAAAAGTATTAAAGTTATTATTCCTTCACATTTTGATTAGAATCAACACTTTTGACAGAATCAAAACTATTACATTGTTATTTACATGTATAATACAATATCATAGTTAGCGATTAGCAATATGTTTTGTATAAAAATGCATTAAAGTTAAGGATAAGGTTAAAATTAATATAAAAAATTTATTTCTTAAAGAGATAATGAAAAATAGATTTAATTAAGGACTCAAATATAAAAGGACGCAGTGAGTAATTATTTCACAAATTCAATGAAAATTCAATTTAATTTTTAATAGTCAGTAACTAATCTATTACAGGTACACATTAGTGTCAAAATTATAGTTAATTAATGGAAGGAACAGAGTAAAAAAATAACTTTTTGACCATATTTTTCTCAATGTAAACAATAATATTCTAATGAAACCTTTTTTTATTGACTTTTCATCATAAAAAACCGAATATTACCAAATTGGACAAAAATAGCATTCACTGTTGCAAGCGAGGTTGAATAACTAGTTTATCATTCGGTGACTGCATTACTGTGCAATAAAATGTTTCTTAGGTTTTCCTCAAGCGCCATTACCACCCATTTATTTTCTTTTAGTAACGAAACGATAATAACATTGAAAATAATAAATTCATAGACGACTTACCATTTAAACGATAAAGGTGACCAAGTCGATTACAAATGAAGTGATTCATTCTCGATAAGCAACAAGTTTTAATTCAAATATAGCACCAGTTTTCCTAACTTTTTAATTGTTCAACTGAATATTTTTCACTTTACCAATGAGTTAACAAATGAAATAGATAAATGCTATTTATATTCTGATCATAATGCACGTATTAAAATAAATATTACCGCATAGATAATACACTAAATATTACCGTTTACACTTTGAAAGTTTCCGTTTGAACTCACTGAAATATTTTGACAAGTATTTTTTTCTTTTCAAGCAAAATGGACATGGGAAAATGTTGAAGAAAAAAATGCTTTAGAAGTCCAAGGGCTTATTTTGACTTTGAAAATTGATTTAATATTTTTTTATACATTATAAATAAGCTATTAATGCAACTTCATATTTCACATGTATATTTACATGTGTAACTTTTTTCTGATATAATTTAAAACAATGGTAAAACAATATAGCGTGATAAAAACCATATCATCCTTATAGGTTATAAACAATGTAATATAAAAATGAAAGTCAAATAATAAAAGTGTTCTTTTCTTGTCAAATCACTTATTAATTCTGTTGCAATTTAAAAGGTCAGCTTATATAAATACTTATAATTTTTATATGCTTTAAGATGGTAATGGTTTTGATATTAAATGCAATTTTGATAATTTTCTTATTGCAAAATTTTCAATAATTCTATCAAAGATCAATAAATTATTCCAACTTGATAATTGTTTTTTCAAATTCATTCTTACTACCATATAGAACGACAAATTAAAAGTGATGCGTTTCTTTTCGGAAAAAGCATGAGTAACATTTAATGTACGAGAATTTAGTAATAATTTAAAAATAATTATTGATTTTTAAAAACATAAAAATAATTATTGATTTTTGTCAAATTAAAGGAATTTTTAATAAATTGCCCCAATAATCAATCAATAATTCCAATCATACATTTATTTCCTATATTAATATTTTTATATCAAACACGTACAAAATGTTACGGGAAAAGTTAAATTGTTATCTAAGTAAAAGTGAACCGCCGAAATTGTGAGAGTAAGAGGCAAAACATTTAATTTTGCCGATTCATTTAAAAAAATTTGACAAAATAAAATTTCCGTAAATTGATTAATTAAAAAAATTATTAGGTACCTGATGGGAATACCCAATTATTTCGAAATCTGTTTTAGGGATGGGCAGTTATTGTAATAAATTATCAATGACTTTTTTTTAAGTAATATGTCCTACAAAAATTTGCAGAGGAATATTTCTCTCAAACCGTACACATTATGTTTTGGCAACTATTACAATTCTAGAAATGTATAATTACTTTATGGTAATACAGTAGGTATAGATGCGCGCCTTTTTTTGACGTTGCGTTTGTTTGGCTGTTGATATGAAGTTGGAAAATGTTTTGTTATTTGAAACTTAGAACTGGTGAAACGCTTACGGTCCGCGGTACGTTTAATAGTTTCTGTTATCATTTAATTGTATTTGTGTATCGTGAGATTTTATTACATGTTGCTCCATATTGCTGGTATTTTAGAGTTGAATAACGCGTGTAACAGTGCAATATAAAGTGGGTTGTGTGTTGTTTTGTTTGGTTTTAGTGTTTTGTTGGATTTAGTGTTAGCTGCTGTTCTACTGCCGAAATGTTCACTCTGTTTTCATTCACTAACGAAAATATTCAGGTGAGAGCATGTACAACTTCTCTAGAGCTACCATCTACAACTCCTATTTCATATTATGTGGGTGTTCTGAGTGTGATAGATGCCAGCCATTTATAGTTTTGCGCCGGAGTAACAGTTCACAACTCCTCAGTGCAAAAATAAGCAGGTTTATTTTAGAGTGAGCTAATTTTGAATAAGAACACTTGTTGGCAATATAACTATTAACAATTAACTGCCAGTTCTGAAGTATCAAGTAGAAGTTATAAGTAGTACGTTCACAGTTGTCGTGATATATGGAAAATAATTGTTTAAATTTCAATCTTTTTTACCCCCTTCTCCGATTATAAATTATGGAATAAATCACTGTGCCCCCGCATGGATCGTAGTTATTTCGGACACATCAACCGATACTAATATAAAGATGATTTTTTTAGAATATAATATTAGCCAACAAAATCTTAGCGCACAACTATAATAGCTAACAATGAACAATTTACGAATGATTTGTATCTGTTGAACGACTGAACTGGTTTTAATAAAATAAATATGCGTTACAAGTATGACTGAGAAAGTTAAAAGTATGACTGACTGAGTATGAGTTATCTGGTACCGTTAATAATACATCTTTAATGAATTTTTTAAATATATATTTGACATAACATATAATAAATGTTCTTTATTTTTTTAATATATCTAACATATTAGTGCAACCATAAATTATGTTTTATATAACTCTTTACGATATATAATTTTTATAATTTATTTACGATATACACTAGAAGAGAAAATGAAGAGATCATCCAAATTTTTAAAATAGTTTACTGGTATTAAAAAAGTGTCAAAAATAATAACAAAAAAGCCTTTTAAAGCTTGAACAAACACTAGAGTGTTTGAATATATTAACGAATTTTTTGATTCTGCATTCTCACTTTTTAAAATATGATGCTTTGAAGAAAAATTTAAAACATTTTCTTCAAACAGTTGTACGAACCGAAGTAATTTTTTTATAAATTCTAATAAACCTCTTTCTTAGCTCGCACTTTTTCTTCTCTTCAGTAAAGCATGCCTCATTTACTTGAATGACAATTATTGATTTTATTATATAGTTCATTTAGTTCCGGCCGTTAAGCAGATAGTAATATTGTTTTAAATTGCTACTATTACCCCGTACAACCGAACGGTAAGGCGCTGAGGGCTAGTGTTCCATTAAAATTGTCTGTATATATTGTAATGTAATTGCCTCGTCTGAAATGACCATATCCTCTTTCTTATCCGCCTTCAGCGTTACATGTTTTTTTCTTTCAAAGTCGATATGTAAATAAAAATATTTTTAAAAATACTTCAGGCCACTTAGAAGTGACCTTCTTTACGTTGAATTTCCGTCTTCATACATGTTCTTTATACATGCGAAACTAGAAGATCAAATTTGTTAGCGGGTAGTGATTATTGTGTTAACCCTGCGGCAGAAATCCGACAACAGCTTTGAATCATCATCTTGGAAAGTCAATATGTTCATTTCAGAAATTATTATTCAAGTTTTATTAAATAATGCCCAAACCGCCAGACTAAATGTCAGACCGGCGGGAACATTTCGGCGACGACTGTACCGTAGGTGTCCGAGCAGTTAATTTGTTTCCATTAGTTAAATGACCGTCGTGTCGCTCTAAATGTAATAATTAACGCTGTTATGACAACGCTGTAATTTGTAGACTAATTTCGAAGCGGATAGAAAATGTATGTGTCGTTCGGTCAACGAGCACCCAAACAGTATTTAAATGGCTGTCGCTCCAAATTTGACCGTTCCTGTTCTGTGATTGGTTGAAGTATATTCCAGCAATATTATAAGCGCTTAGCTTCATGCATGTAACACTTACGAGGTTTAAAAGGAAAACATAAATCTTTCTCAAAATGTCTGTGCCGCCAACATTTTTTAATATTTGAATGGCTCTTAATTCGTTATTATTTTGTGACGGATGAAGGTGTAAGCCTGTAACATTACGAGGATCTGCGTGAAATATTGCTTCACTAAAATTGATTAAATAAATCTAAAACTAGCAGATAACACTTCAAGCGGATAGAATTTGCTTGGTTTAGACAGTGCCACGAGCGTTCGTTCGTTAGCAGCTTTATAACGGTAACTCATGAAGTTTGTATTTTCGCTCACAGCGAGCGGGGCTGGACTGGTGTTCTGGGTGGCTGTGAGAGATCGCTCTCGTACCCGTAAGTCCGTCATACGTATCAATTAGATACATTAAAGTACATAACTAATGAAATACTAAACAGCGGCCATTTAAATATCAAATAAAAATAATTAATATATCTGAAACTTTACGTACGATTTCGATTTGGTTAAAAATCCCAAAAGTTTTACAGGAGTGAAGGTGGACTCTTGTAATTTCTCAAGTATATAAATATGTACCTTTGTGTGTTATGTTGTAACTGTAATAGTTAAATCCAGAACGTATGTATATATGTGTGTATGTATATATGTATTTATATATATATATATATATATATATATATATATACATACATATATATATATATATATATACATACATATATATATATATATATATATATATATATATATGTACATACATATATACGCACGCAAGCACCCACACACACACACTCTCGCACCCACACGCACATACACACATTAAAATACCCGCTGGACATCAAATTGAAACTGGTTGAATTAAATAGCACAACTATTACAGACATGAAGCAAGACGCTTGTCATTTCAGACAGGTGCCGCAATATGTTACATTGTAATGATAATAATCAAATTCGGTGCGACGGCCATATCAGCATAAAATAAACGTTATTGACTTCCACAAAACCCATCGCACTATTTCACATAATTGTTTCGACAATTGCACGTCACAATGTAGTAAAGGGAATTACATAGATGAATTGTGAAATATCGCAAGTTGCAAATTTAATATTTCTACCGGACACCCGCGGTCCAGCGGGCGCAATCATTTACTATGCGTTTAGCAATTTGGTCTACCGGTTTCAAGGTCAGTAAAGCTGAATGATTGTTATTTTTCTGGATGCTTCATATATTTAGAGACGTAACTTTACAGCTGATAAATTAATGGCAGCCAGCTAGTGCAGAGCGGCGATCGTTTAAATTATAGGTAACAACGGAATATTGACTACATTGAAAGTCTACTGACGCCTAAGTCGCTAAGACTGGTTGAAATTTCTTAATCTTTCTCAAGACCACGCCACTCAACGAAATCAGAATGTTTGCCAAAATACTGGAAAACAAACGTTGATCGTTCCGAAACCCTGCGAACGCATTACGTCTGTTTCGTAAAATATAGGAAGTCATACGAGTGTGGTATTGTAATCGTATAGTAATATATATCTCTCACGAAACTTATGAATTTTTTAAATTCAGAGCGATGGATATTTAAATTACGGATTGATTGCTTCGAAATTATTAAGGCGTGGGTTCTGAAGGTTAGGGGTGGGTCCGAAGGTCGGAGTGGGTTTAAATTTTGTTTAAGGTGTTTAGAATTAATAAAAGAATATTTAAGAAAAGTTTAGATGCGTTTATAAGTATTAAAAGTATTTCTCTCTTGCAGTTGGAAGTGTAGATGGCAATACAAAACAAATATTAAGCTTTTGATTCCGAAGGTTGTGGGGTGGGTCTATATGTCCATGTAGATAATTAAAATTAAACATAAAATTTTTAAACAATGTTTTTTTCTATTCCCATCAATTTTGTTTCGTTCATTTGACCGTTCGGAACTTCATTTACATTTGCCGAACCCCGAAATTAAAGTGGGCTTAATAATCGATCAGCATATTTCCGAATCTCCCCTCATTGCAAACTGTATAGTCCAAGTAAAAGACAATAACCGAATAAATATTTCTGTCGTGATTAATTCTATGAAATAAGTTTCAGTGAAGTGCGACTTGAAATTACACCTCGCTCCCCTGAAAACTGAAGCCTGCTCATCAGTTAATACAGATATCTCCCTGTCGACCCACTCAGTGAATTCACTTCAACGCACTAACGACGTTTCAAATCTACTCCGAATTTCGCATCTCAGCAACGAAGAAATTAATTTCTTACGATGTATGTTCTCGATATTCCGATATATTTCAGCTGCCTTCAGGTCAATTAAGTAAACGAATGCCGCGTTGCGCCTGAAATTAGTACAACTTCGAATATACAAATCCATACCGAATCCTACAGAGTTCCCGAATGTCATAAACACGACGTAAACGATCAAATAAATAAAATGTTGAATCATGATGTAATCAGACCCTCTATGTTACCTTGGTCATCTCCTATTTAGATAGGTCCGAAAGAATTAGACGCCTCAAGCAGAAGGAAATGGCGACTAGTTACTGATTATAGCAAATTAAACGACATCACTACTGCTGATTCTGATCCGATGCCTCAAATTTCCGAAATCTTGATAAATTAGGTAAAAAAAATATTTTTCAACACGTTTTCGCTTCAGGTTTTCATCAGATACACATATCTGCTGAAAACCGAAAACCTCATTTAGCGCTTTTTGGTAAAAAACGCGCCTTCCACTTTTCAGCGCCTTATGAATTCATCTCTCTCCGGCATTGGAGGCATTCGATGCTTTGTCTATCTAGACGACGTCGGTATTTACTCTAATGACCTGAAATCACACACACTTATACTCCATTCAAATTGAAAAGAGAATGTTTATAAACAATGAAATTTGACGGTTCAGCTATTGTAAACCTTTTTCTTACATTCACATTAGTAATTTAATGTGAATATATTTAGTATGGACGATTACAAAAATAGATTTTTTATTAGTGTGCATATTTACACTGTATATATACGTAACTTATATATGTTATATATTATATTTATGAGAAATTCAGATATGTAAGATGAAGTGTTCCGAACAATTTAAAAGTATTACTGTTACATAAAAAAAAACACAATAAAATAATACCAAAAATTTTGATAGAAATAGTCGTTTAATTAAATGTTAAGTTATACAGAAAATTATTACAAAGTAATCGCAAATGCTTAATTTTTGAGTAATCATTAAAATATTTTTTTAAAAACGAACTAATGTATAAAAATACACGAAATACAATAACATTTTACAGAAAAAATACACTGCATACATATACAATTACATCACAATGCATCTGGACTTCACGCCGATATCCAAAGATGGTTGTGCCTAATGCTAGCACCGGCGAGGCCGGCCTTTGCCGATATCGCTGAGAAATAGTATTACAGAGCATATCATATATTACACAACATATTAGCAGAATTTATTTATTATAATTATATCTGTTACATCGTATATCAACAGTGATTACATCGTATATCAACGATAACAATGTTCGTGCAGCCATGCAGCGGGACTTATTAAATGACATCAATCTTTTGACATCGTTTAATTTAAGTTGTGTTTCTTTCATTTTTCATCGTTTAAGTTGAGTTGTGTTTTCTTTCGCCACATATCATTTCTTTTGTGTCCAGGTCATTTTGATTCTGTGTATCTTACAGTGATATGACGGCAATCTTAGTATTTTAAAGTGATATGTATTATTGAACAGCTGTATAGGTACGGTCCTTAGAAGAACATTCGCCATTTTAATTACACTCGTACTTAAAATTATCACACATTTAACACAACGAATTTAACGTTATAAAGCACAGTTATAAAGACATAATCTCATTCCACCTCTCTCTACACGCTATTATGACATGATCAATAATTTTTATTTTATATCCTATTTAATTTCAACACGATCTAAACGCTCAGTTTTGTTTGGCGGCCTTGAAACCGTCTTTAAACATATTATTGGTACATTAGATGAAGAAGACGGCATTAAGTAGAACAACGCTATTCAAACCGTGGGAACAGGTCAGAGAACGTTAGCAAAATACGTGAAGGAATATGTTCTGATTATATGAACGACCCTGTCTGTTTTCAGCTTGACTATTGTGTCGAAAAATTATTGTTGAGAGCTAAATTCATGGCATTGTTAAATACGCTAGAAAATAGTGTAACATTTACCGCCTCGGGACGACGACAATTTGAAAGATTTCCGTCGAGACTCGACAATTGAATTGAAGATAGAAGTAAATATTTAACGACTAAGTCTTTCGCACGGCGAAATGTATTGTCACTCGTGGTGATAATTACGTTATACCTTTGCAATAAATAAAGCCGTATTGGAAAAGTTATTTAGTGACTCTTATAGGAAAACTGTCTATGTACATTTTTGGATTCGATCATCTTTAATTTATAGATCAGATACTACATTGTCAAATTTAGATTAACTGAACACTTAAATTGAGTCACTCGTATAGGTACATCTCACATCCAGTGGATTCAAGTTTAAATAAAGTGCAAAATAATCGGTTTTAGTGAATAATAAATCGAAAATGAGGACGTGCGTACAGTTCACAGCATCGACGCCATCTACCTGCTGGTCCTTCCCTAAATAGGAGAAATTGATGATCTAAATTTGATTCGTCTGTAATACGGCAGATGCCGCTCCACGAGATATGAATGGAGCGTACAAATGTTGTCATTTTATTGCAGATGCGATAGCAAAATGTTCGGTAAGTATTTTTTTATTGTTGTACATGTGCTTTTAAATCTTCTTCTACGTGTCTTTTTATATCTGCAAGTTCAATATAATTGATACTCAATACATCACTGCAACTTGTGTTTAATGACTATATGTTATTTAATTGAGTAAAATTAAACAATTTATAGACAAGAATAATTAGTTTAATTTAAAAGAAAAACTGTAAAGTTTGAAGTGCACGCAAACCTTAGGAGATATAAAATAAATTTTGTACTTATTCCAGACGAGTTCATTCATTTCAATTAAAATAATGAAAACGGATTTTTTGGATCGATTCTATCGTGAAGAAACTTCATAACATAGTCAGTAACGCTAAATGATAAAGCGGACAGCCATCGGTTCGATCGGATGGCTGTGGAACGAGAGCCATCTAGGCGAAGCGTGCACTGGTGCGACAAACGAGCGCCATCTTACGGCGGACATCGTGATACTATTCCTCAGTTCGGCGAGCACCGCGGCCATCCTGGTGTTAGCCCTGTTATTAGGTAGTCATGAAATTGGTTTTAATTGTTTTTAGGGATGCTATAATAATAAATTTACTATCGCCGTCGAAAAGGGACTATTTTCGTTAAGTTGTAGAGTTTCCGAGACCTAATGACAGAACAACAAGAGCCAATGACGACAGCTGCACATCGAATAATCGCTATTTAGCTCGTAAGATTGCTTCTGAGGATATCTAAATGTTGCCAACAACATTTTCAGTGAAACTCGATAGTGAACGTTTTGCCACATCCATGTTTGTGACGTTTTGCTTTTTGCGTTTTGTTGAGCCCAGCACGATTTTGACAATTCATTACGCTTCGTGTGTGTGCGCTGTGTTAGTTCCTCGTCAAGGCCGAGCTTTTATTTCATGTTCTCTCCCAATATAGCAATATTCGTCATACAAATATTTCTTTCTTTCCCGTTGCCGTTTTCATTTTGTCTGTGTGATCGAAATATAAAGTGCCGCTGTCTAACGTTGACGTTTTTGATTTTATTTTTCAAAAACCAACCCTGCTGTAACCGCTATTGATCGTCCGATGCGTACAGTCGACTGTGTGACTGAGACGGAACATGATCATCCATCTATTTCTTTCTATCGCTTTCGAGAATACGAGCGGAGAGCACTCCAAATATAGTTTAGCGAGTGTTAAAAATAATACGTAAAAAAAACACTTCATAACATCGGTAACGTTAAAGCAGACTGTGGAACGTGCGCCATCTAAGCGACGCATGCACTGGTGCGATGAACGAGCGCCATCTTACGGTGGACTTCGTGATACTATTATTAGGTAGTCATGAAACTGGTTACTGAATTTAATGCTTTTTAGAAACGTTATAATAAAAAACTCACTGTCGGCGCCGAAGAGGGAACACTTTCGTTAAGTTGTAGAGTTTCAGTGAGCTAATGACGGAACAACAAGAGCACATCGAAGAATCGCAAGATTACTTCTGAGGATATCTAAATGTTGCCAACAACATTTTCAGTGAAACTCGATAATGAACGTTTCGCCCAATCCCTGTTTGTGACATTTATTTAATTTTTTCACCGATCCGTCCAGCGCGATTTCCACAATTGAAAGTGATTACTCTTCGTGCGCGTGTGGTGTTAGTTACTTGTCGAGCACGAGCTTTTATTTCATGTTCACTCCCAGTATAGCTATATTTACGGCATACACATTTCTCCCTTTCCCGTTGCGGTTTCCTTTTTCTCAGTATTATCGAAATATAAAGTGCCACTGTTTAACGTTAACGTTTTTGTCTTTATTTTTAAAAAACCAACCATGCTTAAACCGCTCTTGATCGTCCGATGCGTACAGTCGACTGTGTGACTGAGACGGAATATGATCATCCATCTATTTCTTTCTATCGCTTTCGAGAATACGATCGGGGAGCATTGCAAAATTTATGTAGTTTAGCGAGTGTTAAAAATAATACTTTGCAAATGTGTAAACCGATAGTCGGTCGAAATTTGATAGACGTAATATTACGTTCTTCTAGTCGGAAGGATTCACGGTTTTACGTGCTTTCTCACACTGACGTTCGGGAGTATTTTTTGTTGACCTTGTATCGGTTAGGGACTTACTCGTTCTGTAGACTTCAATGAAAATAGGAACTTTAACACGCATTGCAGCTATACTAATAGGATGTATCGACCTTAAACACATATAAAAGCAATCGTGTCGTGTGTAAGACAACGCAAGTAATGTAAACTTTCGTGCGGCCCTGAGAAGGGCCTTGTGATCTTTTCAACGGAAACAGTAGAGCGGACGGTTTACTTGGAACTGGTGTACTTGGTTACGGCCTTCGTACCTTCACTGACGGCGTGCTTGGCCAGCTCGCCCGGCAGCAGCAGACGAACCGACGTCTGCACCTCCCGGCTGGTGATGGTGGAACGCTTGTTGTAGTGCGCCAGGCGGGACGCCTCGGCGGCGATGCGTTCAAAGATGTCGTTCACAAAACTGTTCATGATGCTCATGGCCTTGCTCGAAATGCCGGTGTCCGGGTGGACCTGCTTCAGAACCTTGTAGATGTAGATGGCGTAGCTCTCCTTGCGCTTGTGTTTCCTCTTCTTCTTGTCCGTCTTTGTGATGTTCTTTTGCGCCTTGCCGCCAGATTTTTTGGCCGCTTTGCCGCTAGTTTTTGGTGCCATAATCGATACGAAATTATCTTACTAACGCTTAGCGAATGACTCGTCTGTAAACGATGAACAATTTCGACCGATACTAGTTAACTCGGGCCACTGATTGGCGGCGGACAGTCGCAAAGGTACGCAAGCTCTCGACCAATCGTGAAAGGACGCGTACAGCGCTTATCGCCCCTTCCCCCGCCTCTCTCGTCGAGGAAGCGACGTCGCGTACAATGACCTGTATATAATTAACAATACCAAAGTTTCAATCTTCCTTCCAAACTCCTAATTATCGCGCTTTACTTCGTAGAGAATATTTCAAGTTTTATTCAGTTCCTAATTGTTTCCTTTTTGCGCGTAGTTAAAGAGGCTTTCTTTATTATTTTGATACCAATAATGGAGAAAAATTCACAGATTACCGAGTAAATTGAAAGAATACTTAACTACCACCGGCGGTATAGTTTATCCTATAATATTAGCCTCTCCCTGTTAAATTTGGATCGTATAAAAATTAAAACAGTCCGTTGTATATGGTTTTATTCTAACCAAAAGCGAATATATTTTTATGTTTTAAATTTAAAATTTCGCCCTAGAAATGTATAAGGGAAAAACAACGATAAATACCGGCGATTTGGAGAAAAAAAATGCAGGGAGCGCGGCACCGTAACGAACAGTGAGATACACTTCCTTTTGCTGTGCTACAATCAAATGGACATTTCCCATTGTTCCAGTTCTCGTTGTTCATTCTTACTGCATTGGTTATTATGCCCCCTGCTGTCGTATCGATAACAATAATTTAAACCGTGATTAAAAACTGAAATTCGTTAGAAATAAATAATCTGATAATTTCCTAGTTGGTATTATTTGATAAGTATAACTTCACTTGTAGGTGAAACACATAGTGGCGTGTTAAAACTGCACTGAATTACTGAACTGGAGCACACTCCGTTACATCAGAAATGTGAAAATATTGCACGACGTCCTCGACGATAAATGAAATCGTCTCGCCAGCAATTCTTAGTTTCCAACAAGCCATAAAGGCTATACCGAAACTTAGAATTGACGAACGTTCGTTTATAAAAAACGTAACTGCATATATAACGTGACGCAACTGCTGATTAAACACGAATACGTTCCACTATGAGTATCTATCCTCTCGCGTCTTTTATAACAGTTTTTGGAAATGGACTCTTATTATCGTCACAATTTTAATTCAACAGTTCGCGGCCTTACAAAAGGCCAAATCACAGGAAATTAAATAGCGAGTCATAGTGTAAAAAATCTGTGAACTTCCAGGATGGTCCAGGTGCGTTACACAACAACAGCTTTAATTAGTGTGAAACTAGATCCGCCGACCGCGACGCATAATTTACATACGAAGGCAATGAATAGCGAATATAAAGTAATCGACACGTTTATTCGGAGCAATGAATGCGTTATATCTATCGCTAGACGTGTCTATTTATTATAAATGAATAATTCTTCCACTTACCAAAAAGAGGTCGAAACAAAATACCACTGGTGTTGAGACGTATTCCAATAAAACAGACAGACTGTCGGTCCTGAGAAGGGCCTTTTTTGTTTTCTTGCTGTATGGTAACCTTTTGACGTTGCGCGGGATAAGTATAAGTTTACGTCTTCTTTTCGGTCTTCTTGGGGAAAACCACGGCCTGGATGTTGGGCAGCACGCCGCCCTGTGCGATGGTCACACCGGACAAGAGTTTGTTGAGCTCTTCATCATTGCGGATCGCCAGCTGCAAGTGCCTCGGAATAATTCGGGTCTTTTTGTTGTCACGAGCAGCGTTGCCCGCTAACTCGAGCTCCTCAGCGACCAAATACTCCATGACGGCGGTGAGGTAAACGGGACCGCCGGCACCGACGCGTTCGGCGTAGTTTCCCTTCCGGAGCAGTCGGTGAATGCGACCCACGGGGAACTGTAGCCCTGCACGATCCGAGCGGGACTTCGCCTTTGCCTCCATTGCCGCGACCAGACATTGTTGATATTCAAAGTTGAAAAAATACACACAAAAAACACTGTGACGTTTATTTTGTCCAAACTAAATAACTATCTTAATAAGACATTTTTGGATTTTGTAATAAAACGTGAACGCAGTCGACATTAATGTTCATACGTACATATGATTTTATTGTACATGAAGACAGACAAAAAGGCATACAAAGAAATTCCATATCTGTGAAAGGAAATTCACGAACATGTTATATTTTATATTGCTATCGCCGGAGATCTTCATTGGAAAGTGATCTACATTGTAACTGGCTCAAAGTTTCAATCATTTTTAACTTTGTTAACATGATTCTTTTTATCTGAGGAGACGCTCATTATCCAATTAATTTCAAGCTACCAAACAAAGTGTGAAAGAGATGGATATACGCCATAGCTTTTTCGGTCACGCAATGCCTCTATTTTCGCGTGAGTGCGAGCCAGAGTTTGTCAAACATTGCAAATGTGGGATGAAGATGAAAATGGGATAACGTGGTTATAGGGAAAATCGGACTAAGTATAAATTTTTTATGTACATTAGTACATGTATAAGAAATAAAATAAATCCGGAAATAAGATTTTGTCTTTTGAATATTTTGTGTTTTTAAAAGATATTGGCGAAATTACACGCGTGTAAAATAAGTTTATCGTGGACCAGTTTTTGCCAAAAAAGGTAAACATTTTATTTCATATCCTATTTATGCCTCGAGAAACTTTGTATTGCCCACTGGATGAAAAGGGATTCCTTGAACAGAAAAATATTACATTCTTATTATTATTTCGTCTCCGCCCATAAATACTTACAGAGTTGAATTTAAATATGCTGCCAAATGTACATAACGCACGTTTTTATGAAGAACGTCACCATTGAAGGAGAGATCTATTATCACTTTCTAATTGCAACATGATCAAATTTCTTATCTGGAAGCCAGCCCCAACCATTTTTCATGAGTAGGGGCCTCTCCGTCTGAAAGTAAATTGAGGCAAGAACCGACATTAATTAACTATCGTGACCTTGAAAGTATCATCGACATACATATTTTTAGCAGGTCAGGTACAATATTTAGGGGTTGCGTACAAAGTGGCCTTTTACCACAATACTATATATATGGTAACTGTAATATTGCTTTATCGCCACGTGGAGTACACCACGGATTAAAGGACGAAGACACGTTGCGTACGCGGACCTTTACTTGAATATATATGAAATTGTACGTGACGCTCGCTATATTCTGCAAGAACGTGTTTATTTAGAGAGTTATTTAGTTTTAATAAAATAAACGTCACAGTGTTTTTGTGTGTATTTTTCAACTTTGAATATCGAGAATGTCTGGTCGCGGCAAAGGAGGCAAAGTAAAGGGGAAGTCGAAGTCTCGCTCGGATCGTGCAGGTCTACAGTTCCCCGTGGGTCGCATTCATCGATTGCTGCGGAAGGGAAACTACGCCGAACGCGTCGGCGCCGGCGCTCCTGTTTACCTCGCCGCCGTCATGGAATACTTGGCCGCTGAGGTGCTCGAATTAGCTGGTAACGCGGCTCGGGACAACAAAAAGTCCAGGATAATCCCGAGGCACTTGCAGTTGGCCATCCGCAACGACGAGGAGCTCAACAAGCTTCTTTCTGGCGTGACCATCTCGCAGGGCGGTGTGTTGCCCAACATCCAGGCTGTGCTCTTACCGAAAAAAACCGACAAGAAGGCATAAGTTAGAAAAATGTTCACGCACAAGGCCCTTCTCAGGGCCGACAGCGACTCAATATTATTAAAATGTCTCCATAGCAATATTTAGTTTCAATAAAGGTGGAGAAGTGCAATCCTCTACAAGCGCTCGCTCTACAGGTGAATATTTTTGTACATCGGATAAAAATTCAAACTATTGTAAGGTGTCACCATGCACTTCAGCGACTAAGGTTCACTTGTATTTAATACAAAAATGATTAACGGACAATCTTTCTAATTTAGTAGAAACTACTATAAACAAACACTTTTTTGTAATCCGTCACACAGAGAAATAAAAGCAATCGCATTAGACTTGTTCATTAACTTACGTCTTGAATCGAAGACTGACCGAACATCTGCAGAAAAACACGGACGTGTATTTAGAAAAAGTAGAGATGCAATTTTTTTCATAATGTTGAGAATTTAAAAAACGCCGAACGTCCTTATTGTGTTACTTTAATTAAACGAATGAGATATTTTGAAATTAATTGCCAAGATTAGTTCGTTCAAAAGAATAACACGATAAATTTGTACGAAAATCATAATCTTTGAGCGTGTGGATGTTTAAGTAAACGGTTGTAGGTTGTCGAGTAAATAAATAGTTCTCCATTCGCAGCGGAGGAATACATTTTTTCGAAAAAGCACGTCACTAGCGTTGCTCTGGAAACGATTATATGTATAACTATTTTAATGTTTTATAAACACTACATTCACAAAGAAAGGAATTTATTTTAGTAAACGACGGCTCTCTGTATAATTTTCTCTATCATATAGTTGTAACATATGTCTTAGCCGAAGGCGTGGACTTGTGTAAAAACATCTTCACGTTTCTGATGTTGCGGAGATTCGATACTGAAATGTGCGGATATTCCGATTCTTCCCGACGCAACCCACCAGATAAGTTGTATTTTTTATAGAATGTAATTATTGGTCTTCCGTATTAAATCAGTTAAATACTCTCGAATATTTTAATTCATCAT